>WBMY01009584.1:0-20972 GCA_013397315.1 Donacobius atricapilla
TGCCCTAAACCAGGACAGTATGTCAGAAAAATATCATTGGAATAGAGCCAGGAAATCAGTCCTCTGTGGTATTACTGGATTTGTTAAAAAAAATGATTTAAAATTTGAATTGGAAGTCTTTTCATCTTGATTTGCAGCTGTACAAGCAACTGTAAAATGCTGCCAAATCCACTGTAGTTTACTTTGCAAAGGCAGAGGCTTTCTTTTGCTCTTAAGTATAACATCTGAGGCCATTGCCTTCACAGATGTGAAAGGTTTCACTGCCTAGTGAAGTCCAATCTTTTATTTTTACCTTATGCTGTAAAATTAGCAGGGAGTTGTTTACAATGAGAAAAAAATGCCCAGAAGTGTCCCTTCCCCACTATTCATCCATGTGTTACGGACATAAATATTTGCATCTGGGAGACTTTGAAGCAGTGGCATGAAAGCAGCAGGCTGTATGTCTTGGCAGAATGTCCCACTATGCTCCGGAATTAACGTGTTGTAGTTTAAAACCTGTAATTTTTCAAAGCCTTACAAATGTTCTGAAAATTATCTCCTGCTGTCGAATAAGCCTTTTTTTTCTTTTTTTCTTTTTTTTTTTTTTGCAAGGTATTTTTTGCCTCTGCTTTTTTTTCAGAGTTCTGGTAATTGCTGTGGGAGGGCGGGGGCTGAATGGAGAAGAATCAATTCAAAAAACTTAATGAACCCTCACAAGGAGAGCCTATTAAATATGGTTAGTGTGCTGTGGCAGGATTTCACAACCAAGCACTCTAAGAGCAAATGTATATAAGAACAGTAGTCAATATTTTGAACTCAGTATGGTTAATTGACTATGAAAACGTACGGTTATCCTTTATATACAATTTTCAAACTAGAATATTACTTCATATAACTTAGGGTATTTGTAAATGTAACACACAACTTGAACATTTTACTGGCTGCTTTCTTAAAATAGAGTGATAGCACTCTGAAAGTGATTTCCACTTTTTTTAGTTGCTTCAAAACTTAGTAGAAGTTTCTTTTGCTTGTAAATAAGTAGACTTGTTTCACCTTTAAAGTCAGTCATGCAATGAGTGCTGAGAATAAGTACAGAGATTTTAGAAAAACAGTAAACTTGCTTATCCTCCCAAAAAGCTTTTAGATTTGAAACCAGTTTCAGCCAAACCAAAAACATAAGCAAGCTGGGTGCTGTCACAGGTCAGATCTAAGGAAATTGATATTTTTTAGTCCTGCACTTTTGATACGCCAATGAAAATTAATTAATTTTCATCAGACTCCATGGGTATTTGTTTTGTAGCATTACTGTGGAATTTTCATATAGGTCTGAGTCAAAAATACAAAACAGGAAACAATTAATATATTTTCCATGGGTACTTCCAGAAAAAAAATCAATTCTGCCAGCAGATTTTATGCCAAATACATCATAAGAACGAGAACAGCACAGAACACCTATTTTGCTTGTAAATCCTCATTTTTTTCTTCTCCTTCTTTTGGAAGAATTGATGGCTCCTTCTTCCTGCTTGTTTTGATGTGTAATTAATAGCTTTTCTTCCAAAATATCCTGCTGTAAACACCTAATTAAGGTCCCTGCTCAACTGGAATGGATTGCAGCAGGTAGATTGTTTTCCTTTCCAATTAAAACAGAAAGGACATGTCCTTCATTTCCAACATCAATTTATGTACTTAGCAGAGTGCATCTTGGCATACTGCTGATTCCTCCAGTTATGCATAACAGGAAACAGCAAAGGATTTAAGTGCACATTAGTTCAAGTAAGTACCAACTATTTTGTCACAGCACTAAATCATTACTGAAGTTATATAAAGCTTTTCTCTTTTGCTCTTTGTCATGCAGCCTAAATAGAATTTTGACATGTAAGTAACCACTGCTAGTACAAAATAACAATGCCTGCACAAATACAATAAACTGTAACTGTAATAATAAGGTCATAAACTTGTTCTTCCACAGTAGGTGTGCTTTATTTCGTGTCCTACAAGACCTGACAACTCTATAATGGTATATTTTAGGCAAAAGCATTTCTTGCCTAGAAAAATGGAGAATTCATCTTCTTTTGCAATGATAGGACAGAGAATACTAATTTCTCTCTCCTCTTACCACTCAGGCAACTTAACAAATCAGGAAATCACAGGAAATTGAAGTTTGTCTTTAATGTGAAACATAATTCTTCACAATAGCAGTTTCCTCCTTAAATAACACTTACCTTTACTTAGTTTTCTCTTCCAAGAGATATTTCTGTAATATACTGAAAAGGTCTCTAAGTGCAAAAAAGGGGTAACACAAGTATTATGGGGAGACGAACTGACTGAGATTTCAGAATGTTAAGATAAAGAACTCACAGAGTCGTAGACAGGTGAAAGAACAGCTGATTAACAATTGCCTATTCCAGAATGGAGGCCTTCTTAGCAGATAATTTGAGTTAGTTCTTAAAAGTCTTCCATTTTCTCAGCTGTTACAACTGATGCAAAGTTTCTGGTTCCTTTTTTTATATTAAAAATGTTACTATCGGCTGTTAAAACTAAATACAAATCCACATATGTCCATTTTCTTCTAATGTATGTACTATTTGAAATTCTTGACAGATTTAATTTCAAAGACTAATAAAAGGCAATTATCAATACAAATTAACAGAAGTGCATTTTAGAACTTAATGATAAACATCACCCCCTCTTGTAGAAACATACCATAAAATCAACGCTCACATAGGAACATGTTAGTTCCAAGAATCACTGATACACCTGATGTATATTTTATCCACCTATCAAAGACTGTTCTACTCAAGCAAGAAACAATTACTTCTGTCCAGAAATTAATCACTCATCAAAAATATGAGGTGGGTTTCTGTGGCTTAGAGGGCGCTTTGTTTATTATAAAATAAACACATTTGAATGTCCTTTTCTGCAATGTTCATTTGGGTAAGTTGAACTAAGACAGTATGGAAATACTTGAAAACTAAATGAAGCATAGAAAGCAAAATTACTTAATACAGGTTGTCCCTAGAAAATTTAGGTCAGACAGCAAATGAATTTTTTTCACTTATTTTTTCATTCCTTAATCACATGTACTAATCCTAATCTATCATTGCTCACAAACTCTTTTTTAAGTAAAGCAAACCTAACATGAAGTCTTGTATCACATTTCCCCAAATTAAGCCATTAATAATTAACATCAAGCTACAGAATAAGGGTGAAGCAAGGCGATGTGTGATTTTTTGAAAGAAGTAACAATTTAATGTGGCCTTTATTGAGCAATTCATTTCTGGTCTTAAACAGAAGAAGAATCACAGCTGAGAAATCAAAGCCAGACATGTACTTCATTCAGGATGAAGTGCTGCAGTCCTAGGGATTACTCCATTTTCTAAATAAAAGCCAGAGCAACAGAATGACCATGTTACATTCAAAGATAGGCTGACATTTATTTTCTCTTATATATTTCTAGTATCAAAAGCAGTTGAGTGCAGAAGATCACGTCAGTAATCTGATGATTTTGCCAGATTTCTGGACAGGTTTTAGGGTCTCCATGCAACAGCAGCTGATACTGCTACTTAAACTGCTTAACCTAAAGATAGCCAATATTTGCTGGTTTTTTTCCCAGAGTGGTAAGAAAGATTTTTTTTCCCCACATTCTTCCTAACTAGGTGCCCCCTAGGTTTTTACCGATAAGAAAGAGGAACACTGGTGGGTGCTAAATCCAAATTACGAAAATAAAAAAGAGGATATTTACATATTAAAAAGGGTTGTTTCAATATACAGAAACCTGCTCATTTGGCTCCTTTCTCTTTTCGTTTGTGGATGGAAAGGGGAAAATCAAGGTCAAGTCACTTGTTTAAGAGACTAGAAACAATGAGGGAAGCTAGCTGCATGTTAGGAAGACAGTTGCTCACAGTGGTACCCTCACTCAGCTCCAACACCGAGCTGGGTGGGAGTGCTGATCTGCTGCAGGGCAGGAAGGCTCTGCAGAGGGGTCTGGACAGGCTGGACCATGGGCTGAGGCCGATGGTGTGAGGTTCAACAAGGCCCAGGGCTGGGTCCTGCCCTTGGCTCACAACAGCCCCAGGCAGTGCCACAGGCTGGGGCAGAGTGGCTGGAAAGGCCCTGGGGGTGCTGTGACAGCAGCTGAACGTGAGCCAGGCTGTGCCCAGGTGGCCAAGAAGGCCAAGGGCATCCTGGCCTGGATCAGCAATGGTGTGGCCAGCAGGAGCAGGGCAGGGATTGTCCCCCTGTGCTGGGCACTNACCAGAAATATTACATACATTATACACATTATATGTATTACGTACATTATATATAATATATATACATACATATATATATTATATACACATATTGCATTACAAAAGTAGTTAGCTTTTCCCAGCAGCTCTGTTCACACTGTAGAGTTAATTCCTGTCTCTTTATTCAACAGCCTCTGTGCTCTGTAGCTGCAGGATTTGGGGAAGAGAGAGGGAAAAACAAGAAATTAGATCCCAAACATACAAACTTACCACAACAGGTTGTCAAAAACACTCATCACTTTGCACACTGCACAGGGTGCAAAGGTTGATCCCATAAAAATATTTTTGGTACCATAAAAATATTTTGGTACGCTACATTTTAAACACATAAAGTGCTCAGGGGAAAATAGCTTTTTTCTGTGTTCCAACCAAATCCAGGCACCCTAACTGTAAATGGCACCTGTAAATGGCAGGTGAAGTGTGGCTAAAGAATTCTTTCCCTTTCTTCTAAGAAGTCAAATTGCAGCCTTCCTAATCTTACTTTATCTTTCCCTAGACACACTATACAGCACTGATGTGTCATTATCCCCTAGAATGGTCACACGGAGACATTTGACACTATGCCTCTGGCAGAACAGACACACCAAGCAAAAAAATATGGAGAAGGGACTCTTAAACTACTTCTGTAATCTTGAGCTTTCCAGAATTGGGAGTGGACCTTGGAGAAATCTAAACAGGGATGAGGGCACCTCTTTTACAGGTCCGTTATTTTCATTGATATCAAATAAGAAAATAAGTGTCAAGCTATACCAGCAGAATGTGGAAAACCAAAGTTTTGGTACTATCAATATGCAAATGTGCATTTGATCTGTATTCTAAGTACTGCTAGTATGAAATCTGAAACGAAAATATACACGCTTGAAGTAATCTTCCTGCTGCACATTACCTTCTTATCAATTAATTGAAAAGTTTAATAGGTATCTCTACTTCCAGGTAACATAAGGGAGATGGAAAGGGGAAACAGCAAGGAAGCTCATCTCTTTGTCACAGAAGTGTGGTCTAGATACAAAACCATGGTCAAGCCTTCTAACTTTTCAAGAAGCAGTAAAAACAGTAGCTTTGAGTGTTTGTCCTCATTATTACATCATCAGACAAATCCTAAACTGTAACAACTTTTTACAAAGCAGATAAATTAGTCTAAACTCTTCTGGCAATATTCCTTAATAGTGGTTAATTCTACATTACTAGTTCTATGCTAATTACAAAAAGGGTAGATGTCCAGATGGCTGTGTGTCTTAAAGATATCTCAGAAGACATCCTTAAGAAAAGAACTCAAATGATCACAACAGAGAATATCAAGTGACACCAGTAACTGCAAGTGATCTTTTACCCCTTTCCATATGTTTGCTACGCTGTACTAGCACTGACAGGTTCATCACTAAGCCATGTTCCCTAAGCATTTGTGGTTTTCAAATATGTCCAGAGATGGATGGTTACATAATCCCTTCCCTGGGCAGCCTGTTCCAAAGCTTGACAAGCCCTTTGGTAAAAAAAAATTTTCTAACCTAGACCTCTCCTGGAGCAACCTGAGGGCTGGCTCCTTTGGTCCTACCACTTGTTACCTGGGAGAAGAGACCAATCCCTACTTCACTGCAGCCTCCTTTCAGGGAGTTGAATAGAGCAGTAGGATCTCCTCTGCTTCCTCTTCTCCAAGCTAACCAACACAGCCTGCACCTGCTCAGGACCACACTGCTGTGGATCACTCACCCCTCACACACGGCGCTGACAATCACGGGGTCTGGGGCGGGAATCAGAGAGAGGAAGATGTCTTGCTGGTTTGAGGTGCAGACCTTTCTGCAAATAACTTTCAGATTGAAAGCTGAGTTCACAAAAGACATACTCTTACGCTTGCCAGTTCAATTCAGACAAGCAAGGCAAATAATGTATATTAAATAAAACACATTTTTACTTCTTATTAGGTACACTTTAGAGATTAATGAATACACAAACACTATTTTTTAACACAAAACTCCTTTTGTCAATTGTGAAACATTACAGTATACTTACCAACCCTTCTTTTCAGAATCTGTGATTTTAACATATGTTGATTTCCAGTTGATCCTTTCCTTAATTCCCTTTGGTATTTTCTTGTAAACTGAAGTACTTATTTTTTTTCCCCCATCTTTTTATCTTCTCTATGTATTGTTCCACTTTTTTATTTGCTTTTATGTCTTCTTGTCTCTCCTATCAAAATAGATACACAAAACATTGTGTGAGTACCATTTACAAGAGCAAAAGACAGGCTCTTCCAGAAACGTTTAAAGAAGCAAACTTTCAACATATTGAGGAGCAACAGAAAAAAAATTTCATTCTAAAATGAGATTTTTTTAAACATTCCCCATGTTTTAATATACTCGATTCGAATATTTTTCCGCAAAAACCTTTCCAAGCAGATGTTTGACAACCATATGGAGTTTGCACAAAGAACCCAATTATGGTAAAAGGTTTAGTGAGGAATTACAAAAGGTGGGCTTAGGGTGCTTTGTGGTGCCTCAATAGAATTTGCATCTCAGAGTGGAATCAAAATGGCCTAATGCTGAGTATGGAACTGCCTGGATAGACTTTCTGGAATAGACACAGCTGGGCCATCAGGACATGTTTGATGCAAAATCATAAAGTTGCATTTGTCTGAACCACCTGCTTTAGAATGACCTCCTGGAGTAGGGTTGTACTCTTCAAAACTCAAGACTGCTTGGGAAAATGTTACCTTCTTCCTCAAAGTAAACCAGCAGAAAAATGGTTCACCCAAGAAAGGACAGTTCTCAGCAGGGTTCAAATTTATTTGTCCCTGACTTACTTTCACAAGCTGCCTTAAAACAGTTATGTCACTTACTGGTAAAAAATGAAAACCTCATCTTGCTTTCTATTTGAGCTTACCTAACACCAGCTAGAGTTCATGATGTATTTCTTGCCAGGCTGAAGTCTCCTTTAGTACCAAGATCCTATTCCTGATCTTTCACCTTCTCCCTGAAAAGTAACCAGACTGGGTTTCTCATCATAAGGCCCTTTTTACGACCTCTCTGTTGTGTTCTCATGGCTCTTCTCTTAAACCTTGCATTGGGTTTGAGTGGCAAAGTCTTGTAAAGGGAAGCAGGGTTAGGACAGCAGGGGTGGCTTCAGTGAGAAGACACCGGGAGAGAGACACTGCTCCTCCCCTCCAGGGAGCTAGCTCTGCTCAGCAACTTCAACAGATGTGGCTGGCTCCTGCTTTACTGCCCTGCGCTCCAGCAGGTGAAAAAAGCTGTAGCAGCCAGACTGGTACAGGATTTACCAAAGCCAGGGAGCATGTGAAGCTGAGAGCAGGACCACCCTGTCTGCAGCTTCAAATTGCATGTCCTTGGCTACACACCCCAGATGCCCAAACCATCCTTGTCAGTGTGGGCCCAGAACAGCAATAGAAGCCACAGACATCAAGGACATGGAGTCTGCCAGACAGTGTTATTCTAGCTGGCATGGCCAGCATGGACTGTGCTGCATCTGTGTTTCACTGTGCTTTGTGCAGGCAGATTGACACTGCTTGGGAGCACTTGGTTTATTGGGCTTGCACTTTGCTGCTTACCCACTACAGCTGTAATTGGGTTGGATCCTCAGCACCCAAACACATGCATACTGCTCTCTGTTGAATGTTTTTTGGGAAGGACCTGGTGGCAAACTGATGCAGACAGCAAGGTGTCAGTGAACTTTCCAAAGAGGCTGTGATGGCCCATGGTGTGTGTTCCTGTGAGCTTTTAGCTGGCAATGCTGGAAGCCAAGTGCTGCTGCCTGCCACAAGGTCTGCACACCCTCATCCTGCCAGCAGAGCATTCACTGGGGGCTATCAGGAATGTTCAGTCCCAGCTTTGGCCTCCCTTCCTGCTTGGAACTTTCGTGGGTGGTGAGGCACTGGCACAGGCTGTCTAAAGAAGCTGTTCTATCCCTGGAGGTGTTCAAGGAAGGCTAGGTGGGATGGGGTTTCGAGCATCCTGCTCTCAAGTAAGATATTCAGGCAGGGGAGTTGGAACTAGATAATCATTAAAGTCCCTTCCAACCCAAACCAGTCCAACTCTTTGTTGCCACTCCACTGCCCACCCCAAATGCCACTGTACCCAAAACACTGAACCAGCTGCTCTGTGACATCAGCCCTGGGGCCAAAGGTACTGCAGGCATTAGTTGGTGGCTGCACTGGATGAGCCCTCACTCCTTGCAGTGGATACTGCACTGCCACTGGAAGTGATGAATTTGCTGTGCCTCTTTGTCCTACTGGTGATGTGCAGGTCTGTGCTCAGCACATGGGACACCTGTGGGTAAGTGGCCTCTGGCTCTTGGAGGGAGTTTGGACAACATTTCAGGGCTTTTCCCTGTCTCCTCTGGTCACACTACAGTTTTGTGAGCCCCATGCAGGAGCTTCAGTTCTTTGACAGTACTCAGGCTGCAGCACAACTTGTCTATGGGGCTCAAGCATAAACAGGGGTGGACAGACACATGCTCTATGAGATTCCCTGGCTCTGCTGTCCATGCAAACAATGCCATGTGGGGAGGGAAGTTGGCTGACCTTCAACCTGAGCAGCAGCAAGCCATCAAGCAGGACAGCAATGACCTTCTGTTTACAGAGGGACCTGTGGTCTCTGGCCCATGTCTGCTTCCTATGATGCCATGGCTTATGAGTATGATCCCATGGATCCAGACTATGGTGAAATGCACATCGTCGGTGGCACAGTTGTCCAGCTAGGAGCCTGGGCCGGGATTGTCAGCATCCAGGATCCCCAGGAACCAGGCACAGGGCATATCTGTGGAGGGTCCCTCATCAGCACAGAGTGGGTCCTCACAGCTGCTCACTGCTTCATCAATGCCAGGTAGGGAGCAGCAGGGAATGGGTATATCTCCACAACACCAGCAGGTACCCTGTTGGCAGCACCATGGGCTACTCCCTTTCTGTTTCCCTGCAGTATGCCCAATGCCTGGGCATTGCAGACCCCAACTGAGAGACTACTCAGGAGAACACTCTGCGCTCTTGCCACTGCTTCCTAGAATCCTCTAGGTCAACATTCTCCAAGCCTAAGTCACACTAGGGCAGTCATACACACTGCATTCTTCTCTGACTTGTGAAGCAGAGGACAGGGAACTCCTGGCTGCTGCAGCACACAGCTCTGCTTCCTCTCACCCCTTTCTCCATGCACTTCTCAGAAACAGCAACACATGGCAGGTGGTGACCGGGGCCACCCAATTGACTCAGCTGGGCCCTGAGGTGCAAGTACGCCAGATTAAACAGCTACGTGTTCATGAGCACTATGCTCCTGGTAAGGAGAGGAACGACATTGCCTTGGTGAAACTGGACCAGCCTGTCGTGTGCAGCCGCTCTGTACAGCTGGGCTGTGTGCCCGACACCACACTGAAAGTGTCGGAGCTGAAAACCTGTTACATTGCTGGCTGGGGTTCGACCACTACAAGAGGTGAGTTCCCAAAAAGGACACATGAGGTGAGTTTCCCTGAGGGCAAACTTGGCACAACAGGGAGATGGGTTGGGCTTCCCACCAGCAGAGGCTGAAACCAGAGCTGCTGCAGGATGTTTGCCTCTGGAGAGGTAGTCCCGGTCCATTCTCCAAAGCCAGACAGAAGTGGGAAAGCACAGCAACATGGTATTTGCCTAAGGAATGCCAGGGAAGCCCTAGGGAAGGGCTTCACCCCCCAACAGGGGAGAGGAATGGCCAAGGAACTGCTGTATGCTCATTTCTTTCTGTGCTCACAGCTCAAAGACCAAGCAATGTCCTGCAGGAGGCCAAGGTCCACCTCATTGATGTCCAGCTCTGTAACAGCAGCCTCTGGTACACAGGGGCCATCCACACTCAAAACCTGTGTGCTGGTTACCCAGTGGGTGGCATCAACCCCTGCCAGGTAGGAGATGAGACACTCAGGCCCCAGCAGCCCAGGCAGCCTGCACAGCACCCCCCCAACACAGCCCAGGGCCTGTCACCCTCCCAGCCCCGGCTGCCCACCGCTGTTAGGGCTTCCCTCCCCTTGCCCATTTGCAGGTCCTTGTCCAATGTCCCCATTGTCCCAGAGGCCTGGCACTACAGCCAGGAAGCACATAGTGCTGTTGGCAGTCCAGATGCCAACGCTGGAACAACCATCCTCTGCACATCCAGGATCACTGTGCAGAGATGAGAGACAGCCCTACCGTACAAGCCCATGACCTGCTCCCAGCCAAAGTTCTGGAGGCTCCAGCCCCTGAGCTGAGACTTTCTGGACCAGGAATACAGCTCTGTCAAGGGCTGTGAGAGAGAAGGAGACAGCTCTAGTGCTGACAGCAGCCACCTAACATTACCTTATTGCTCTCTTGCTCCACTGCAGGGTGACAGTGGTGGTCCTCTGGTGTGCAAAGATAACAATGCTGCCTTCTTCTGGCTCGTTGGTGTGAGCAGCTGGGGAAAAGACTGTGTGAGAGCAAACCAGCCTGGAGTCTACACCTCCATTCAGCACTTCTATGACTGGATCTTGGACCAGATAGACCCGCAGCCATATGGAAGGGCATCAAGACATTCTATGACCACCCTAACCCCCCCTCAGAAGCCAAGGCCAATACCAACACCATCACACAGGTTTATCTCCTGCCCATTTTCAGTCCAGAAGCTGGTGGAATTTTTTACTCAGGTGCAGGAGCTCCTTCAGGTCCTAAGGAGAAAACTGGCTAGAGAAGCAGGATGAACAGGATCCACTACAGGCTGCAGTGGACCGTGACCATTTTCTTCTGGGGCAATGCCTGCAGCCAAAGGCAGCCTCAGTGCCTAAGGCCTGCTATAGCCTGCTCATGCTTCTCCTCTGTGTGCACACAAACCCTGAATCTGACTTAGCTGTGTTAATAAACTTGCCTGATTTCACTGTTAATGGTGTTTTCAGTCCCATTCAGTCTCCCTTGCAAGGCAAGGACTTCCACATCTGGTACATGCAAAGTCAGGCTGAGGACAGACATCAGGTGCAATAGAAAAGAGTCAGTCCAAAGGACTGAAACTCTGTTTGGTCAGAGAGGAGGGCAAGGGTGCAGTAGAAGAAGGGAACACAGGTCACAGAGCAATGTGGGGCTTACAGATCTTAGAAACAGCAGTCAGAAGTCCAAAGTGTCTTAGGCTGCCTGCTGGTGGGGTCAGTCTGTGTTTGTGTGTGTGCAGTGCACTAGGGAAAAAGTGGGCTACTTCATGACCCAGGAGCCATGGTTTGTAGAAGGACCCAAGTTTTGTACCAAGGACTGGAAAGAAACCGGACATCCAGCCCCAGACAGTACATGGATTAATTTCTATACTGTTGTTTGAGGAACATGCTGTGCATATGAATATAGGGAGTGAAGGTGTGTTCATGTTTCACTAGAAAACATCCAATCCAGATCACCTAGAAAGGCAGAAAAGGACTGGACTGTGCTCATGTTCATGAAGGGGATGGTTATTGATACTTGGGTGCTAGTAAAGGCATTGTCAACCTGGTTTGTTGTTCATGGTCACTGTGTAAGTCTCTGTGTCTGTGTCGGTGTATCTGGCTCTTTGGAATGCACACATGCACAGACACACAGTTTTGTCTTTTAGGAAGCAGAGCTATACCTAACAGAGCTATCAGCTCCCACACACACTACTCACCTCTGGTGTTACTTCCAAATACGAATTACCATACCAGCCAGGCAAACTTCATCCATCTCAAGAAGTCTCACTGTATATAGGCCAAGTTGAGAATTCCTTGTTATTGTTACGAAACGCAGAATGAGTAACAAATTGCCATTTTTATGGTAATCACATCATAACTAGTGGTTCTTAAGTAAAATATTAACTCAGAGTAATAGAAGAACTGTAGGGCTGAATAGCGCTGAATTTTCGTTGCTATTTGCTATCCATGCACTGAGAAAGAAAATTCCTTTAGGAAAACTATGACTAAGACCTTTCAAGAGCTTGCATTTCATAGCAGCTCTCACCTTCCTTTCAGTTGCATAAATACATGCAGGGCGAGTTGTGAAAAAAACATGACAATCAGTTTTCCTAAAGCAGGCTGATATTATTGCTCCATCATTTTTACTGCAGTATAAGGATGGAAAATTTCAAGCAGAAAAAAAAATCTAGTAATCTATTCAGAGAAGCCATAAGCTACCATTATCCAGCAGCATGACTGAGAAGCCTCTATAATGCAAAATCCATCGCAGTAAGAGTGATGCCAGACTGCATTTTTCTTAAGGAACTGCATTTGTGTTATAAACACTCCTGGACATCTTTTTGCAGATATCTTATTACCACAGGAGATAATGGCCTTCATACCTTTTTCTTTTCTGAAATGATACTGAACGGTAAGCTGCAGACTAAAACTACAAAGAAATCATTCATTTGCCAGAGATGATTGTTCCTTGAAGCTTGATAATTTGCATGTGTTCCCTAAAGTATATTTTCTTATATTATATACTTACATTTTATAATGGCATTTCTGTTGGACATGAAGAACATTATGTAATTACATGCTTTACTGTTGTAATTTGAATCCCTGGGCACTGTGTTAGTAATGATATTTTCTTTATCCACTGTTCTTTTATAGCTTTTTTTGAAAATAAATTCTTTCCCCAATTTCTTTAGGGAATCTTACTTACAAGCATGGTCTCTACAAAATACTGTTAAACAACCAGACCTGAATCATAAGAAAGGTTAAAGAGGGAGCACAACTGCAGTAAGATTTATTATTTTTTCTCTCATACTACATTTGACTACACTCTTGGACAAGTCTCTGAACTGCCTTTCCTGGGTATTGTTATATATGCTTAGCAGCAGGACAAAACACAGCACTAGCTGCTGGGAATAAAATCCCAGCCAAAACTAGGACAAATGCAATACATGACCTACCTGTTCTTGCAACAGTGAACAGTGAGAATTCAGAACTGGAACTTAAAATATTAATAATTTCAGGTGCAAAATTACCACGTTTTAAAGAAAAAAAACTGCAAAGGAACAAAACATGCTGTGTCCTTCAGTAACCCACACTGACAATAACATGTTCAAAACCCAAGTAGTTTAAACCGGACTATTTTGTGTCGTGATATATTTGCAATCTGAGATTCCTGTACACTTTCACTGCATAATCGTTATCAAAAGAGGCCTCTAAGTTTACAGTGCTTTTGGTACAGACACGTAGCAAACGGCAGGGCTAAGGAATAATGTGCTCTGATGACATGTGAATGGTCATACAGAACCAGAAAAATAAATAGTTAAGAATAAAGGCATCGAGATAAGAAAGAAATAAGAAATTCATAGTAAAACCAAGAAAAGTGTCTTATTTCTGAAAGCTCTTATTTTGCACAGAACAAGATAATAATGTGAAAAACATCCTTTAATCAAATGTTCCTGGTATGGAAAGAGTTTATTTAGCACTTGTGCACTGACACCCATTTGCCTTTCTGAAATGTCCGGCTGTTCTTGTCAGCTTCTTTCTCTAAAATGACAGTGACCTTGTTTCCTTAGTGATGGCTCTTTACCAATAGCAGGATCCTATGGGGTATTCTACTGTCCAGTAATTAATTTGAATGTCTTCACACAGTGGTTGCAGGTATGGTCACTGAGGACTACCTTTTCTACTCCCATCCTCACAGAATCACAGAACTGACTAGGTTGGAAAAGACCTTTGAGATCATCGAGTCCAACCTATGACCGAGCACCACTTTGTCCACTACACAGTGGCACTAAGTACCACATCCAGACTTTCCTTAAACACTTCCATGGACGGTGACTCCCTCAGGTCCCTGGGCAGGCCATTCCAATACCCAATCACCCTTTCTGCAAAGAACTTTTTCCAAATGTCCTCCAACCCTAACTTAAACCTCCCCCGGCACAGCNCTGGATTCAGCCCATGATCCAGCCTGTCCAGGTCCTCTGCAGAGCCCTACTACCCTCCAGCAGATCAACACTCCCCTCCAACTTGGTGTCATCTGAAAATTTGCCAGTGGAGGACCTGAACAACCCAGCAGCTATGATATTGCAGCCTTGCTTATTTATTACAGAGGAGATGTGATATTTTGTAATATTATCGAGGGAGAAATGTCTTTAAACTAAAACAGGGTAGGTCTAGATTAGACCTTAGGAAGAAATTCTTTACTTGTGAGGGTGATGAGGCACTGGAACAGGTTGCCCAGAGAATCTGTATATGTCCCATCCCTGGAAGTGCTCAAGGCCAGGATGAATGAGCCTTTGAGCAACCTGGTCTAGTGGAAGTGGAGGGGGTCTAGATGGGTCTCTTCCAACCCAAGCCGTTTTATGACTCTATGAATGTGATTCAAAGTTTCACCATTTCACATTTCCTCCTATCTAAATAGTAATAAATATTAACTGTTAAAAAAAAAATCTTTGTACATTTCTAGCAAAAGGGAATGACGTTAGGGAAGCAGAACAGGTACTTGTAATCTCACAATTAACATAATTTTGTCTTTCCTCCTTTTACTAATTCTGTTTCCAGAATGGAACGCTTGGCAACAAAATAGAGAAGGATGTGGGCGTTGGGGTTTAGGAGGTGCAAGGAAAGGAGCAGGTAGGGAGTCAGGTGCTGCAGTGATTTCAGTCAATGATAGATTCTCTTCAGGGACACAAACCAAAGTGAAAGCAAATGCCAGTGCTGAAAAACAGGCTACCATTACCCAAAGTCTCTGGGAGGCAGCTGGACAAGCTGCCTCCAGAGTGTCTTGTAATGGCCTTGACTCAGCAGGGAGCTGAAGAAGTTGCAGGGGGGATAGACACACCACGGATGACCGAAGGGAGGGCACTTGCCTGGGACAGAAGGGGGAACTCTCATGCTAAGGACCTGCACCCCCCTCTCAGGGACAGGGTGACCACATCCATTGAGGGGATGGATAGGGTTGGCAGTAGTGCTGGGGTCCCATGGCCCTGCGGGTCCCACAGAGCCCTATTCTCCCAAGCATGGAGGTTGTCACAGCCCCAGGGGCTCCTGCAAAGTTCAGGAGCCCCCTCTCTGGTCCCAAAGAGGTGTATCCCAGAGAGAGGGATGAGGTGTCACAGACCTGAGGGTCCTGATGAGCCCAGCCATCCCCCTCAAAACGTGTAATTACCCTGGTTCTCCTATGGAGAGAGGGTGTCACCACCGCATAGCCTGAGGCAATGGGGGTGTGTCATTGTCCCCAAAGTCCCACCAAACCCGGCATCCACACGATGACAGTTCTCATGGAGTGGGGTGTCCAGGGCCATGCTGCTGCCATTCCACCACATCAAAGCCAGCAGTCAATGGACCAACATTTGCCCCTGTCCCAGCCACAATCCCCTGAAGGTGTCTCTAGGTCTGCAGGCTGGACATAATCAAATGTTTACAGTAAAACAGATTAAATGTCCAGTGGAGCTTACATTATGGCTTGCCTCATATGTCACTCCTAAACTTTAAAAACTTTACTTGCTGTACTGTTTTATCCTCTTACAGAACCATCAAGAATTGTGGTTAAAAATGATTTTCTGTTCCTACTCTGTTAGTTGCAAGCAAGCAATTATCCATTATTTTTTTATCATAAAGCTAATAAATAAATGTAGTAACTGATTTATAAATAAAGACCAAATAAATAAACTAAATTTCAGTAAGGTATCACAGGCACAGCCACAGAAAATTCATATAACTGAAGCAAAAGCACCAACAGATATAAGATCTAATCAGTCAAATGGCTGATAAGAAAAAAATGCCACCATTTCAACAGAATTATTTGAAATACTGATCAAAATACTAAACAGTGTTGATTCAAAGCTCACGAACATTTGGAATTCCAAACTGGAATTCCAAATGTGTTCTTCAGAAACAAAACCTGCTGTGTGATATTTACATTTCAGAAAAAAAAAAGAGTGCTGTTATGCTTTGTTTTCAAGTGGGACAGTCAAGTCTTGGGGAAAGTCTATCCTCCTTTTGCCATGAGGAACACAACATAGTTATATTCCTTCCACCAGCTGGATTCCATGCTTTTATAAACGTCATGCACACATGGCAGTGAAAACACTAAGCAGTCCAACGATTTGAAAAGTTGTATTTAATAAATGATTTATAAATGGTTTACAGGTTGAAGGTGAGAATTAACCTTTTTGAGTCTATGCAGCATTTTGGCCACTGACCTCAAATAGAGCCAAAATGTCACTAAGACCATCCAAAACCCATTCTCTGCTCTAAGTCTGCCCATGACGAATGAATACGCAGCAGACAGGTCAGCAACAGACTGCTGCATAAGTAGGGTACATACCAACTTCTTCTTTGGCACTTAAGGATGTTTCTTCATGTTGCTCTTATCCCTGCTGGCAATTGTCTAAACTGAGAAGCCTTGCCTGTAACAGACATCCAGGCGTGAGTTTTGCTTCTGCTTCCTCATAGTGTGGTGTGCAGGTATGTCCGTGCTTCTTCCTCTGTAAGCCTGACAAACTCCTCCTGACCACCCCTGTCTCTCTGTCCTGTTGTTCATCCAACCGACATCTCTCTTTTCCAGGGAGAACACCTGACCACACATCAGCATGGCCACTGGAAAGGTCCTGCACAGAGATTACCAAAGAGTCAAGTCCTTTATCTACAAGCATTTACTGCCTACCTTTTGATTCTTGCTCCTGGGAGAGAGAAAACCTGAAACAGGTTATATTGTACACTAGCTAGTTCGGGGGTTTTAAATGTCTTAATTCAAATACAGAATACAGACTAAATGACATTTTCAAGGCAACACTGTGACTACGCCACCAAAAAGAAATTACCTGACTGTTTTATGTTACTAGGTATTTGGATTTTCTAAACTTGGCAAGTTTGGCAACAGTTTTCTGGCCACAGCAATTGCTTTTTAAAATCTCTCACTATTCTCTTCCTTTTTTTAAACTAGGTTTTCAGCTTTGTGTAAAGAAGTAAGTAGAACTGCAACAGTTAATGGCACCAAACAACAGTCCCTTTCTTCTAAAATATAGACTAATGTTGCAATTTTTCTTCCCTCTCTCTGCATTTTGGCAGAAGTCTCTCTTGAGATGGTGCAGTATGCTTTTACAGGACTTCATCCTGCTGGAATAATGCTGTTTTCCTATCCATCCATCCATCCATCCATCCATCCATCCATCCATCCATCCATCCATCCATCGGGTCATTCACCTATTGGCCTACTTTGAGATCTCCAGTTACGAGTTTGAGGGTACACTATTACCCAGAAGTGGCTGACCTTTAAGAAGCTGAAAGAAAAGTAATTCAAACTAGCCAACAAAATTTGAATTTGGCATTGACTGAGCCGTTGTGCTTCTGCATCTCGGTATCTTCACAGGTTGGTGGCAAACACAACTTGTTTGCCACACAGGTGCCATGCTGGTGACTTAGCAGCAGTATAAACACATCACAATATGCAGTGAGAAGTACTGTGTGTGATTTCTTTAGGCAGGGACATTGCATCATCCTTAAACAACCTGGTCCCCCAGGGGGTCACAGGTCAAAGTGAAGTCTGCCAGCTCTGCTGTGTTACGGGGATTTGTGTGAATAAAAGACAGGAATGTCACAGCATTGACAATGACATAAGCTTCAGGAGAAGAGGCACACCATGCTTGGCAGGCAGTGAGGCAGAACTTTTGCTGGATGGCTGCAGTCCGAAACATCGTGTAGGGCCACCAGTGTCTCTTTAAATTTATTTCCAATTCAGATAAGCATTTCTTCTTGTATGCATCTGATTTGCCCCAATTTTTAGAAGACACTTTCCTCCCCAGGCTTCTGGTGTTTCTGGAGTCTGGCTGTTGTCTTTTCCCCTCTTCTAGCACTGGCTGTGTTCACTCTGTTGTGGCTGTTGTCATGTCATGATGTTTCTGCCCCCTGAGCAGACAACTAGGATGTTTCCTGTGGCTCTAAGTGGTCCCCTATACAGTGTGTTTCCAAGATTCACTGATGATAGTACACTTAAAATATTCTGGTGGACTGGTGGTTTTTATTTTTAAACACGCTTCAACTGTACCTGCCAGCTGCTGTTCCCACTTGCAGCACAAAGTAAGATGATATGCATTTGGTGAGATGACAGTATGCAGCATTTGTCATTTTGCATTTTCCTTTAGACATCTCTCTTCTGTGTGCTTTTTAAAAGACTGAGAAACCCTCCATTCCTTCCCTTTCTCTCTACCTTATAAAATACGTTTCCATTAAGTACAATTAAGGTCTGAATGACTCCCCCAAAAGAGGAACGTGTCTTTAAGAATGTAGTTTAAATGCTTCACCACGTCAGAGGCATGTTAACTGTGGTTCGTGATAATTTCATTAATTTGTCTTCTTCATGCAGGGGTTTGCCACAGCCATTCCAGGTAAAATGCAGAGACAGCACTGATCAGAGGTTTTTCATTTATGTCCACTATAAGGACATTGGGGGAAAAAACCCAAAACAAGTCAGTAACTTACAATTGATAAACTGTGCATTGCAACAGTTACACTTCCAAATCTTTATTTAAAGGACCTCATATGTGTGATTTTTGGCTCTGATTCAGGGGAAATGAGGCCAGAAAGCAGCATTATGATCATCTAATCTGAACCCCAGAACTGCAAAAGCCATAGTTCCCTCCTTCATAGTACCTGCTCTGAACACATTAAGTTTTACTTAAGTTGCTCCAGCTTTTCTTTCCATGTATGGCACAGTAAGTGTGAGATCTGAAGGACCCATGGTATCCTTAGGTAGCACCAGGACTCTGATTTGCAGTAGTAAACTCCTGGAAGGACACTTCAGGCTGTGAATTACATGCCTGTTTGGGTACTGCACTTAAACCTCTAAAAAAGCCTTGCAGGTTTTTAAGGTGCTATGTCTCATTTCCCTTAGTTTCATTAGCTCCTCACTATTATAAAATGTTCTTAGAGCAAGATGACAACACAGACTGAAGATTTAGGTAGGAACTGTCTACCCATGTGGAACAGAGAACAATGAGGCAGTGCTGGCCTCTAGGTTCTCTGAACTCATTCCCCTTCCAAAATTAGGAAGATCTGGATTATCTCATCTGTTTCCCCTTGTTGTGCTAATGCAGGGTACCGATGTCACATCTGACTCTGCTGGGCTGCATGATCAGTATCCTGCTCGTCCTCAGCCATCCCAGTAATGGCCCAGGTAATTTGATGCCCTGAGCTGGGGAACTTTTCTTCGGATGAAAGGTGAAAAAGGTCTTTCAGATATCTAAGGCAGGCCTCACATTAGCACATTCTAGTGCTAGCATCAGAAAAGCAGTATGGCCAAGAGCTATGTAATGTGAGTGATGTCAAACAGGATCAGAAACCAATTTCTAACAAAATAAACAACAAAGACAGAGCCTGATGAAATGTTATTTGTAGGAAAAGGCAAAGTTTTGAAGTTTACGAAGTATCCATGGATATATTTTCAGTTCATGTGAATGTTAGTTAACAATTCATATTTTAGGGAACTGGTATGTGTTGAATTATAGCTTTTGGCATATTGCATCAAGCAATATTTTACTGAGATAATAACTGTCTTCTCTATGAACTTTTTCCTGAATTTGAGTACACTGACAATCACTCAATCTGTGTGTGTTCCTAAAGTAGATCTCCATGTCTTCCTTTCTCCTTTCCATTCTTCTCTATGTTGCATATAGTTGCCCAAAACCGAAAATAAAAGATGCAAAAAGCAGAACTGATTTTCTTTTGGTTGGCCTCTTCCTTTTCAAAGCACACTGAACTTGTGTTTCAGGCAACGTTTTTTTTAATTACTAAGGTTTTAAACATACCGAAGGATGCATATTGCACCTTTTATCTAAAGACCATTTGGCACATATATTTAGATCCTTGCTGGCACAATGAAACACATGAGAACCACGTGATTCACTGCAGACAATACAAGCAGGACCTGTGAGTTACACAGTGAGAGGTATACCGATATTCAGATACATACACTGATATCTGTGTATTTACACATAGGCAGCACAGTCGCAGCAATCTGTAATCACACTCCTTGTGTTTACTGGCAGCACATCTACCTCCCTGAAGAACCCTTTTCTCACACCGTGTGGACGGAGCAGCCGCCAGCAAGGGCAGGTGACTCTCTCCCCACGGTGCAGTGCCAATTTTCCATGCCCACGCCACCCCCAGGCCGACGGCGGCCAGCCCCGACCCGCCCGTCTCACCGGTCCTCCCGACCTCGCCGAGGGACGTGGGCCACGGCAGCGACTCCCCTTCCCGTCATGTGCTGCAAATCGTCGGCCAGGCGGCTGGTCACCTCCAGGCCAGCGTCCAGCTTCTCCTTGTTGGCCTTGGTCAGTCTCCTGATCTTTAAGAGGAGGTCGGGGCGGTCGTAGCGAAAATGCGGGTTCCAGAAGCGGTGCAGGGGCCCGTCAGCGTAGCTGCTGTCGCCCCTCGCCGTGCTCGGCCTCGGACTGGACCCGACCCCGCAGCTGCCCGGATCCACCGTCACCTTGTGGAACCCGTACAGGTTGAGCTGGCGGACGATGCTGCCGAACTTCTTGGTTTTGAAGAGCTCCTCCTCCCCGGCGGCGCTGGGCCCCACGCCCAGCAGCTCCCGCTCGAAGAGCCCCTGGTCGATGAACAGCGCTTCGCCGCTGGCGTCCCAGCGCACCGAGCGGACGCCCGGGCTGTTGACCAGCAGCCACAGCTTCATGGGGAAGGTGCAGAGGCGGGGGATGACCAAGCGGGGCCCGAGGGCGGCGGCGGAGGAAGCGCGGAAGGCCGGCAGCAGCGGCAGCTTCGCCATGCCGCCCGCCGCTAGGCCAACTGCCGCCGCAC
>WBMY01009611.1:4744-42563 GCA_013397315.1 Donacobius atricapilla
CCTGCACAGATGTTCCAAGGTTCTGCTGCTTCTCCTGGTCTTCTGCAGAGTCACGGCTCCTCCCTGCCTGTCTCAAATCTGAGTTTTATAGGAGGCAGCAGATTTCCAGTTGCCATGGCACTGCTCTTGCAAGCAGCTCTCCCTTTAGCACCCTGAAACTGCTTTGTGTTATTGGGAGTCAATCATTTAATCATGTTGGTGTTGCAGACGTTCACAAGAGAGAAGGGCAGAAAATTTCAAAGCAGTGATAAATTTCATTTTGCAGTGTTTGTGTGCCTGAGATGACTAGAGTTTTGGGCTTTCGTTTTTGTTTTTTGGTTTTTTTGGAGGCAGTTATTTGTTTTGTGGGTTTGGGTTTTTGTTTTGTGTTGCTTTGGAGTTTTTTTGCTCTGTGCTTAGGAATGAAATTTGTTTACATAATTGTAGAGAATAAGCTGCACAGTAAATTCTGTGTGTGCACAGGTGTGCAAGGAAGACCCAAAAGCAAAACAGCAGATGTTCCCCTGGGATGCATAGGCTATGCAAAATTCTCACAACACTTCTGTCTTATGTGGCACTGCACAAAGAGTTAGGGGAAAGTAAGCAGGAGAAATGACATAAGGGAGAAATCAGCATGCCACTCTTGTGTTTGCTCAGAGGATTGTTCTTGCTGGGACCAAGAAGGCTGTCAGTGAAGCATGTGAACCTGTGACTACATGTACCCGGTATTGCTTAAACAGCACCTACCTGCTGGGGACCACAGGAAGTAGCCTGGACTAAAGGTTGCAAGAGGGGCTGCTCAATAGCCCAAACCCCAGTTCCAGTGGGCAGCACTCAGGAAAAGCTTAAAAGAGGTAATGTGATATTGAGTCCAAGCTGTTACTGCTTCTGGAGACATGAGGCTGTCATGGCTCAAAAGACAAGCAGAAAGAGTTCATGTGTACAAGTAGTACAAGGGACATAAGCTTGTACCTTCTGCAGACAAGCCTTGATTAACAAAAGGGGGTGTGTACGGTAGCAAAGTGTGTTTCTCAAGTAGTACCGCTATATTATCAGCAACTGTGATGGAAACAAATGGAACCTGTCAAGACTTATGAAAAGAAAATCCAGTTGATCTCCCATCTGTAAAAGATTTTAAACCCTTTCCGTTTACAAACCATTCCAAGAACATGATGCACAGCTATCATTTTTACTTGCAGAGGATATATCCTGTTGTCTGAGCCAGGCAGTCATCATCCAAAGGTTAGTACTTGTTGGGAATCATCAAGTACTACTCTTATCAGATTTATACAACAGTAAGTGACTGTTAAATTATAGCTTTCTTGGCTGATGTTGAGAGAGGTGTCTTGCTGCTGCAAGGTGTTTTGCAATTACATTGATTTGTCTACTGTGACTCTGCAATTGAAGATTTAATTAGTTATCAGAGTAAAGTTCTTATCTCCTGGGAGGTCTGATTAGATGACTGCTGTAATAATTTTGATCTTTTTTGTAAACAGCTATGTTCTTTACCCACATGGAATATATGCTTTGGGTATGTCCCACAAGAATCTGCTTCACGCTTTGAAACAGAATGGTTCCATTATTTAAAATGCTGTATTTCATTATTTGTTTTATTTAAACATTGGATTATATCTTTATTAAGACTCTTTTGCCATCTCAGGTTTGCTGTTCCCCTTCCTGTGTACCATAGGAAACACAGTCAAATAAAGGATAATTAGATGATGGATGATCAAAGCTATAACCAAACCAATGGAATAGGTTACCAAAAAAACCAAACCAACAGGTCATGGTAACAAGTCCTAATAATTGCAAAAAAAGAGGCCAATTTTACAATCAAAGAGAAAGGCCTGACATTTTCCCCTGTCACATTTTTGATAATAATACTGAAGTATAAAAGGCAAAATACTAATATCTATTATTAATCAATTTATTTCAGAGTTGTGGGTGACATTCCACAGGCTTTATGCTTTTCCATTAAAACCAATAGGGTTTTTTTCTTTGACTCCAGGAATCATAGGACTTAGTCTCTTGTTACTTTTCTCCCTGTTTTCTAATCACTAAGCTACCTCACATGTTGAGCAAAGCAGTGTGGTTATACCATTACTCTGCCTAAGTAACCTGTGTGTATAATTGAAACAGAAAATGCTCAATAAGAAACTGCCGAATAAATTTCTACTCTGCTCTCTGTTACAGAAAAAGGAAAAAATAACCTGACATACTGTCATTACCATTACTGGTGTCATGGCTTCTGTTTACAACCACCATTGCATGAGCATGACTGCCACAATTTGACTGCTGGGAAGTCATGTTACAAGACACACATTATTGTGGGCTGTTGGACAGTTTCACAGCATATTTCTTTCTTTGTGATGCTGAACAATACAGAACTAGTAGCACTATTAGTGTAAATACAGCCATCCTCAATAAAGGTAGCATAATAAATGATTAGCAGACCTGCTGGCAAAGAACTTTCAATTAAAGGCACACAAGCAAATAAAGCAGGAGCCAGGGAGGCAACTGCTCACAGGTGGAGTACTTCCCAGACAGATGGGTTTTCAAGACCATCACAAAGAAGGAAAGGAAATTAAAATAAGCTGCTTTTTTTATTTTTTCCCAGTTTCTTTTTAATTGGCATATGCTGTATTTTTATGAAAAGAGGTAGACCAGGAACTGGGTAACTTTCATTAACCTCTGACAAAGTTGTGAACATAGAAAAATGTGAATAAAATAAAAACGTAGATGTATGGTGGTAAGTTATCAGTTTCTGGTGATCTCATGCTTGCTAGTTTATTTAGCATTTTCCTTGATCATGCTCAGATTCTGAAATCAATCAGAAAACTAAACTGTTTCACTGACTTTAATAAAAATAGAACTAAAAACCTGGTGTTCCTGGAGGTCTGCCTAGGTAGTGATTACTGACTGAGTGTCAGGGATGCTTCTAACCACCAGTGAGTCAGAGAAGATTGTTACATCCTACCTTTATTCTTTGAGTAAGACACACAGTGAATCTTTTGCAGGGTCATAAAAGCAACACATTCTATCAGTCAATATAAGAAAATAATTTCTTAGAGAAAAGGGGGATTGTGGGAGGTTCGCAGCCAATGCAGTTTTCAGCTGGGTTAGATGGCCACAATTATCCAAGGAACCTGGAACATGAGCTGGAGCAGCTGCCTGGCTGCCCCCTGTGGGGGCTGTGGTTCAGGGCATGGATAGTTCAGGAGGAATGGCCCATGCCCATTTCAGGGCATGGATATTTCAGGAGGAATGGCCCATTTCTTTGGGCACTCTGGCAATTTCAGGAAATAGTCTGTCTGCTACCTGCATGCCCTTCTACTTCATCACAGCTTGAGATCTTTGATGAAAGAACAGGATACATGTTTAGGAAGTGTGATAAATATTTTGTTTATCATTTTTTTTCTTAGGTCTTGCACCAAAAATATCACTAGTATGAAACAAGCACAACATATCACTAGTATGTCACAAAGAATAACTCTGTACTTTAGAATTCAAAGTATGTAATTTTCCTAATATATTACTTCTGTAGCTATGCATTCTATGTATGGAAAGAAGGAATTCCCTGGGAAAAAAAATTCTCTTCTCAATGTGACATTGCTTCTGTATTTAAATTGTAGTTTATATCTGGGGAGGGGAGGACACAGAGGAAATATGGGAGAAAGGGAAAAAAAATTCCGTTAGTATGTGGAGGATTTTGCATTGCTTTTTATTTCAAAAGGCCAGTTGTTCATTAGAAATGTGAACTTTTTTGAAATGCTGTGTCTGGAGACCTCAGCCATTTGCTCAAAACACGTTTTAATATCATCCATGCAGTTTCTGAGCTTTACAGAAACAGCAACCAGTGCTGACCAGCTAACCAAGAAGTAACCTCTGTACATGGAAGTGAATATAAAGTTTTTCCACATCTCCTGCTGGATCCTTATCTCACAGCTAACCATACAGATCAAGTAAAAATGGAATTTAATCGACATCGCTTCTTGCTAGAATCTTAGTGTAGCCAGAAAATATGTGCCTAAGGAGCTTGCTGATCTTAATGATTTCTGTGATTGCTTACACCTAAACTGAATAAGAAAAATAAGGAAAAATAAGGAAATATGCTCAGTAATGTGTTCCGAATAAATTCTGCCTTATGAAATCTATTTGTCAATTAAACTCTCCCTTGCTTGGCACTATTTCTAACATGTTGGATGTAGCATTGTGTTGAAGAATGCATTCGTGGTTATAGGAGCATTAAGTGCTTTATAGGAGCATTAAGTGCTAATATTGTATAAACACAATAGCTCAAGAAAGAGAAGGTAAAGAATATTCTGAACTGGAAGGGACCCACAGGGATCATGTGCTAAAGTAGTCAGCCTTTCTTCTTTAAAATGTTCAAACCATAAGTTATAATTGCTGTGAAATTAATATGAGATTACATACTGTCATTAACCCTCATTAGCTCAACAGTATTTCTTATTTGATAATTAATCCTGTGTGCAGTTAACAGTTACAAATTCTCAGGCAGTATACAAATGTGTTTTACACTGTAGACTGCAAACCACAGAAGTCCTCATACAACCTTCAAAAATCTAAACATGATGCCATCTGCTTCATCACTTTTGTCACGGAAGCACTGCTGCTTCATGGCCCAGCCAATTCTGTACTGACAATTAAGGGCTGTTTTGGTTACGACACATCCACATCCACAATGCTAAGTTTGCAGCTTAGCATTATTTGGATCTGCATTTTTGTGCTAATATTTCTCTTTATTTTTAATTTGACTTTTTATTATCAGTCTCATCATTCACTTTACTTTCTTGTTTTGGCTGAGAAACAGAAGTACCAATAGAGCCTGAAAAGAATTGTTTCTGCCTTTCCAGACCGGGCGGGAAGCACAGTCTCACGAGAACAATGAATCTTTTTTTGGTATCCAAAATCACTTAAAGAGGTCAGGAGGACATCCAAACCTGTGCATTGTATTTCACAGTATCAGAGAATAACAGACTGGTTGACACTGGAAGGGATCTCTTGAGGTCATCTAGTCCAGCACTCCTGCTCAAGCAGGGCTACCTAGAGTGTTGCTCTGGATCATGTCCAGGTGGTTTTTTACTATCTCCAAAGATGGAAACTCCATAACCTCCCTGAATAATCTGTGCCAGTGCTTAGTCAACCTTACAATATAAAAGTGTTTCCTGATGTTCAGAGGCACTCTTCAATGTTTCACTTTTTCATTACCTTTCGGCATGTCACTGAGCATCACTGAGCCTGGCTCCATCTTCTTTGTACCCTTCCTTGGGGTGTTTATATTCATTAATGAAATTCCCCTTCAGCTTTCTTTGTCCAGCTGAACAGTCCCCGCTCTTCCAGCTTTCAGTCATCAGACATTTCTAGTTGCCACGATCAAGGATTTTTGGGAGTGGGTTCACAATGATGTCATAGCATGTGGAACTTGTATAAGTCCAGTTTAGTTAAGTATTACCTGATGTGATTCTCTTCCAAAAAGGGTACATCTGTCTTTCTCCAGACTTCTCCCATGGTCTCTGCAATCTGAGAACTCTGAAGGCCACCCTCTCTTTTAAAGACTGAAACATCATTCAGCAATTCAGCCTTTTCCATGTCCTGTATAACCAGGTCTCTTTGTGCAATGGGCTCCTACCTTTTCATCACCTATGTACTCATATACTTATCATATGTAGTTATTAAATCTACTCTCCCTTCTTGTCTTTGACATCCTTACTGCATTAGGCTATCTGGGCTTTTGCTGTCCTGATTCCCTCCTTGAACGTTTGGACAGTATTTCTGTATTCCTCTAAGTTTATCTGTATTTGCTCCCACCTTCTATATATTTCCTTTTTGTGTTTGAGTTTGGCCAGAAGCTCCATGGTCATCCATGCAGGGCTCCTGGCATTTTTGCCTGGAAACGCAGCTCTAGAGTTCAGAAGAGGCAACCCTTGAATATTAACCAACTGGCTTGGGCCTGTCTTCCCTTCAGAAGATCATCCCGTAGAACCCTTCCAAGCAGATTTTTGGAGAGGCCAGAGTCTGATCTCCTGAAGTCTAGGATTATGATCTTGCTTTTTACCCTCCTCACTGGCCTCAGGAGCCTAAGCTCCACAATCTCATGGTCATTGCAGGCAAGGCTGTTCTTGAAACACTCCACCATACAGTGGTCTTAAGACACTCATTCATGACACTTTCAGACTCACATTTCCAAAAAGCCCCTAGTTGTTGGTGAACATAAAATCCAGCAAAACATCTTTCCTTGTCAGTTGAGCTGGTTTTGGTTGCGTTTTATTCAAAATGAGCTTTCAAATATTGACATTGCAGACATATTCTGATTGCTAAAGCCATTTTCTTGTATGATCATTCAGATGTCACTCTGGGAATCAGAGCCACACCATTCAGGATTTTAACTGCTGGGACCAAAGTCCCTTTGCAGTGAGTGGCCCTAGTTTGACTGTCTCCACACCTCACATATACACTGTCAGACAAGTTTCTGTTCCCAGCTTGACCCTGGGTTCTCAGAGCAGAGCGACACCTCTGATTCCTCTAAGTAATAAATTGTGGAAAAGCAACATAATAAAGCACAATCTGGGTGCCCCTGAATAATGGAATCCTTGACCCTTGCAGTCATTGCACACTCTCTTCACACACTCTTCATGTTCTTTTCATGTGCCTCTTAGTACAATGGTTTTATTGCTTCTTGCTGTTCATTTGGTCCTAGAGAGGCTCTGGGTGATGGCTGTCATTCCAGGACTGTGGCAATTGTTAGGCAGAAGGGCAGTGCCCCTTCACAGCTCACCGTTTGGGGCTGAAGCCTTTTCCCACCAGCGAGAGCACAACCTGCAGCTTGCACTCCAAGTTACCTGCACTAGGTGTGTTCTGCAAGACTGATGATCTAGAGTAAGTTTAATTTCAAGGTGTCATGCTAGTAGATGATTGTAATAGTTGAGGCAGATCAAATCGGTGTGGGGCGCTGGGGAAAGCAGTGCCTGACATGAGAGCTCACCAGTGGTACTCCTTGTCACAGGCAAAGGCAGCCAATCTTCAGCTGATTGTCTATTACCTAGCATCTGCAGAAACTTACTTCTGAGGACCTATGGGGCTTACAGGAATCTTTGCAAAAATCTGTGTTTAAAATGATTCTTCAGCTAAAGATAGAAATAAAATGGCAGATAAAGCTAGTAAAAAGAGGGAGAAAGTGCGATTTCTCTAACATAGGAGTACACTATGACTACAGAATGAAAGAAATATGCATGAGAATCAAAGCAATATGTGCTTTTAAAATTTGGTACCAAAAAGATTAGCTGAGTAAGTCTGATACTTTTTCAGTGAGTAAGTCTGCCTCCTCACAAGAATTCACTGGTACCCAGCAATCCTTTATTAAACAAACCATTGTTGACCTGGGACAGTGTTATACAATACTGCTAAGCTTGCCAGGCATAAACTACCTTAGCTGTGTAGGTGCCAAGCAAGTACAACAGGTGAGCACCTCTTTGCTTCTCTGGAAGCAAAACGGATGCCTAAGTCCAGTGTATAAAAATATACACTAGAGGAGTTCTTCTCATCAGACTTGCAAGAGGCTATTTTTACAGGGAAAAAAGTTTTTAAACAAGTATGATATTTATGAAATCAGCATCAGGAGTTTGTAGTCTTACTTTTCTAGTGGTTATTTGTTTTAATATAAATTCCCTGCTAAGACAAGTAATATTTACATGAAGATATTTCTAGAAAATGCTTTCTCTGCCCTGGCCCCAGTGTTGCTTTCATTTTTAGTTTCACACCGGTCAATACTGACCTATTACAAACTACCCAAACAATTGCATTGCTTGGTCTCAGGAGGAAAATATATTTTGTTATTGTAGCAGAAATGTTTTATGCATTTTTTTTTGTCTAAATAAAATTCTCAGCTGACAATTATGTGAACACAGGAATTGAGAAACAATAACATGTTTGTAAATCTACCTGGATTAAAAGAAACCCTATAAACTCAAAGTAGGGCTTCGATCAAGAAAACTTCAGATCAGGTTATTTAAAGGACAACTTATATATTCATGTTTAGATAAAAGAGAGATCTAAATAACTCCCTTGTGTTTCCATGTGAATTGATACGTGCAAGTAACCAAGGTGATCACCAAACCACAGCTGAAATGCAACTAGTAGATTTTTTTCGTTAAGTCACTAACTGAAGAGTCCCTGGACACCACTGTGCTGTAGAAACACAGGAAATGGGGTTGCAGGCTTGCTTGGTCCAATCCCAGTGGGGCAAGGGACCCACTGCCTGCCCCGGGATGCCAATGGGCCTCACTCATATGCAGTTCATCACAATGCTGTGTTTTTGTGACCTCTGAGATTTTTGATCTCTTTCCCAGCAGAACACTCAAGTCTGTCTGTGGGAGGTGCCTCTCAAGTTTCTGTTAGCTTCTATATTATCTCTACAGAAGTTCTGCTTCTTAAAAACAGAGGATAATCAGCAGCAAATATGTGAAGTTTCCCACATGGATATTCTTAGTCTGCCCAGCCGCTTTGAGCAAACCTATCATCCTCCTCATCAAATCTTGCATATTTAACCTTTTCCTCCCAACAATCTTACACTAGTTGCCAAATCCTGTATTAACTGAGATGAAATATGCTTTCAAAATGATATGTGAAGTGAAGGATGTGCATGAATTGACACAGACTGGCAGCCAGAACAACCACAAAACCACAGCTGAAATGCAAAGAGTAAATTTATTTCATTACTTTGTTAACCAGGGTGATTCCACGACAATGCCTGGGCAGAGACATTCAAGCAGGAACACAGCCACTGTCAGGTTCAGTCCAAGCTGGCAGGTGGCAGGCAGTGGTTCTGCTGTTTCCAACAGTTTCACAAGGGCCTGTGCATAAATAGTTCACCACCAAGCTGTGATCTCTCAGCTTTTGTGATCTCTGAACTTTGATCCACTTTCCCCCCAAAACAAGATTCTTGAGCAGGTCCGTAAGACTGCCTCCAAGACTCTCCAACCACCCGTGCTATCCCTACACAGAAATTCTGCTTCTCAAAACAGACATAGGATAAACAGCAGTCAGTATAAGATACGGGGTTCCACTCCCTGTTATTCTCCAGACCTTGGCATTTCCAACTGCAAAGTCACTTGAGCTAATCTACTGTCCTCATCCTTCCTTTATTTTTAACATTTTTCTCCTAACAGAAGGGATTTTATAGGGTAGCCTTATGTTTTGACTGATTTGTTTTGAAAAATACCAAAAATACAATTGCTTCATATCATAAATAAAAATCCAGGGCCACAGAAAGTACTGTGTTGGATCAGATCAGTGTTTCAGCTCTGACCAACAAATGCTTTAGGTACCTCAAAGGGACACATTGACATGATTATATTTGCAACAGTCTATTGTAAATCATGCTGCTCAGCAATCTGACTCATGCCCCCAAACCGTGAAGGTTCTTATATTTTTAATAGTAGCCAATCTGCAATGGTGGATGATCATACTATTCATACTGATAAGGACAGTAGAAAAGAACAGCATTTTACTCACTTGATAAGGATGGTAGAACAAAACGGCATTTAACTCTTATCAAATAAAGGGAACAATGTAGCCTTGGAGAAGCAGACAAAACAGAAGTCATGCAAAACACAAGTAGGATTCCAGCTCAGGTCTGCAAGGCGGACAAAGTAGAGGTTATGCAAAATAATGATACTGAACTCACTTAAAAGCAGGGGTCAAAGAACAGCCACATAGAAAGGACACCATATGCTGGAGACTACTAAAGAAGATCCCAGAGAACCATATAAAGACTTCCAACAAGGAATGTGACTCTGTAAAGTAAAGTAACATATATACAACAAGTAAGCAGGGGTTTTTAATGAACGCGGAATCAGTGTGTGTGATAAAAACTTTGTTTACCCAATATTAGGGTACTCAATAAAAGAAAATCAAGAATAAAGAAGGCCTGATTTCTAATACTCCAAACTATGTTAGAAAGTGTCTGTCTGGCCATATTTGGTATTAATATAAATGCATAAAATCCACTGAATCTACAATATTTTCTGGACTACCTCTCCATTCAAATGAAGGGTACAAGGCAAAGTAAATACATTACCTGGCACAAGTACCTGACTGATTAACTTATTTTCTTTCAGTTACATGTCTATCTTTTCATAGAATCATAGACTTTTTCAAGTTGTGAGGAATGTCCAAGATCATCCCGTTCACCCCAATAACTCTTGTGTTTTATACCTGTCCTAAAATTAAGAACTATCCAAACATTATGATGATTTGTAAGGAATGTCTTAGGTTGTCTCCTATTCCAGCTACATCTGGTTAGAGATGTTTAAAAACAGTAGCAGTAGTTTTGTGTAAGAGTATGTTACCAATGTTTACTAGATGCTGCAGGTGTAGTGATGATTCTACTGTGTTCTGTAGGCAGCTGAGTAACACCCAGCACACCACAGGTCAATAAAATTAAAGTATACATTTTGAAAGAGAATGTTATAATATCAGGTAACTTAGCTATCTCATTACTTTCAAAGTATAGGACTTATTGCATAAAGAGAGAATCTGTGTTCCTTCTATTTCCTCTATTTTGAACTGATATGTAGGTGGCTTTGCTCCTTGTCCTCCACATGGGTCAGCTGGGGCAGAGACAAGCCCCTAAAGCTCTTGGAGCACACACTTCTGTTTCCAATACATAAAGTCTGCCAAGATACCTAGAGGCAGCAAAAGAAAAAATAGGATGGATTTCAGAATTGGCTTTCAGAGAACTACCCTCGTTCACATTGGAAATACATAAAAGGGATAAAGGTGTTAATTCTCCTGAGGAAAAAAAAAAAGATTTCAAAGGGCCCACTGAATCCCTTTAACTTGGAGAAAAGGCATCAGACTGGAAGATGGACCAAACCCTAGAAAGTCAAGGACTGCAATTTTACAAGCAAGCACAGAGGAAAACTCACACTCTTAAAACTTACCAGGCTAACATCAGTGAGATCTTTAGTTTTCAACTTTCTGTTGTGTGTCTGGACATGAAAATACTCTGATGGGGGAACAGAAAGCGCCGAAGGCTGGCTTTTGCCGGCGGTGCTGCACTGACAGGAGCTGCCCTTCGGGGGGTGCTCCGGCTGTTCTGCCGCGCTCCGGCGCCCCGGGAGGCTGCGCCGCGCTGCAGGGCTCTGCCGCCAAACAAATCTTCATCCTTCTTGGTTTTCTTCTCAGAAACCTAGCGTGCTCTGTGGTATAGGAATTTACCAGGCTTTTTCTATAGGTATCTCCCTTGTTAGCAGCTTTTCATCATGGTCAGTGGTCATTTGGTATATGGTGCATTTTTATTGCTGCAAGGCTGACTTCTCTGCTTCCACTTTCCTCACTGCTGATGAGCTGAGAAATAAAAGAGTCTGGAGAAAATCAGATGAAAGAAATAGTTCTGTGCAGTGTTGTGCAATGCATTATCCTTCTTTGTGTTCCTGGCTGAGGCATGGAAAATTGTTTTCTGTTTTCTGGATGGAGAGGAAGCAAGAATAGGGAAGGACAAGGTTAGCCAACTATCTTTCATTTCAATTCATTCCATTTCCTAAATATTGTTAACGTTTGCTGGGGGAAAGAAAAGCTTCCTTAGAGAACAGATTTTCAAGTTTTTCCACTCTTTATCCCCTTGCCTTTTTAGCATAGAAATTCTCATTACTTTGGAGGTAATGTGTGCAAGGTTCCCAATGCTTCCCCATACTTCTGTTACATTGCAAAAGCAGGAAATGTCGTGGAGGTACAAAGGGTGCAAGAACACAAACACCGGTCTCTAAGCACTCTCAGGCTTGTGAGAACAATAACATTTCTCCAGACTAACTGATCGTGCTGTGTGTACACAATGCTTTCTTTCTCTCCTAAGTACCTACAACAAGAAAGGGAACAAACTGTTTGTCATCTGAGTATATTGGTGTTAGCATAGTCAATTTTTCTATCAGAGCAAAGCTGTAGCTGATGCCACTAGAAACACCTTCCTGCCCACACATTAGAGAAACATCAACTCCCTGACCCAGAATGAAGCCCCAGGTTACAGTTTTCCAGCATGGAGTGTCTTTGTAGTTCAGTTGGTGCCAGTTTTTGTTAAGCACCACACGAATTAAGGATGCCTTAATTCTCCATCAGGAGAGGGCTTCATTCTGAGTATGGAAACAACAGTAATGTTTTACCATTTTTTGTGTACTTGTCAAGTCTGCCAAATTGTCTACACACAGATCACCTTTCTTTTGTCATACAAGATTCTTCCTCTCTTAATNAAAGGGCCAATCTGCTCATATTGAATTCAGCTGAATTTGGATATTTATCTTGATTTTTTTTTCCTAACATGTGAGATCTGACATACTGGGGGGAATGCTGCAAGCTTATAAACATTTTTCAGTGTGTTATATTTGTCTGCCTGGAGGAAAAGGGCTTGGCAAGAATATTCCCTGAGAAGTCTTGAGAACTTCCTTTGCTCTGGAATTCAAGATATTTCTTGTTTCCTTTCCTTTGGTGAACAACCCACAACTCTCAAATAATTTGTAGATACTTTCCCCTTGGGACAATACAGTCAGGACACAAGTTAGTAAATGGTTGGGGGCTTGCTTATTTTTTAATATTGTGTAGGTCCTCTTTATGGGTGCTGAGGCGTTTGATTTTCAGGCAGGACCAGATCTTGCATCCGCTTTGTGTTGGTTACATCAATTGCTCCTCACTGCAGGGAGCACCCCATGGGACAGCACAGACAACAATTCTGGCTCACTGCAGCTCTGGGCATGTGCCACAGTAGTTCAGCCTCCCTCTTACACAGGTTTAACTAAGAAAGGTCTCAGCCTCCTTCCTGCTCCAGCAAGGAATAGTGCATATATGCAATATAACAATTACTCTGTACAGTTTTCTTACAAATATTGTCTTTAAAATCTAGAGTCTTGTTAAGGAGGAGTAGATAAGCACCTCCAATAATTTTGGGAAATAATTTAACTTCTCTGCAGGACAGATACCCTGGCGTCTCCATAGCTTCCCAATGTCTGACTTGGCTTTTATCAGTGGTCCCATCTTACAGCTGTTTGCTTTTTACCATATGAACAAGTTGGCAAGTCCTTCTGTTTCCCGTCTGGTAAATCTTGGTTCCAGAAAACCACAGCACAATGAGCACTGTGCCGCATTCTTTGTCTTTTTGGCCTGCACAGGCAACATCCTCCCAGTGTGGGTACATGGTAGCCTCCATGAACTGGCCAGCCTCCAAGCCAAGAGAGACTCAGGAAAGCTTTTGCAATGTAAACCAAATTAGCTGAATGCATCAGAATTTCAATTGATTTTAGACGAGTCACTTTGAGATCTTGTTGTGACCATCCTGGACTGCCTTTCACTGCTGTTTTTTCCCAACTTTTCTGATCTCCTAAAATAGCCTGAGATTTTTTTCTTTTTTCTTCAAAAACAAGTTCCTTTGCTCAAGGAAGTCTATATTTCAGTCTTGTCTCATGAAGAATTATACTACCCATGCAAAGGACATACTTACTTTGGAAGATGGATTTAAACATGTCTACCAGTACTTTCTCCTAAACCTTGAATTATAAATAGTCCTCCTTTGCATGGAAAGGTTTGGACATCAGATCATGCCCCTGACCCTTTTTTAACCATAGCAGAATTAGCGATATACTCATATGAAGAAAAAGAAAACTGTGAAGAACAGTAGGATGAGCCACTTAGATCTGCCCTTTTCAAACTAACATCTGTATAATGTTCCTGTCTTTCATTTTACTATTAAATGTATCACAAGTTGTTTCATCTGCAATTGGTATATTGCATCCAGCTGATTTTAGCTGATCCAGCTAAAGGCTGGAAGTTATATCCACGACATAGGTATTTTATATCCTTCAAGCCAAGTCTCTATTTTGTGACATGCATGACAAAGCCCCTCACCAAAACCTGTTACCTTGAGCTCAGCAGTGAATCCCTGGAAATGCAGTGGAAGTTGTTACCAGACAGGCTGAGCCATGCTGGGAGGTCTGGTCTGAGGTGTAAACAACAAAGAGCTTCTGTGTACTTATGGTTTTATCTTGCTACCTAATATTGAAAAACCCTCCCCCCCCTCCTTTTCTTTTTCCCTGGGTTTTTTTGTTTGTTTGTTTGTTCTTTTTTCTTTTCCCCCCCAGACAGACCTTTTGCTACTGACAGTGGTAACTTAGATGTTCTGCAAGTTTGAAAACACTGGCTTTTTCAATAGATTGCTAGTTAAATCAAGCCATTACTCTGACTTTCAAGGATTTTAATGCATTGGGAAGAACACAGATTCAAAACAATTTTCTGTGAAGGAAGAAATTATGGAATTAAAACTTTACTTGAATTATAAATGTGAATCTATTTTTAAACCATAGGAAAGCTTTCGTGTGGATATGACATCTAGGACAGACACAAAAATAAGGGGCAGTTGTCACATCTCATAAAAAGGTGGGGCAAAATATAAACTGAGAAAATTACCTAGGATTTAAGCAGGTACCTACAAATCAATAATCTCTTAAAGAAAATGCACCTGGTACGTGTGACATAGAAGGAACATTAAATTTAAGTAATGGGGAAATTAAAAAGAAGTCACCTTTTTAGGGAAACAGAAGAAATGTTTTTGGGTTGTTTGAATTAATAACATAGGTGAAGATAGATTTGAAGTTGTTTTCAGTTGGTTGGTGGCTGGAAGAAAGTTCCACTTAGGTCTAATTATACTTTTCCTTGGGTTGTGCTGCTCTTGACCAAGTACTTCATTATATCAGTCTTAAAAGAAGCACTAACAAAATGAAGGGCAACAGCTTGTGTCATAAAGCTAATGAATGACAATAAATTCACAAGTATGCAGCCAGAGTCCTTTGAAGACAGGAATACACGCCTCTCGGACAACTGGGCTACAAAGACCACAGAATCAAAGAATTTGCCAAGTTCTAAAGGACACAGAAGGATCATTCAGTCCAGCTCTAAGCCCTGCACAGGACATCATAAGAGTCACACCATGTGCCTGAGAGCATTGTACAAACACTTCTTGAACTCTGTCAGGCTGGTGCTGTGACCACTGCTGCTGAGGAGCTGTTCTGGTGCCCAGCCACCCTCTGGGTGTGGATGACCTGTCCTACAGCAAAGGAAGATGCAAAAAAAGGAAACTACATAAGGGTTGGATGATCCTTGAAGAAAAATAGGCCTAGTATGTGCTAAGCACTTTTACAGGAGACATAGGCAAAGCCAGAAGTACTACTGTCAGTGCTTTCTGAAAGAACAAGCAGCATGCTGAGAAGGCCTGGGACATCCCCTGCTCATCAGACATACACCCTCAGCACATCACTGGCAATGTAGTGTGGAAACAAGAGGCCAGATGTAGCTGGATTCAGGGACTGCTTGATAGAATGAGAGGAAATTCCCATGTGACATCAATGATCCTTACTGTAGAGAGCTACTGCTGCCGCATTTTAACCATGCTGTAGAAAGTCAGAGACATATTTTGTCAGAAGACACCCCCAAGTGCCTGAGGCTAGACACTACATGCAGACTTTGCTATAGGAGGAGATATGATGCAATTTATCAATTACACTGTACAGGTTTTTTGTCCATGTTATAATGTAGGTTTTTTGCAGCACCAAACCAAACTAATGGCATTCCACAATTTTAAAATATGGGTTAATGTGAAAACCCTTCAAACCCATATGGTTTTCTGAAATATAATTGGGAAAATGGAAGAAAACTTAAATGAGGTTTCTGGGAATTAAGTATTCAGAATTAATTCTGACATTTCAGGTGATTGTGTTTCAAACTAAACATATTCCTGATGATATTACTAACACAGTGCTAGTGTATATCTGCACCATTCAGTTAAAAAGTTGGCTTCTTTCATTCAGGTGCCCCTAAAGCATACTGTACCTCATGCAGGCAACCTGCACATATCCTGGACCTTGGCTGAATGTAAAGATCAGCTGCTACTCTATTTTATGCTTAGGAGAAAAACTACTGTGGACAAGCTTTACAAAAGAGCAAAGGCCTGCTCTGACCCCTTCAATTAGGAGCAAATCACCCTAATAGCCACTTTGCTCCTCCCTTTCTTCTTTCATCTCTGCCTGCTCCTCTTTCTCCCACTTGTAGTTCTTTCAGCCCAGCTGGTCCCAGTGCCCCCCACCCTCTACCAACCCTACTGCCGGGACCCGGACAGGAGGGTGAGGAGCAACAAGCCCTGAGGTACAGGCTGCCTCAGGAAGCCTGGAGGTTTCTGTCCAGCTCCCTGCTGGGAGTTGCAGCTGCTTGAGAATCTTGCAGGACAGTCAGGGAGACTTTATATGGAAGTCAAGCTGCTGCTGGATGTGTTGGTTCAACAAACTGTGCAGCAAGCATTGCATCAAGATTTGACATGGTTGACAGAATTTGCTGAGGTGCTGTGCCAGTAAGAGCAGAAGTGACAACTCAGAGAGGAGGAGGTTCAAGTCACTAAGAGTAAATGGGATCGTGTCAATAATGCTTTCAGTGTGAGATACAATCACCCTCAGCAATCAAAGTTCAGACCTGAAATAGTCTGATTTACCTCAACTGTTACCAGGTCCTCTGAATCATTCAGCAGCAGATCTGTATTTTCTCCAGTCTTCCTTTGACCCTTGATTAGGTACCTGATCATACAGAATCCCTGAGAATGGCTGCTCCAAAGAAGAACTCTGCTCTGTGTTACAGAATGGAACCCCCCTGCAAAGTGCAGCAGGAAAATATGTCCTTCTATCTATGTATAATTTGGTGCTGTGTGAAATAATACAAGTGCCAAGCATGATACCTTACCCTCTCTTCTGGCTTCATATTGCTTCTGAGGTGGGCTGCTCTCAGAGGCTTGGATGCACTCAGCAGCGAANTCATGTATTGTACAGTCAACACTGCTCTGCGCCTTCCTGGTAGTATCTGTGCCCTTTTTGTGCAAAGAAACTCCCACACTGTGCCTGCAGTCACATGTATCTAATGAAAGGTTTTCAACTCCCTTCTTCTAAACTTCCTCATCTACAGATTAGGACATTCATCCTAAATGAATGGATGAGAGAAGCATAATTCCCAAGCACAGAGTAGCTGCAATATGCCAAATCTTACTGACTTCCCCTGTTTGCTGCTATTCCTCTAACCTCCCTGCTCACGTGTCCTCACCCACACAGGCAAAATACCCTGGAGGATATTTTTAATGCGTATGAGTATAGAGTCTTCTTAGGAGTTGGATTTTTTTCTGTGCCAATGAGTGAAAGCACTGCAGATGAAGGAGTCTATGTTCTTCCTCCCTCTTCCTAAGTACAAAATTCAACCCAGGAATTGCCAGTGGAGCTTCTTCTGTTGTACCTGTGTTGTGGACTGTCATTTCTATTAAGACCCTCTACTCTCACGGCTGGCTCTTAAAGGAGCCTCACAGAGAATGCACCAGCAGGTGCTCTTCAACTGCTTTTCAGAAACAGAAAATATTTGGGAGGGTTGATGATGCCATTGTTTTCTGCTGCCAAGAGAATCATGCTGTGTGCCACAGGTTTCCTTGCAAGTCCTTTTTCCTGGTGAGGGACCTGCTTCAGCAGTGTCAGAACAGCAGAACACCATAACGCATTGAGATCACTTTGATTCACTGCTCTCCACTTAAATAATTTAACTGGGGCTAGGCTGTTGACAGGGATTGGTATTCTGCTCTGGACTCTCACCCTTTTACTTCTAGCATTGAATTTCATTCTGTGCTCCATCGTGAAGTTTTAAGAAATCAACAACATATTTGTATTAAGGTGCTTTTTTTTTTTCTTCCATGATTTTTCGCATTCTCTTTATATTTCAGCCTGGGCGCAAACAGTGACTGAGAAAGGGTCTAATCCATTTAGGCGGATGTAGGACCAGAAGCTGTTGGGAAACCTGGCCTGCAGCAGGGACCACCAGGCACAGGGGTATGCAGAATATATTCATCAAGTAACTACTCAGAAAGGAGAGACTGACCCCACAGTCTGTCAGGAGCAGTTTTCTCATCCTGTCTCTTTTCAGTCGGAAGAATTTGATCAGCTAACTGAGGTTTGGGAAACAGACTTTGAAGGAAACAAGCAGACTTGCCACGTTTGCATGATCACTCACAGAGATGAGTACTGCTCATGATGAGGGTTTATAAAATATCCTGATTTAAGCCCACCTGGACATTAAACACCATGCAGCCACTTGCTCAAGGTCCCCTCTAACCCCCACCCCAGTGCAATGGGGAGGAGAATCAAAGTAAAACTTGTATATGGAGATAAGAAGGATTTAATAAGAAAAAATAAAGTAAAATGCAGTAATAACGGTGCATAATAATGGTAACAATAGATAACAATTAAAAGAGAAAAAACATGTGGTGCACAAATCAATCACTCACAACCCACTGACTGGTGCCAGTCTCTGTTCCTGAACCCCGATCAGCCCTCTACCTTCTGGGTAACTCCCCCAGTTTACATACTGGGCCTGAGATTCCATGGTGTGGAGTATCACTTTGGGGAATTCGGGCCACCTGTCCCAGCTGTGCTCCCTCTCAGTTGCTTTTGTGTATGTCCTCAGTGGCAGAACATGAGACAAGGAAAATTAAGTCCCTGACTGAGGATAAACACAGCATAGCAAAAACCAAAACATCAGTGTGTTATCAACACCATTCTCATTCTGAATCCAAAACACAGCATTTCAGCAGCTGCTGAAAAGAAATGAACTCTACCCTGGCTGAGACCAGGACATAAGGCAAGGTCAGATTAGCTTTTTCTGTATAAACTGTTATATGCAATAAGCGTAATAAATGTTTTTTTCATTTTTTGAATTGTGAGTTTACACCAGTTGTCATAATTTTGACAGACTATTTTTTCAGGTGAGTTTAATATGAACAAATAATGTCATATCAAGAACATCCTGGGACAAGTTTCTTCCAAGAGACTAGTTAGCTGATAGAGCCAAACACAAAATGAAGAAACTGAAATAGCTTTAGAAAATAGAAATGGATTGCAAGCTTGAATTGCTGAAGTTAACTACAAAGTACGTACTGGTTAAATTAGGGCCCTCTTATGCCTGCATCTAGATAAGCTTTTGCTACTCTGATGCAGTTAAAAAGCATGGCTTACAAAGCATGTTTGCCTTGAAGAAGTGAGTAACAGGTCTGACATAATACAATTGCCTGGAAAATTAATTATTCCTCCCCTTGCTGGCTCCTCTGGCTGAAGTGATGAAAGATGATTTTGGTAAGGCCAGAAAACACTGTGTTTTTACTGAAGGAAACCTAAACCATGAGCACAATCAAGTTTCTCCTGAGAAACTATCAAATTGTTCGAACTTTAATCTTTCAAAATTATCCAGATTTTATCTACTGACAGTTCAAATTATCCTAGTAAGTCTCCTTTACCAAAGTAAAAAACCAAGCAAACAAACAAATTTCTTTGAATTTCTGTGATCTATTACTATTTCACAGTTGATGTTTTTTCTCATTTAAATTCCAATCTCATTTCTTTCCTCTTTGTCTTTAATTGTTATAGACGAGAGGAAAAAAATTCACAGTAAACTGGTTTACATCCTTTTGTGTCCATGTTTTTACTAGATAAACACATCCTTTCACAATAATAGAAATTATTAAATCTATGTGGTTCTGTGTAACGTGGGCAGTATTTTTTCAATGTCAGTTGATGCACAAATAGGGTATTGTTTCTTAGCTTCCTGCCTACATTTTGTTCGTGTTGCAGAATTCAGCGTTGTTGTCATAATATATCTAGCTAAAATGACTTCACATTACCTTCTCTGATTTTGCTGTTTTTAGAAAGGAGGAAAAAAGAATCCAACGTTGTGGAAGCAAAATAGTTAATGTCTCATAGGCGTCTAAAGGTCTCCCTACTTAAGGAGCATTTGCAGCTAAGGGTCATGCCAGTCAGCAGGATTTATTTACAAAGGAGTGGATTATTCATAAAAGGAGTAGATTATTTGTAAATGGATGTACTGCATAGACCCTACTTATCTGAAGGATTTAAATCTCTGTTGTTACCTATCTTATCCTGCTTATCTGACACAGTTTTGACAAAGGAGTTGCATAACATGCATGTCAGGTATTATCAGCTCTGTGTCTGGCTCCTTTGGACAGAGCTCCTATGAGCAGCAATGGTCACTCTACCATTCTGTGTTCTCTCCTATAGCTGTAGTGATAAAATACTTCTTTTCTGATTTGATCTAAATTGTATTCCAGTTTATTTCTGCAACAGAGACCAAAGAAACCTGGAAACAGGAATTTTCCTGTATCTGTTCATTTCAGCTCACCGAGTAACCAAAGCCACCATGACACCGAATTCTACCATCTGTGTATCCCCTTTCCTGAGCTGTTCTTCTTTCATGCAGCCTAAAGTATTCCTTTGATTTTTGGTTAGAATGCATTACTTGATGTGAATTTTTTTACATAGTTTACTGTGTACTTGGGGCAAGGGAAGAGTGATCATTGAAATTACATACTTCCTTGGCATTTGCTTTATTTGCTTGCACTTTTTGCTTTTCTTTGTGGTCATGTTGCACATATAGCAAGTTATAAATATACAGTCAAATTAGAGGATGATTTTAGATAATGTAATATATCCAAGAGTCTTTTTTTCTTGATGGCATGAGGCAACTTGTGTTGAAAATCTCAAGGAAATAGAGATACTGGGGACGAGAAATAGTAAAAGGCCTGTAAATTCCCTGTAGCACATTGTACTTGCTTATAAATGGAACAGCTTTAACCTCTGAAAAGCAATCTGCTCCCCACCCCATCCTGTGTGAGCAAGGACAACAGCCATGTGATATGGTAGGTAATCCCATCTTTAAGTATATAGCTCATACTACGCTATTGGTCTCTAGGCAGAGTTTAGAAGGACTCCTGGGATGTTCTGAGCATCCCAAAATCTCTGCTGCAAACTGAATAAACAAGTCACAACTATGTTGCAAAGTACAAAGCAAGAAGCAGAGATTTTTTTATTGCGAAATAAAATTGATTCACCCATTTGCACAGAAACTGTCATACCCAGCTGTTTGGAAGCTGCTAAATATGTATTCCCACTTCGTCTGGAGAGGATTACCAGAGGTAAGACAGAGGGCAAGAGACTCGGCCTTTGGTGGCCTCTTCACATTTCCAGAGTTGTCACTGTCTGGGTGTCCTGAGCAGCTGCAAGCGAGCTTGATGAAGTTCTAGTGTAACCAGCCACCAGCAGCTGTCAGCCTCACAGCCATTCTGCTGGACTTGTAGCTTTTGAGGGAGGCACAAGTTCTTATCCAGAGAGCCCTCTTGACAGATATGCCTGGAAATGTCTGCCCTGGCCATAGGGACCTGATGGGGCTTTGGAACACAGGGATGAGGCTGCAGTGGGTGGTATGAAACACTGGTAAGAGGCATGAGAAAAGGGATAGAGGGACAATGTTGGCAGAGGCACTGCAGTAATCCCAGACACGGGATTACTTGGGCCACAGTGCTCCTGGAGAGAGCACTGGGTGAGGATGGCCCATTGTGATATTACCTAGCGCTGGATAGTGGCGCCTCCAAGCTAACTGATGTCACTAAGGGATGTACTGATGTTACCAGATGATAAATTGTCTACACCCAGTGAGCTAACACAATGCTTATTCTTCAGAATCCACTGACCTGTGGAACTGCACAATGCCCATTGTGTAAGAAGGAGAACTGGAAGTCCACCAGCCCCAGTGCTCTGCCAGTTTCACCTGGTGTCAGTGAGCCAGCTATAACTCTGGGGTTACCCACCAAAAAAGATGGCCAAAGAGACCCCTAGGACAGAAGCATGCATGCATAAAGGGGAGGGAAGATGTGTTCATGATTTTGGGGAAATGATTGTCATATTTTAATTTTTTTTTCTGGAAAAATCAATATGAATATATATGTAAAATACAGTATATAAGCAGAAACCTTCCCATACTCAGCATATACAGTATTTGGAGGAGATATCCCCTAGTGCATCCATCCAAGTAAAGTACGTCTGCTTCTTAATGTATATTGGTGTTAGGGAGGGGTTTTTTTACTGAAATTTTGGGAACACTGAGATGTCCCTTAGTGACAGACTGTGATTTTGGCTACTGACTATGCCCAGGTGGTAGATTGTGTCCTTACTTCTTTATCTGGGCACCGAGTCTCACCCAGTCAACTCATGCCTGGATTCCAGCTGAATCAATCGTTGATGTTTGGAGTGTTGAGTGAGGCCTTTAGTGTCAGTGTTATTTGAGGGGAGTTTTTTACTGCTGGTCGTATTGTGCAGTGCCAGATCTATCAGAGGAAATTCTTCAGCCTTGGCAGGTTCAGGCAGCTGAGGCACCCAGGAGCCCCCTCAGAAGCAGAGGTGAGCTGGAAGGGGAAATTACCTTGCAGAGCTGGGAGGGTTTATTTCTTGAGGCATCTGAACACTTCCACCCTTCTCCAGGGCAGATGATGATTGCAACACCTCTTCCCTTCCTAGGAAGTACTTCCTAGTACTGCTGCAGTACTCAACAGCTCCCAGCATCTCACAGCTCCTGCCATCCCACTGCAGTACAGAGCATGTCTGTGGAACTCGGTGACTGCTGGCCCACATGCCTGGACAGCTGGGACAACGCTACCTATCCATGCATCCTGCAGTGGGCTGGGAGCTAGCCCAAGTACCCCCTCTGCAAGACTGAGAACCTCCCAGTTGTGTGCTCGGTGCAGGGGGACCATGTCTTTGAGGAACATGTTGTCACAGCATCTTCAGTGTCATCAGTTGTTGGCCACCAGGCAGGAGGACCTCATGGCCATCCAGCTGCCCACAGACCTGCAGTAGCAGCACAACAGCCTGTGGAGTACCGTCTGCCCCAGGTCTGCTGTAGGTGGCCTCCATATGCATACCTGGGCATCCCTTTTCCGCGACCACCCAGCTTTCCTCTAGTCCTCTCGTCTCTAGATATGTCAAAAACTGAGACTGACCTTTGAGAATCAACACTTGCACATAGTGAAGGACTATGTAATGCTTACCCTGCGCTTTTTTGAGCTGAGCATAAATTTCTTGATGCAGCCTCCAAGGTTCAGCCTCAAAAACCACGTGGCAAGGTTTGCAGGGAACCTCACCCGTGTTGCTGTGCAGCAGCACAGCAGGGAGGCCCACCGTCTGCCAGACCTGGAGGACAGCCATGCTGCTGAGGAGCAGGAGGGCAGGCCCACGGATGCCCGCCATCCAGCTGCCTCACCAAGGGGGTCTCTCACACCTGGCCCAGCCCCCTCCAGCAGCCCTGCTCCTCCCAGCTGAAGAGGGGCACTCCAGTGCCTCAACCACTGCTCTTCATGGGGGTGCCAGCCAGCCCCCCAGCGCCCCTGTTCCAACTACAGGGAGAAGCTATTGCCTCATGAGAATCCGGGGCACGCTATGCTGGGTACCTCCACTTCCAGCTGGGATAGAGACCATTCACCTGGCTGGCCAGCAGCTCCCAAGGTTCTTTCCAGTCCTGCAAGAAGCCAACCCACCAGCAGTACTGGAAGAATGCCCCAAACAATGAAAATGTAGCTGGGAGCCGGTCCAGCAACTGGAATATTTGCCAACCCACAAGTCAATCAGAAGGCCCTCAGTAGTCTACCAAGGAAATTAAATAAATTATAAGTACAGAATCTTAGTATTATTAACAATGCTATTGACATTCCTATCCCCATCTGTGCTTTCTCCCTCTTTTCCTGGTGCATGGCATCTGATTCCTCATGTGTCACCAGCCCCTATGGATGAGTAGCATGGGAGAAGTAGTACGCAGGTGCACCCTCTGACCAGGAGGAGTGGCAAGTTAATGCTACTGGGTCTCTCTACATTTGCCAGGTACCATTTTGTTGTTCCCCCAAAAGCAAATGATCCCCAGCTTCCAACCTGCATCTCTGCAGCTGATCCCAGGCAGGGGTCTTAAGGGCCATCTTGTGTTCCGGCGCTTATCACTCCAGGCCTGTCTTTGTCCTCACCACACCCTCTGTCCCCACATCCTGCAGCTCTGCTCTCCTACCAGCCTGCACTGCTTGGTGCAAACTTGCCATAGCAGCAACCAGACCCCTCCTACACAGAGTCACAGCTTGGTCCTTCTCTCTGCATCCCCCTGGGGCCATACTCTGCCCGGGCAGAGGCCCAAAAGGTTCAGCAAGGGAGAAGCACAAAGTCCTGCTCCTGAGCAAAGGCCTCCCCAGGCGCTTGCACATGCAGCTATCCAGCAGGAAACCAGCCTTGCAGACAAAGCCCTGGGGGCCGTGGTAGGCCTCCTGGACTGCTTTAGGGGTTTTGCCAGCAGAACAAAGAAGATAATCCTTTACCTGGAGCACTGTGTTTGGTTCTGAGCTCCCCAGTGCAAGAGAGCTGCACGTGCTGGACAGAGTCAGCAAAGGGTCATGAAGATCATCAGGGGACTGAAGCATCTCTCCTTGGAGGATAGGCTGAACAAGCAGGGATGATTCACCCTGGAGACTAGAAGGCTTGGAGAGGATCTGATCAATGTGCGAAAAGGCCTGAACCTAAAAGGTCCAAAAAAATGATGCTGCAGAGATGGAGCCAGGCTCTTTCCAGTAGTGTCTTGTGACAGGAAAAAGAATATTGAGGAGTAGATTGGACATGATTCTGGGTAAGTGGCTCTAACTCTCTCTGCTGAACCAGAAAACCTTGAAGAGATGACATCCAGAAATCCCTTCCAAGCTCTACCTTTGTGTGCTTCTGAGAAAGAATTTAATTTGTGTAAAGAATCTAGTCTAATAATTTCATTTTGGAGAGACTAAATAAGAAAGTAAGGAAGGTAGTACAATTCTGCTTTGCTTATACTTGTTAGTCATATGCAGGACACATCCTGGAATGTACAATGCAAGTCCTGTATCTGCTTCTTTTGTTGTTTGGTTGTTTTGTGGCATTGGGGGTTTTTTTGCTACTAGGCAAATGACAAATCTAGGACTGCTAGGAAAGACTCATAGCCATTATGCTACAGAATAAATGTTTTCTTTCTCTTCTGCTGATCTTGTCATTCTTTTTCAGCTGAAATTCTTCCATCTTCTTGACCTTACATTTTACTTCCCAGTGCTAGCCATGTTTTCAATAATAAAGACCACCACCTTTAAAATAATTTATTCACAAGGGAACAAAAACAGTAACAAAATCATAAAACACTACTTCTATTATTAGAAAGAAACCAAATCTTACATCTACTTGACCCTTACTCCAAGCTATTTTCTTCATGTTCTTCTTTTTCTCTAACAGATGAGTCATGTTTTCAGGCTATCTGCTCCATAGTAATCTTCTTCCCTTTACCGTGTCTTTAATCTTTTTCTCCAGTCACAATGATAATCTGATCTTTCCATAAAGTGCCAGGGTACTGTATGACCAGCTCAAAATTATGTCCTCCAAATGAAGCAAACAAAATAAAATATTTAGTATGTGAAAGGAACAAAGTCCATAACCTTAAATAATGCATTTTAATCTAACTAACTGATGTAAGCTATTTTGCATTAAAAAAAAAAAAAAGTTTTTTACATTACAAAAAAAGTAATGGCATACAGATTTTCTAATAACTGAATACCATAATTATGCCTCAGGAAATATTCATACATATATATGAAAGATATCTTTTATAAAAAATTTAAAACACACAAACAGGAATCACACAATCCACGTGTATTGAATAATCTTTTAAAAAGCTGTTTAGCTTGTACTTTTGAGTTTTAGAAATTAGGAAGTTGGTCCACATGATTTAGACTGTCAGTCAACAGTGGGTATGCATTTTCATTAATGTAATCTTATCTACTTCCTCAATCAAGTAGGCTGCAGTGCCACATATTGTCCTTTTTCAGCATTTACATTGTATAACAATCATGTCCTCTGATATTTGTATGGCTAAACTTAAAAGGTGTGTTAATCATAAAAGGCTTTTGTTTCTGTTGCAGAGACTACACCACAATGTCAGATAAATGTTACAGACTTGTCTGCTGTGTACTGTATATACTGTATTTAGGAGCATATGGAAACATCGCAGTGTTGCTTCTATTGCACTGAAACAGTAGTTTCAACAGATTAGTCCTTTCCCTCGGTACAAGTCTATGTCTTGCTGCTTATCACCCTTTTATGCATATAAACCAGCAGTGCATAACTGACTTCATCTTTTAACAATTAACTCTCATGTAGGCAGCAAATACACTTTGTTCCAAAATACAGTGTTTGATTCCCCTTCACTCACATGCTTCAAGATAGCTGCAAAGCAAGGAGCTACAGAACTGGAGATCTGTGACACCCAGACCTGTATGTCCAGGCACGCAGTAACCAGTGACACGCTATAGGTGTGGAGCTTCAAGAGAACATCTGCTTGGACACAGTGAACATTTTCAGACAACCTGTGCAGCCTTCCTGCAAGTGGTACTCAGAGGCAGGAAGGATCCAATTGCATACAGGACATTAACCAAAATACACAGAAAAAAAGGTTGGTAAGAAAATGCTTTCATATATCACTCACATGCTGGAAAAAGAAATGGGCGTTCTATCAAGAAATAGACTTCAACTACGGTGTCTGTTTTTTCTTTTATAGGTAATTTATTTTACATTTAAAAAGTCCTCTGTGTGCATCAGAAGTCAATCTAGAGATATCCTTTTGTTTGCTTGCATTAAAATTTTCTGAACCTCTGCTTCAGTCAGAGAAACATCTCAGTCTATTCCTTCTAATTATACAGTACGGTGAGCTTCAAAACTCAGATTTTGCTGCCTATTAGTTAGATTGCTTTTAGCAGAGGTAGCATGTTGTTTCACGGAAAAAGCTGACAGATGACTTGGAAAACAGAATTTTTATCTTAATTCTTGGTAAATATTTGGCCTCCCTGTATTTAGGAACCTTCTCTGTTTGTCATTATTCATGTGGTCACCAGAAAATACTGAAAAATAATCCATTGTGTATTTTGATGCTGCTGACCTCTTTCTTTTGAATTTTATTTCATTTTATAAAGAGATAGCTAAGAACAATTAATAGATACTTAAGATTACCAGTTTTCATTAAAAGGAAATGTTTTCGATCCTTATGATTGCAAAGGAACTGCTGAAAAGAAAAAAACAGACGAACAAAGCAGAGAGAGTAAGTAAATAAAACCCTGCTTTTCCTTTCTTTCTGATTTCATGGCACAAAAAAGCCACGACAAACCAAAACTAGTGAGTTTGGTGACCAATATAATTAAGTATATTTAAATTTTGTACTTCCAAATTTCAAAGCAGAGATTATGTGGCAATTGTTCAAAAGACTAAATCTTTTAAAATACTATTTCCATCTTGCAAAGCTCATATGAGAGAAAGTCTTGGAAGCACTTTTAAGGTCACTGTAACATTAACTATGAGGGCAGTTACAGATAGTCATTGTTTCTCAGGTATTTCAGAGACATCTCAGATGCCTTAGAGAGCTAGGACATGAAGACACAGAGGCCAATACACAGGGCTGTTTACATCCCCCTGGGACTGGAGAGCACGTCTGGATAGTCTTGCTGGCTCTTTAAATGACTGAATGATTCCTGTGCTATTGTTCTCTCCAGTACATTCCTTGCCTCCCGGAGTTACCCTTCTTGTGCATGAAAGCTGCAGACATGTAGTTGCTCTGTGTCTGAGGTGACAGCTCTGTTGTCCTGTTTTCCTCTTCTCTAAGGGAATAATGCCACATCAGAGCCAGGCAAAGGAAAATGGAGCTTCAACTGAGAAGAGCTAGCAGTCAGTTTCCATTGGAATAAAACTTCTTTGGCATAGAATGCTCTCAACAGATAAACAGATTAAGACTAAAGACTGGAAATAACCAGGCTGCACAATAATTAAAATAAGGCTAAAGGAATTACACAGTTATTCTGAGATAATTGTTCAAGACTTTCCAAGACTTCAGAGTAAATTCACCAGAGACAACATGAGAAAATATCCTAGAGCATCCAAGGCTGGATGTAGCCCTGGGCAATCTGGTCCAGTGGGAGGTGTCCCTGTCTATGGCAGGGTGGTTGGAATTAGGTGATATTTAAGGTCCCTTCCAACCATTCTATGATTCTATAATTCTTTATGGACTTACTGGAGTAAGTTTATTTCTGACCATGCAGAGATAAAAATCTTGGTAAACATGCAAAAAATTTCCACTTTGTGGAAACTTGGTAAAAATAATGCAAACAGAAGATAACACAATCACATTTCATACTTTGACAGACAGCCTCTAAAAAACACCCCAAATGCCACAAAACAGCCAAACCATGCCGGACGTCGACAGTAGCTCAGTAGCTGATCTTGTAAGGATAAAAGATTTACTTAGACTGCAAATTAAGCGTGCATTTGATATCTCCTTGGAAACAACTGGTTTGCATTTACAACACAATCAAGACCTATTTATCACAGTTTGTGTATTTTTTTTTTCCTAAAGTGTTTTGAATTTGCCTAAATTTGAGAAAATATTTCATTATTCTGAGCAGCCCCTTCATTTGGAGTGTAATTTAATTTCCTGTGCATGTACTTTTTCTGAATTCTTTGGAGGAATCTTATAAGCAATTATCAAAAGCAATCTAGGTTGTATTGCCAGAATACTGCAGTCAAAAGCAAATATCAGGCTTTTCATTCCAGGCATACAGTAGGTGACAACAGTATGATTGCTGCACTGCAGCTGGCTGTAGGACTGTAGTCTCTCTCAGAGAGATGTATGTCCTTTCACAATAGTCACTCTTTCCTAAAATTCACTCCTTCTCCTTCTATATTTTCCCTTTATTTTCTTTGTTTTCTGCTCCATAAGTAGTATTTTGCTCAAACATTTCTAAAACAAGGATTTATGGGCATTTCCAATCACATTCAAGTGTGAAAAAGGTGAATCAAAATTAATCTTGACACAGCTTTGAGGACACAGCTTTTTTTTCCTGTAGCCTGCTTATTTTTTCCTCTGTTTTATTGTGCTTCCAGTTCTCACTTATACAACATGGCTATTTTTGGCAATAGAAGCCATATAAGAATGCTAAAAAAAAGCTAGGGCTGAAACCAAGTCTAACAACATTATCCCTTTTATTTTTTTCTCTTGAGATTATGTGTTTCTTGGTTCAGTTTATGAAGTCTGCCAATTCAACTTTGCTCAGAGCTAGCAAATTTACTGGTTGATTCGTTTTAGTGAATCTTGCAAGCTTGCATGTGACAAAGAAAGCTGAGTAAATGTTTCCAAATCATACATAAGCCATGACACCTAGGAGGTCTTCTGTTTGTGCCCTCAACCATTAAACAATAACGTTCTGAGAAAGGCAGAAAGTCAGTAAGGGACCCAAATGAGCTGAAACACAGGGTTTTTAATGGCACATCTATTGTAAGAGTAGACTTGCAGGTACTTTAATTGTTTCTAACATAGAAAGATAAGACATTTGGCCTGATAGATAACACAAGGTAATCAAGAAGAATTGACAGATTTCAAGGTAAATAAGAAAGCCTCTTTACAAATTAGACTTCAGAAATAGATGGGTTTAGAATTTTTGTTTCAAACATTAAAACATTGTGCCTTACATGCTTCAACTTCATTTGTATGTTTATGTACAATTAATGCCACAATGCTTTTATTTTTAAGCTATGCTTTTACCGATACATTTCATATGCTTTATGGTACATACAAGATCTTGTTTTCTGCAAGGATTCCACTGGATTTTACAAGTATATTCATTGAATATTGATTAAAATGTAAACAAGCTTGAGGAATATACCAAAGGTACAGCTCATCAGTAGGATATTTCTAAACTACAGAGTGGAGGCCACTCCATTTAGAAAAGCCTCTCAGTTTGCTGAAGTATTCCTAAATCACAGATTGTCACAGAAGACATTTCAAATATTTGTAGTAATCATGGCTGAAACTTTAGAAAGGAGACTGGTCAATGCTACATATATTATTTTCTAGGGATCTTGCATGATCTTCACAAGTCCTGTGCTATGACTGTTTGAAAATATGACACTTAATTTTTGCCTGAAATACTTTACAGAAGTTAATAATTGTTATGGTGTAAAGGTTGTTTTCCAAACCTCATATGTGTTTGGGCATGATTTTCTTTGAGACTGCAGACTGCTATTGTAAAAAATGTAAAGAATATAAATATTGCAAAGTTATTGATTACCGTGTATTGCAAATGCCACAAAATCCTATGGTGAAAACTGGATACTTCAGAAGATACAGAAGTTTCACAGTATACTGCCTGCAATTTGTGTGTGTTCATCAGACTGTTCAAACTTTTGGTCTTAAATGGTCTCAAATTCTATCAGACCAGAAAATACAACTTAGGCAGCAAAGAACAATATTTGGTGCATCTTACAGGTGTATCGTACATAGCATACTTTCATACCATACATATGATAGTAAATACTTGGTCTGTTTGTTTACATATTTTTTTAGGATTTGCCATGGGACAGTAAAAAATCTAGACATAGTTTTGATTACAAGTCAAAAATCCTGCACTATCATTTTTTCACTGTTAACTTCCTTTTTCTTTTTTGTATTCTTGTGGGTCATTTTATTCTAGTAAATGTCAATAAGGTATTTTGAACAGTTCTCAAATTAATTGGTGGAATTGTAATTAGCTTTTTAACTTTTTTAGTCTATTTCTTAAAACTCAGTGTTAAATATTACAATGTGTGTGTTTTATTTGGCTGAGATCACTAAATCTGTTTTTGCCCAGCTCCAAGCATGATATTCATGTGGCTTTCAGCAATTGCCGGAGGAATTGTCACGCTGTGTGTCTCTCTGAAGATCTTTCTCCCCTATTTCTGGGAAGATCTGATCTATTTCTTGAGGCGGAAGAGGTCAAAGGCAACATTAAAAAAGTGGACAAAAACTGGAATTCACTCCGTAATTGACCTTTTCATGCAGACAGTGGACAAAACCCCCCACAAGCCATTCCTTATCTATGAAGGGACAGTGTACACTTATCAGGATGTGGACAGGAGGAGTAACAGGGTAGCACAGGCCTTCCTACACTGTGGGAATCTGAAAAAAGGTGACACTGTGGCCCTGCTGATGGGTAATGGACCTGACTTCATCCATGTCTGGTTTGGGCTGGCCAAGCTGGGCTTCATCGTGGCCTTTCTCAACACCAATATCCACTCAAGATCTCTGCTGCACTGCATTAATACATGTGTAGCAAAAGCACTGGTCATAGGAGAAGGTAAGTTCTGTGCTGCGTTTCACTTACTGCTTGCTTTCCACTGTTTCCTGCTTTTATCAAAAATAGAAAACTCTTCAAAGCTGCAAGCTCTTTATATATACACACACTTGAAAGGAGGGAAGAGAAGGAGGGAAAAAAAGTAAGAAAAGAGATAGTGGTGTCTCTAAAGGAGAGAAAAGAGATAATGTTTAAATTTCAAGGGTATAAGCACAAAATAAGCCCCATGCAATTAATAGTATAATAAAAACTTAAATCTGAAACTCTCCAAGTACTGAACAAGGTACCAGGAGCAATAATCATGTATCAGCAAGAAAACAGCCTTGGGATATACTTTAGCATAATTTCATTTTCATTTCTATTTATTGATTTATATGGCTTATATAAAACCTCACTGACTACAGAAAGACAGAGATTGCTTTGCAGTCATGATTCCCTTCAGCTCAAAATACCTACATAAAATTTATGTTACTTCATAACTACTTTAAAGTAGTGATCCCAAGGTAGTGTTGCTTAGAGCAAAGATTACAGCATGACGGGCTTCAGTTTTGTCCCTGTTCATAGCATATTATGCAATACTAGGCAATTTACTACACTTTCTATTCCTGTTTTTCCATCTTTTATACACATTGGCAATACTACCGTAACTCCATATAAACCTGTAGGGGTTTGTTATTTGGTAGGTGCACCAAGCTTTGAAACAAATGTGATTAAGTTAAATACTATATATTAGCATCGCCAACTAAGTTCATGGTGTTTTACCAGTCACAATTAAAGACACATGAGAAACATATGGAAATTAAACACCATGATGATTTTTTTCGCTGTCTAGTATGCAGGTTAGCCCTCCTATGAATGCAGTATGTTTATACAGTGGTATGATGTATAATTTCAGTGCTGGTAATCAGGTCTGTAGTTGTACTTACTTTAATAATTAGGATGGATTTGGTTAGTTAGTTTGTTAATTTGTTTTTTTAACTTGGCAGATTGTTTGGGATCAATAGAGAAAGAATTTATTTTGAATCTCAGGGAAAATAATGTTGCTGTCTGGCTGATGAGCACCAGTTCTCCTTCCCAGCATGTTCACACTCTACCAGACAAACTAGACAAAGTGCCTGATAATCCTGTTCCATCTCATCTTAGAGCTGTCACTGACACAAGAAACACAGCTCTGTACATCTTCACATCTGGAAGTACAGGTGAGGATATGTACTAACAAAGTACAGCTAAACCTCTTAAAATTAAGGCAGTATAAATTTAGCAACAAGACACAAAAAGACAGAACTTGAGTCTCTAAGTCAGGACAGGGGGAATTAATTTATTTAGAAGCACTGTACACTTTAAACCATTTTTTGCCATGGCATAACAAGGGTGAAATTTCAGTTACTGAACTTCTCCATGGCTGAAATTAACTTCTTGAATATAAAGCAAATAAAGTCAGTCTAAGAGTTGCTCAGAAAGGAAGAACAGTGGAACCTCTGCTTTTGATTCTGAAATGGGAGTTATTTTTAGAGTGGAAGAAATGGGTAAATCCATCCACTAGTCAATCCAAACAACTTTGTATCAGTTATTTCTATTGCAAATAGAAGCTGAGATACACAATGGCTCTTCAGAAGTTGTTTCCATTCTTGCTTTCTGGCAAGGGAAACCTGTATGCGGAGTTGGCTTGCACATGCCTGTGAAGGGCATGGTCATCGTCCCCCAGACAAAACAGACATGGCAGGGGGGTTGGGACTACATTATCTTTAAGCCTTCCAATCCTAAACACTCTGTAATTCTATGATTGAATAGCTTTACAGGGAGAAAGAGCAAAGGAGCTGAGAGACAAAGGAAATATATTCATAAAACAGTGAAGGACAGGACAAAGACTCAGAAAAGACAATTCTCCCTGTACATTCCCAGCATAATTCTACTTACAGCACAACTATTAATGCATGCAGTACATTATTGCTATTTGCTCTTTCCCTTTGACAGGTTTCCCAAAAGCTGTTATCATCACTCATCTAAGAACTCTGGCTGCTTCCTTAGTATTTACTCAGTGTGGTGCAATTTCTCAGGATATTATGTATGTCGCTCTGCCCTTGTACCACATCAGTGCTTCTCTTCTTGGTATCAGTGGATGCATTCAGTTAGGTAATATTTACCTTTTAATGAAGTTATATTAACTTGACAAGGCTATAACATGTTAGTATCAGATGAATAGCTGCTTGGTAAATCAAATATTATGTTTACTGAAAGACTTTTTTAATTTTAACCTTTTTATCATCTCTCCCATTTGCAGGCAATAGCTAAGGTATATGCTTAGTTTTTGAAGCTTAGAGCAGACACTAATTGTTGTATAGATCCCACATAAAATTACTTAAGGTCTGTGTATTGTTAGCACCACTGCACGTATTCTGTAGGTTTAACCTGAAATCGTATTTGTACCCTATGCCAAAAGACTGTAAAGGCATTCATACAGGCATCTGAGGCTTAATTTCTAGTGTCAGAAGGTAAAAATGCATAGTGGAAGCCTAACCTTCAGAATAAGATTGACTAAATGTGTTGCGGAGCTTTTTCAGTCTCTTATTTGAGTAAGACCTACAGAGTTAGATTCATCATAATAAAGTGAAAAAAAGGAAGAAAGACAAAACCTCCCCTTCTGAATTTGATAATGAGAGTTATTTGTAGAGAGCTAGCAACCAGATATTTCCCAGGTGTGTTCTTCTTTTCTGTCCTTAGAGTCTTCCCCAGATGCTGGGTTTTGAATTGCTAAGTATATAACTGTAGTGTTTTAGAAGATATTTCAGTATTTTGTTTATTCAGGAACAAGGCAGGCCAGCATGTTGGCCTAAGTAACAGCTGACAAGACTGCTTCTGCCTAACAGAAACACAAAGGAGATGGGAAAATGAGTGTACGAAGAGGTTTGAGTCTATGAATTGTCTTGGAACACAAAATGTAGGGTAACAGCTTTCTTAGCAGATAGAGACTTGGGAGTCTGGGATTTGAATGACAAAGCTTTGAGGAGGATGAGGCTGAAGAGCTCTGAAAGGTTACAAGACCAGGGAGGAACAGGCAAGCTGGGAACAAGTGGACTAGAAGGGATTCAAAACTTGGGCAAAGAGGAATTTTTTGAAAGGATAGAAACAGGAAAATTTGTAAATTCATGACTGATGACAACACTTAAGAAGGAATGGGGTGCCAGATATGAGAGGTGTAGAATGAGGTGGCTTTTGGAATGAAAAGCTCTGAAAAAACATCAGGGCCACAGAAACAAAAAAAGTCTTGATTCTCAGTTGTCAAGGAACAGAAAAAGGGAAGTGAAATGGAAACAATAAAGACTCACCCCATTTCCTTTCCACCACTTGTCACACAAATAGAGAAGCTGTGAGCTACCATTTCCCCCATTTCAGGATCTTCTTTTTTCAGAGTTAAACTAGTTCATGATCTTGACAGAAACACAATGTTTAGGCTGTTGCTTCTGCTACTCTAAGTTTTTAGTTCCTACTCAGAAAAAGAAGCAAGGTTTAATTGTGCAAGTAACATTTAACAGACAGATCCCATTGGAAATAGCTTACTATTTATTTAATTAGCTGAATTTATCAGTAACTGAATTAAGAAAATGATGATTAAAAAAAAATTTTTCGTTCATTTTGTTTTTCATTTGTTTGGGGTTTTGTGGTTTGTTTTGTGGTTTTTGTTGTGGTTTTGGGTTTTTGTTTTTTGTTGTTGTTACAATAGCAGTAGAAGACAAGAGGTTTATTTTAAAGGTTATTTTGAAATTTCTTGTCTGTTTTCATCACATAGGAGCAACCTGTGTTTTGAAGAAGAAATTTTCTGCAAGACAGTTTTGGAATGACTGTAGGAAGTACCACGTTACCATGTTTTTATATATAGGAGAACTCTGCCGCTACCTCTGCAATCAGCCCTGTGTAAGTTCTGTTTATAAATGCAGTTTTAAGATATAGAAAATCTGAAAGTCAGATAGATTCACTCATTTCTGAACAGTATAGTATTTTCAATGTTTGATAGTTTTTCCAGTGTATACAGAATTTAGGTCTTGTGTTCCTTCCTGTTACCAGTAGCAATCAAATTTATATCGGCAAATGAAGTGGTGACAAAAGAACAAGCCTGGCAGGAGAGGACACATCTACCCTGACACTCACAGAAATGCCTCTGCAAAGGCAAGCTTGTTGGCTTTTCATCTGAGTGACCAGCAAGTTGCAGGTTAGTCAGGAAAAGGTATAAGCTGTAAAAGCTTAATCATAATCGATGAACAAACAAGAGTCTAAAACAGATTAAATGATTAAACAATTTCTGTGCTCTGTTCCAAAGTAGTTACTTATAAGAGAGGCCTGTTATGTTTAGCATTTAATGGATGATAATTAATTTTTAACTTTGAAACTGATGAATGAGTTTTTATTAGCTTAAATCTTTTTCTTAGAGGTCTTCCAAAGGCACATTCTGTTCCACGTCTGTATATATGATGATGGATATATTGGTATAAAGTCAAAGTATTAACAGTGTGGTGCAAAATTTTGGTCCCCTCTTGTGGGCTTGACATTTCTGAGTCTGAATTTTTATCTTGCTAACTATTGCTAGCTCCTTTCCCAAGGGAAAGCTGTCAACAGTTTTCTCTCTTCAAAACATCTCTCTCCATTTCTCACATCAGGCTAAGTACACAGTGTTCACTTTCCCATAGCAACTGTCTCCAGGTGTTGTTTCCTATTACTTAACCAATGCAGAGAAGTGTCAGTCTGATGGACCAATGATATACCTTTTTAGCACAGCATGTTATAAAAGAAACTGTTAGAATTGTAAATAAAGCCTTCTTTCTCTTCTGACAACTATATGGAGTCAATCTATTTCATGTCCTACCATGACACCACCTGGGATAACAGTCCTAAAGATCAGGGTAACTAAATCATGACCAGGTTTAGAACAAAGTCAAATGTCACCAAACAGTGACAAGTAAGTCTATTAAGTTGCAAATCTCATTACTCAATGACAGTAGGAAAGCTTGGTTAATTTTTTAAATTTTATACTTGGGGGTTAGGATATTGCTGAAGGGAGGTGACAAGAAGGATTCCTACCTACCTCAGAAAACATCATGTACAAGTACAAAGTTCAAATGATCTCCAATGGTATTGATCAGAGATTGATGCAGGGACTAGGGACAAGGGAACAGCTGAAATAATTCTCCGGATGGTTTGAATAGAATCTTATTACTGGGTGATCAGGATGCAGGAGAGGGACCAAAGACAAAAAAGTATTAAAGGGTAGAAGACAGGATAGCTGTAGGTCAGAACTCAAGCCTGTACAAATTATATCAGTAGTCCATGGATCAAAAAAACACAAAAGGAATAATTAGCTAGGCCAAACCACTTGTGTAAAGGTTTCTCCTGCAGGAAAAAAGCACTGGAGAACTTTCTTTTCTTGACTCAATAACAAAAATTTAAGAGGGAAGAAATAGATGGAACTGGTAAGATGGAAAAACAGAGAGATGGCCTAGATGAGTTGAGGAAGGTGAGGTTGCAAACAGAAGTGGATCAGATACATCAGGAGTTCTGTCAAGATCACATATCTTACTAGACTATGACCACATATAACATATGACCAGATGTTGTATACATATATAACACGTAACCTCCACATATAATCTTTGCTGTACCACGCAGGTTCTTCTACACTGAAAGAAACCCATGCAGACTAATAGGTCTGGTGTGGATCAGGACTAGGGCTGAACATGAGGGACCTGTTGGAGTATCCTCTACATCATACACAGGGTGTCTGTCCTTCCCTCCTTTCACTGACCATGCCCAGGTCTCACAAACTGAAAAAGAACATGGATTTAGAAACTAGGAGGCACTTGGGGATTTCTTGATGTGAACAGAAACTCTGTGATTAATTACATCAACTGCAAGCTAACCAGTTTCATGTACCTATCAGAAGTAAATATTAAGCCCATAAAAGATAATGAAATAATGAGAAGGTATGTCAAAGAGTGTTTTTAAAGGAGACCATGTAACTTTTAAATAAAGACATTTAAAATTCAAAGTAGTTCAGGGAAATGCTGCAGATTGTTGTACCAGGCATGAACCAAGCTAAGAATATGTTTCTCCTATTGCTTGTAATCTCTCAAACTCTTGAGTTTTACTTCAAGTCTTACAGTATCACAAAATATATTGGGGAAAAAACCAAAACCCATCATTTCACCCTGAAGACAAAGTGCTGAAGAAGGGACAACATTATACATGGAGGAAAACTCCCAGTCAGCCTCCCAGCTGGTATATAATTGGGTTGGACTACATAGATGTGATCAAAACATTTATTCCTTTGGACTTACCATCAAAATTGCAAAAGAAAACACATCTAATTAGGCAGTAGCAGGGAATAACAAATTCCTGTTTGACTCCTGTATTTAACAAGTGAGATTTAGTCTGCATCTCCCATTGTGGCAAATAATTAACCTGTCACAAAATGCAGTTCTGGATCAAATTAAGTTGTCTGTTAACACACAGTTCACAAAACAATTTTATGAGAACATTTTTGGAAGTCTACAATTTGAAACTCTGTGGAAACATTTCAGTGTAATTACAAGGCAAAGTTCCATCTTTAAATCACCTTAATATTATTTAGAAATCAAACATAATTTTACAGTTTTAAAGCTTAGAATAACGCTGCAACAAAAACAAAATGCATTTATTTTGTCTGAAGAAACCATTCCCATTGACCAGAAATAAGTTTCTTTT
>WBMY01009611.1:42937-57100 GCA_013397315.1 Donacobius atricapilla
TTTTTCAGGTTCCATTAGGAACATGGCAGATATGCAAAATTTTCTACCAAGTATCATTACAAAAAGAATCGACCATTGTGTATCACAAGTGTTTTCTAAGGCACAATTTTGTTGATACAGGAAAACCTCTTTGGTGGAAAAGGATCTTTCATTCTCTGGGAAATGTCTCTTCCTTAAAACCTATTTATTTACAGCTAAAATCTTTTAAACTTTGTAATATACATCCTAGTTATAGAGTTCATAAGTGAAAATTCAAAGAATTACAGAAATAAAATTTTCACTCTGCAAAACCCCCTCAACTTCAGACCAAGATTTCTTACATTTTTCTGTGTGATTTATAAAAAAAAAATACTGTTCTGTGAAGGATTTTAGTCAAGGTGGCAGTTCATAAATGAAAATTGTTCTGTTAGAAAGTATAAGATCAATTTTAGGTATTTAGGCCCACTTTTCTCAGCTATAGAATGTTTCTTTTTGTCTGTTCACAGAAAGAAGAGGACAGAGTTCATGAAGTGCGCATTGCCCTTGGAAATGGTCTCAGACCTTCTGTATGGAAAGAATTTCTGATGAGGTTTGGCCCAGTTAAAATATTTGAATTCTATGGGTCCACAGAAGGCAGTCTTGTTTTCCTGAACTACACTAATAAAATAGGAGCTGTGGGCCGTGCTGGCATTTTCTCAAAGGTAAGGGTTATCAAATCAAGAAACCAATCAGCCAAGTAATCATGCAATAATTAAAAAAAAAAATAAATTAAAGGCATGGAAAAGGCAGAAATTATAAAGAACAGGAAGGAAGAAACTGCTTCCTTCTTTCCAGATACAATAAAATTTGGTACATGAAAACAGAAAACTTCTTCTTAGCCCCCTCCTTGGCTCTATTCTCTGTACATATATTTAGAAGCCACAATAAATATACACAATGAGTACATAGAAGCCTGAGTACCCAACTTTTTCCCTGGAATATATTAAAAAAACCCCAAACTGACTGTGTAGAAGTGACTATCCACAGAATGATTAATGACAATCTTTGTTAAAGTTTACTTATTGTCCTCAAAACCTATATATATTAAATGATGAGGCCAGAAACTAGTTGTGATTTGACTTTTGGTATGAATCAGGAGATAGATGTTCCAAAGTAAACTTACACAAACTTGTTCTTTGACTGCATCTCCACTCATTAAAACTAGTGGCACAGTTTCTTTGAAATAAGATCAGCAAAACAAACAAACAAACAAACAACCAAACAACCAAAAAAAGCAAAAAAAAAAAGAAAAAAAAAGAAAAAAAAAGAATTCCCAGCAAATGAAGGAGAAAAATATTAATCTCAAAATACCTAAGCTATAAATTTACATATACAACCAATGTTGAAACTCTCAGTGTTTCTACTATAAAAACACCCTGACAGCCTCAAATGTTTTTCCAGTTTGTACATTTTCTGTGAATTATGAATACTATACTACAATGAAATCCTATTCAAACAATTCCAAAAAATCAGATCAGTTATGATCAAGAACAGATTAATCACTTCCAAATGATTGCTGCTTTTTATCTGAGATGCCAAAAATGCCTTGGCATGACCATGGTAACAACTCTGTAAGACTTTCAATATTCTAGCAATCTCAGCCATGAGGATGGATGAGGCAGGAAAGACTAATTAGGCCATTAAGTTGTAAGTTTCCACTTGCATTTGTCTGGAGTAATTTTTGAGATGTCTGTAAATTTATTTAGGATTTTTTTTATCAGAGAATCATCTTGATTTGCATTCCAGCAATATTAATGGTAGTTTTAATGCAAATTTGACAATTTGATCAAATGCACTTTGTCCTTCATATAAATGATTTGAATCTGATCATACTCAAGACAATGGGCTTTTTTTTAATCAACAAAGAAGATGAACACTTATCTGTATATGTATACTTGGTGTTGCTTCTCAGGATATAAACACTTTCTGACAATTGCATCATAAAATACTGTCTGTTTATTTCAGGCTGTCTCAAGCCTTCAAAAGTCAATAGGGACTGTTTGTTAATTCAAAGCAATTTTTATCAAAGCCAGAAAGTGAGTAAGAAAGAGATGTTTTTAAGTATGCACAAATGCTTCTTGTGTTTTGTTTTGGTTTTTTTAAGTTTCTACATTCTTTTGAGTTGTTGAAATATGATGTCTGGAAACAAGAAGTTATAAAAGATGAAAACAGAAGGTGTAAGAAAGCACCCATAGGTAAGGAAAAATATTAGCTATCTATTAACTAACAGATAACTCAATTTAGATGAAAATATTTCTGTGAGCAACAGATTTTTGACATATACTTAGAACTTGAAAATTACACTGGAAAATAGATCCAAACTGGGATATGTTGCAGATATATGTAACAATATACCCAAGTATTTATAAAATAATCCAAACAAAAAAATTACAATCATATAAGAACATTAGTAATATTTGGGGCCCATAATATTTTTATTCTCATTTGAGAAAAACTTGTTCCTATTCCTGCAAAAATCAAATTTTTAGTGTTTCTTTAAAAAAAAAAAAAAAGGATACAGTAATTCCCAGATATGTTGTTCTCTGAGGCCAGATGTTTAAAGATGCTTTCTAAGTTTCAGATTTAAAATTCTGATGAAGAACAGTGCCATTTCAAATTATTGATCATATTTTCATATTTAGTGACAAAACCAGATTTATCTGTTTCATATCTAGAGTTGCACAGATTTTCCAAACTCCTACTTAAAATGGAATACTCCACCTCAAAGAGCTGAAGCTCCCAGACTGAAAATAAGGTAGCCTCCCAGCTGAGAATATCTTTGAGAAAAATCCTGAAAACTGAGTCTCAGGAAAGACAGCACTGCATTTATTTATCGTAGTCACATCAAATATTCATGTCCCTGTGTATACATGCATGAATCCATCTGTATCAAAATTAGCAGTTCTGGGGAAAAGGTCTTCAACATCACTAGTTTTAGTATGTAGATTCAATTATCATAGAGATAAAATTCCTGAAGGTAGAAAAGAGGCTTGTACAGAGTGATCTAAATCATAATAGGTCATGAGAATGTCAGATCCCAGTGACATACAGTAATACTGGTCATCAAATCAGCAGTTATTTTTGCTTATCTTTGAGAACAGAACAGAACAGAACAGAACAGAACAGAATAGAATAGAATAGAATAGAATAGAATAGAATAGAATAGAATAGAATAGAATAGAAAAGAAAAGAAAATATGTTCTGGTAGCAGTACTGGGGAAAAAAGTAGCAATCTTCTATTATTTCTGATAATAGATGATTTGCTGATAATAACCAAATCAAGAAAAATATTTACTCTTTTTCTTAAAAGGAGCTTGCTTCCTCACTACTGTTACATTAGAAACTGGATGAAAGATTACTGGTTTCTCAGTGAAAGTGATAAAATTCCCAGTTTCATGACAAGACTAGAAAAGTTTTGCAGGTTCTTATATATATATTTTAGATAACTCTGAAGCTGTCACTTGATGCAATATGAGACCATAATGACAGTAAGTTCACCAACTGGTTTAGAGGATCCTCCTGTAAAATTGATCTGGGGTTAGAGCAACTCCTTTTTTTTATTCAATATTTTTGTTTGGTTGTTCTTTTGTTATAAATTATACATCATATTTACAGCAATGCCAGCTTCTCTTCTGAAAGGTAGTATGAGCTTTCATTCCATTTTCTACATTGAGTGTTTGAAAAAAAATGAAGAAGATTTAATTTAAGAGGCAGAAATACATCTATGAAGCAAATTATTTGTTTGAAAACATCTCCTTACATCTGCTGAAGGAGTAAAATAAAAGGCTTTTGAAGATGGAATGATCTTTTAACCTCAGGAGCACACTGAGAATAAAGCCAGTACTTATCACAGATATAGATAGAATAATAATTTTAAAAAAGTATGTTTAAAGGATATTCTGAATCAATTCCAGTGAAGTCTGTGGAGGTTTTCCCTTGTTATAAATTGGACTTAGGCAGCAAAAAGGACTGATGCTCACTAGGGATATGCTTCAGATCCCAGGGACTCCTTGATGGTTGGGGGCCCAGACACATTGTGGCTTGCAACTTGCTTTGTCATAGCAGCACATCAATACTAGGGCAGTAGCATTCCTACCCTTTGGAAAACCTGATCTTAGGCACAAGATCGTAGGTACTACGTATTTTGCCTCTACATGTATTATTTGACTACCATCACCCTTTTCAAATGACAGATAAATCATCTTTTCAATGGGTAAATGCTTTTACCAGATAAGTGGTGTGCAACACACTCCAAAAATCTCTTCCCTGTGGTCCAGATCTTTGGAAGAGAAGGAAGCAAAATTATGCTCCCTTTTCCACTCACCCATTTCTTCTGTTCAGGGAATAGCTAAGGAAATGTAGCAGTAAGACACACAGAACAGATGTGGCTTTCCAAAGGATTTTGAATATGATAATTTATGCTCTTAGTAGCTCATTCAATATATGTTTACTTGCATCCCCTTTTCATGGCCTGCAGGTAAACCTGGTCTTCTAGTTTTTAAAGTTACTGAGGATACCCCATTTTCTGGATATGTTGGAAATAAAGAAGCCTCAGAGAAGAAACTCCTGCGTAATGTGTTTGTGCAAGGAGATGTGTATCTCGACACAGGGGACCTCCTAGAGATGGATGAGGATGGGTTCCTGTACTTCACTGACCGGGTGGGAGACACTTTCAGGTATAACACAAAGTTAAGGGTAAATCCAGGGAGCTTGGGAAAAATGATATGTATGTGCAGGGCTGGATGACGCGGGTCAGACTCAAACCTGATGAATGTCAACTTTGTTTAAACAAAAACACTAAGGATAGAAAACAAGTCCACCGAAGTTCACTTCAACATAGTAGAAGTTTTCAAATTTGGCACTTCTTTTATTGCTGGAATCTCAAATAAGATGGCACTAAACCAGAAGAGGATTTGTCTGTCCAGTTACATTCTTCAGTTAAGAATGTATGTAGCCCACATTAAAAGTAGTCCTCTGTCACATATAGAATAAAAAAAATGTGTAAGTTAACATCTATATTAATATAAGAAATATTTTCAACAGGTGGAAAGGAGAAAATGTTGCCACTTTAGAAGTTGCAGAGATCATTGGTATGATGGATTTTGTCCAAGAAGTTAACGTTTATGGTGTAAGCGTAAAAAGTAAGACATTCCCTATATAGTTTAAGAATGTAAAATGAAGATAGTAATTTCTTACTGTAGCTTTTCTGTTCTTGCAACTGCATGCACAAATACATGTAAAGATATAAATGGCTTCAGCTTGGCAATTCAGGCTTTTTTACAGTGCTTTGAAATTTCAGTTTCAGCAAAATGTTGTATTTAATAAACATGATGGGCTGAAATTTTGTAATGAAGGGAAGAAACATTGGGATAAATGAAAAGTTTGTCTCACAGAAGTGAGAAATACAACGTTGCGAACGACAGAAGTCTTCTCTTAGGCTACAGACTTCATCTGAAAAATGGTAAAATAGAGTATTTAAAAGATAACATCTGAAACGGTTATCTTATGAATACTGTCCAAGAACATATATATTTTTTTCATAAATGGAATGTTCTCAATCATATATGATGCTTTATAAAAATATACAGTTCCATGCTGAATGTTGTAGGAAACCAAATTATAAAACTAGAAAATTTCTCACAAGTTGTAGCCATTGAAGGAACAGGTTGAAAAGGACAAACTTTTTGTGGTGCTGAGTAGCTGTTCATTATTTTCTTTGAAGGAAAATAAAGTCTGTATTAAAAGAAACTAGTCACATGAAGAAGAGGCTGTCAAGAGACAGCACTGAGAGACAGGAAACACAATGGGTTCAAAGAAAGAGGATACAAAAATAAAATTAGAAGGCCATCATCTAAATGGCTGATCAGCAGATGGCAGTGATGCAGTACATACAGATAAAACTGTAGCCGAATGTTCAAAGCATCGGTCATTATCATTCACAGTCAGAGCTGACAGGAGCTTCTTGAAAGGGTTGTTGCTTCCTCAGGCAGTAAATAGCACATAAAAATGCCTCAAGATTCACATCACTTTTTGGTTGTAGTGTCAATAAAATCTAGATAGCATAGTCTTTCATATTTCTATACTGACTTGAGTCTAAATATTGCCATAACAAACTTTACAGCATATCACCATTTCAGTGACCACAGATTCATTTTCAAGAAAAGGAATGCCCATATTTTTATCTTGCAGTGCCCTTAGGCACACCTCAAGGGTGCTCTTTTTTTCTGAACGGATTTAAATGTGGTAGCTGATTTCTTCCAACTTAGATATTTTTTCCACTTAGGATTTTTACTTGTATTTCAATAAATAGAATGCAGGAACTATGTCTGGTACATATTTTTGAAAAGGGTTTTGTTTCTGTTTGCATGTCAAACATACTTTGATGCCTGTAATTTACTAGGAGCAACTTATCCATTTTGTCACAAATTTGTCTGTGAAATAGAGTGCAAAGCACTCAGCATTGCCCGTACAGTGTACAATAGGTATTTAACATTATACAGAATAAGTACAGTCTCACACGTCTATGTCCATCTTCTGCATTAGTCTTTGTGTGAGCACACTGAGGAGTTTTTGGTTTTTTTTTAATTAATGGTCCCACTGATTTAATTAGGCCACTATGTTACGAGTGTTCAGGTAGAAATAAAACTAGCAGGCAGCTTCCAGCTACAGAGAATTCCTAATAAAAAGACATTAGTGACTTTTTTTTTTAATTGAATAAACCCATTGAAAGTAATGTTTAAAGACTTCCAATACCATGTATAGTAAATAAAATATCATATACCTTATAAATGAAATATCATAAACTTTATACTCGATGTCTGAGAAAACAGGACAGATATTTCACAATATCAATTTATTTGTTCTAATACTAAATCCCCGAAATGTTATAAAAAATTCACATAAACTCATACTTGTCATAAATTTTTTCAATTTTTTTAGATTATGAAGGAAGAACAGGGATGGCAGCTATTGTGCTTAAACGTTATCACGCCTTTAATGGAGAAAGACTTTATAAGCATGTTGAGGACTTCCTTCCAAGTTATGCCAAACCACGCTTTGTGAGAATCATGGTAAGACAATCAGTTGTCTCCCACTTGTATTTATCTTCTGTTTGACTTGAAAATTGGTCTCTTCAATCATGTAATGCAGAATACATTTTACAAACACTTCCAAAAATTCAAAACAAAAGGTAATAGTAGCCTAAATTACTGTTCCTACAATTGTTATTATGATGAATTTTAGCAAATATATGATGCATTAAACTTCTATTTTGCTTTAAGGATCCATCCATACCGAAGAATTCGAGATGGGATTAATAACTTGGCTGTTGGATTTTGCTTAAAAATTCTTTAACTAGTGTTTTCTTCTAGTCAATAGAAGACTAAGCAAACACATGTGTGACCTTACTCATAAGAGTGTCTTCTTATGAAAGGGTGACATGATGCATTTCAAAGCTTTTCCTGATGAGGTTGTTCTAGGAGTGATTATTATTCACTGTTACTGACAAGGCACTAAAGAAATACCAGGTTATTTACAACAGATAGTAAAATAACAGTTTTATGGAGAAGATTTCCTAATATGAGAATTAAAATGCACTCATATGTTTTAAAGTACAAAAGCAGAACTGGGATACAATCCTTCTTTAACATGCCCTTTAGAAGTGCAAAGATTACACCCCTGGTGAGCTCCCCAGAGGCTGAACTGCAAACAGGCAGGAGAGCATGGACTGCAAAGGGTAGGAAAGGGCTCCACATTACATCATCTGAAAGTTTGTAGCTCACAGTTTTCTACTGTTAAGGGATGCTGAGAGGAATTCGGCAGTTTTACCTTTCCTTAAATGTTGACAAATTGCCTAAAAGGCACAAATACAAGAATTTAGAGTTTGAGAAAACCTTTTTTGCATTAACAGATTACTGTACTAAGTAAATGTACCTTCACACCTTCACATGCAGTAAGCATAGGTTATACTATCTACTGGCTCTTCAGGACATAAGTGGCCTCTTCTGGGAAAACTTTTTGGAACAAATCTGTCTTTATGGTTTTACTAGATTGAGCAAATCTATACAGAGCTCTAAGGTTCATATACGTGGAATTGATACGCTTGTTTGCATTTATGTGTTCTCTGACAAAAGCTTTTTTTAGGTAACTGAGGAGGAGGCAAAGTAAAGAAAACTAGCAGTACCAAATAACTCATATTTACACATGTGCAAATTTTTATTAAAGGAGATAAATTCCATTTTATTTTTAAAAAAATCAAAGTGAGAAAAAATGTTGTTACTTTATAAAACATCTTAGGGCAGTATAAAAGGATAAATGCTGAACTCACAATTTTCTGTTTGGAAGAAAATTAATTCCCTTCTCTAGGTCCTGAGAAAGAGGTCACCCTAATCAAGAGTGACAAACAAGTACTTGAAATTCTCTTGCAAAATTGGATTAAAAACAAAATCATTCTTGAACAATTTTCAGCAGTCCCTATATAGTTTTTTTCTAATATGACTTGCAATTACGGTTGACTGGTTTTGTGCAAATCAGACTGATTTTTCTGTTCTCAATAGGTCCTACTTGATTCTAATAGAATAGTAGAGGCACAGGGACAAGGGTGCAAAAAACTAGGGAACTCTGTGGCTCTGTTTTCCACCTGAGTTTTTTTAACTTCCTTCCAACAAGAAGTAAAAAGTGGTTCTTTTCAGCATGGGAACTAAAAGAAAATGTTCACTACATTGAAAACACCATATAAGTAAAACAATGCTTGAGAACAGTCTGTTTTAAACTTTTCTCTTAATGTAAACAACATTTGAAAGGAGATTTATTTATACAGCACTTCTACCTGTATACACCAACTATTGTGCTCAGAACAACTTGTTCATGGATTGGCATTTGAATAATTGCTTTATAGCAACGACTTAGACAGACAAATAAGACAAGAAGGCATTTAACATTGTAGGGTTTAATGTTTTAAATTAAGTTTAGCAGTAGGAAATCAGAAGAAAGCCAGCAGCACAAAATCAGTCAGCTCTCTGCAGAGTGTCACTGAGTGTTCCATATTCTACTAATTTTGTGATGGACTGCCTAAGGAAAGTTAAAAGAATATGCATATTCTGAAACAGAAACTTGCAATCTTGTGTGTTGCTTTAGTAGGCAAATTAATAAGAAATAAAGCATTTATTTACATTTAGATTTCACTGCATTTGTGTGTCTGAAAAATGTTTAGCTGAAGAAATTGTATAGTAAATTGTATGATCTGTTTTATTCAGTAAGTACATAATATTTTCACTGATATAGACTGAAATGGAATATTGCACCTTACTTGAATTATTTCTTTTGCAGGATGTTATGCAAATTACTGCAACTTTCAAGCATCAGAAAATGCATCTGGCAAATGAAGGATTTAATCCAGAAATTATATCTGAACCTCTGTATTTCATGTATGAACCTGCATGTTCCTATATTCCTTTGACAAGAGAGATATACCAGAAGGTGGTTTCTGGTGAAATACGTTTATAAAGCATAGAAATATAATTACTCCACAATACAGAAAATTTCAGATATACCCCTGAAACCATTTCAGCAGGAGCCCTTATGCAATATTTGTTCTAAAATTACAAGATATTCAAATTATTCTTATTGTGATAAAATCTGCCAAAGACACAGACACAATAGTTATGTGCATCGTGTAAACTGCAATGCATCTGCTCATATTATTTCCTCACACATATGGAAATGGCTCACATATGCAAATTTTTATTTTACTTTTGTCACAGACTCAAATTATTTTTGTCTAAGCCACCATTATCTTAACCTAGTTGAATATTTTACATACTTACATTATTATTCTGACTCTGTTTTTAAAATGAATAAATAATTAGATAAATACTGTCCTAGGCATAAATAAAATGAGCCATCAGAAACATGAGCAAAATACTGCATAAGCACCACATGTAGACCTCAGTTCAATGTTTGATAACTATACAATGTAACATTTAATTGCAGTATTTTGTGATGCTCAACTTCAAACTTTTACGGAAAATAAACATTCAATGTTGGAATACACTTCTAGTATCTAGTGTATATGATTTCCCACAACTTACACCAGAACTGGCACAAATTATTTGCAAAAATTCACACTTCACATTATCTCTTTTTTTTACTTACCTGTTGTCATATTCCTGAAGCTGAGTTCTCATGAAAACAGGACAAAATTTACTATAGCTTCTAGCTTTTACTGGAAGTGAACACATAGAAACTATTAAAAGCAGCTAAAAAGTTTCAAAGGAAGAATCAGCTCAGAGAATATAACATTGGCATACCTGCTGGATGTACTTTCCTTGAATATACATATCTGGTTTCATTTAAAAATCGAACAAGGCTGCACTTACATGGGGAAAAACCTCCCTAGTGTATGATTCTCCTGAATTCATGTGACCTTTTGCCTGGATTAATAAAATATCTGTACTATAAAGCTAATGCTCATCCCATTTAGAGTCTTACAGACCTACATGATTTCCCCAAGCATAAGACATTTTTTTCTTGGTTTTCAGTATGCACTATTTCTACCACTGCTAACTCTGCTACTTCTGCCATAATGCAGTGATGCATGGTAACTGACTCCAACACCTTTGCTGCATTACAGAGTGCAGGACACAAGCAGCCCCACGCCACAAGAGCTCATCACCTAAAGTAAGGAACAACTTGACTAAAAAAGAAACTCTGTTCTGATCACAAAGGTCTAAAATCCTTGGTGACACCAGGCATCTCTCAAGATCCTCTGTCACTCCAAGTCATGAGGAGTGTGTGTGACAGAAGCAGACGCAGCTTGAGGTCAGGAAGGCACCGAGTGTGTGCAGAACTGGACAGCAAATGATACCCAGCATATTAGGGCACACTGACATCTCCTATTAGACAAAAAGTTTCTGAGCTTAGAGTGAGAGAAGCAGAGCTGCAAATAAAAAAACCCCTTTACTTTTAAGAATTGTCCATGTGTGGGCTAGGAAGAGTACTGAACATAAGACAGGTTTGAGGAAGGCCCAAGGAATTTCAATGGTTTGAATACATTATGTGAGTCCATTGCACCCAAAAAATCTCCTTCGACTGAGGCAGTAAACTGCTTATTTCCTGCCCAGTTTCTGGGAATCCTATTATCAAGAAAGGAAGGGATCAATTACTCATGACTCTTGAATATAGTGATTTCTCTAAGTAGTTCTACTGTGGTCTTCGAACACATGAAACAATAGTGTTCACCTAGAACTCATCTTATAAGCTCACACCTTATTTCTAAAATGTCAGCAATTTTCAGAACATAATGTAATATTGAGACAACTCTGAACTGGCTACTGTAAATAAATTACTTGTATTTTTCCTACCATCTAAGGGTTTATATAGATAGGCACACATATAACATTAATGTGTAGAATATTAAACTTTATAAGGACTATACCTAACTGCTGTTACTAATTTTATTAAGTTTACAACATTTACAAAGCTCCCAAAACCTCAGAGAAAAGTATAATTTTCTCCTTTTATTTGTATTAAGGAGATGTACTATGGACTACTGTCTCACTGTCTATTACTTCTTTTCCCCTTCACCCTTCTACTCTCTACATTTAATTCCTTACCAACATTCATTCTTCAGAAAAGGTTATAATAGAGCACAAGACAACAATCACATTTACCAGGATCTAAGCAGGAGATGGATGAGGAATTAGTCTCTTGCACCACAAAATTACAGTGGTTTCAAGATCCAGAAGAAATGTTCCGTGCATGTGCAGAGGATGAGTACCTATAACTCTTAAGCATCTAAATCCCCTTTTTCCTCGCTTGTTGTTACAAGCAGCTTTTTGGGCTTTCAATGGAGTCGTGTACCCTCTTCATTTCCACAGAGCAAAGAAAGAGGATAGGAGAAAAATACTGAGAAAGTAAACAACTATTTTTGCTACAGAATTTAAAAAGTCTAATATTTTAGAATTTAACCCAGTTATATCAGTTAATAAAGTGGTGTCCCATAAGAAGACACAATTGGAGAAATCAATGAGAGGGAAGACAAAGAGCATCAATATTAAATGAAATCTGGCTTTAATGCTGATCATGTACTTACAAGGCTCTCCAAGTTCACCTACTGAACCCTATGAGCAGCTACTCCTCTCTGGAAGACCACACTTAAATATTAAAAGTCCTAGATCAAAGGTTCCACAAAGCAGAATGCAGATTATGCCTGCTAGTCTCCTATATTACTCTATTTTGAGCCAAGACAGAGAAGTAAGTTTTCATATTTGATATCTATTAAAAAATTGGGATGCTATTCTCTGCATAGTATAATAAGAATTACAATGTTAGATATTTACCGTATAGTGTATAATGCTAAATTTAAATAGACACGTCAAAATTTATGATTAAAAAAAACCCACAAACCACCAACAATCTCTTACATCTAAAATGTGATATTTAAGACAAGTTCTTTCTTTTCCCTCAAAAATTTGAAGTATTTCACTTCCCTGGTGCTTATGCTACTAAAAAAGCATTGTAATTCCCTAAAGTATATTAATCAGGTTCAGAACTAATGGAAATATATGTACATGTAATATTGTATTATCTGGATATTAAAAGAAATAATGTCTCAAAGTTATAATATAAAAAAACCCTTTTTTTTTTTTACATTAACAAAGCCTTTCAGTATTTGGTGTATGGTTTTTTCCTACAGTGAAATATTATAGGATTTTTTTTCAGTTTTATCTATTCATATTTTTTAAAAAGATCTTCACTCTGAATTTCATCAGAAGAAAATTAAACTCCTTTATATTTCCTTATGGGGTCATACCATACCCAAGAAATCAAAATGTTTTGAATGGAAATTGAGCTTAATAATTACAGCACAATAATTAATTCATAGCACTGTGGTATGAGTCTATGAGTTCCACATATGTCAAAAATAAAATAGATTCCAACCAATGGTATGTAACAAGAAGCCAATTAATGGATACATTTCTTATTATACTTTGGGAGTTCATTTACTTAAAAACAAATACCACTACATTTAAAATACAAGAGGTTTTAGAGATTTTTCAGAGTTAACCTTTAGAACCACCCTATAAAGGTTTCTTCACCATATGAATTTGCCACAGGCAAGTATATGTTATGTTAGCAATTTTAATCTCATAATAGCACACAATTTTCCCCAGACTTCTTGTCCTACTCAGTGCGTGTGACTACTTGAACTTGCTTAACAGTTCAGTAGCCTGTGTTGCATTATTGACTCATGCATGCAGGTAACTTTATCTTCACTGATGACAGTAATTACTTTACATGAATTAAAATAATTCATTTCTTTGTAAGAAAGATTTTATTTCCTTTAATTTCATTCAAATCCCATGCTATTTACTTAAAAATTATTAATAAATATGCATACATCTGCATTGGATAAAAGCCCTGAAAGTGTAGACAACAAAGGTACTGAAGGTGAATTTAACCTATCTCCTAATTATAGGGGCCAGACCAGCTACTTAAACTGAGGCATCTTAGTATCCCTTGGGATGCAGGAGATGGGCAAATACGACTTAGAAGTCCAGTTCCTTATGCACAGGTACCTGTAGTTAGGTAGGCATTTATTTGCAAGGAATGTTGACTAGCACAAGACCCAGTCATGGGCAGTTGATTCAAACCAAAGGTATAGACAGTAAGTTTAGTGGATGTGATCTTCTCCCAGGGACCTTAGACTTGAGTAACATGCGAATTTTCTTACGTATTTCCCTGAAATATATCACAGGAGGCATGCATTCTTCAGACTCCTGTTAAAGCCTGACATGTTACTAAGAAATAGTGCTTCCAACAAACTAAATAAAATCCATAGCAGGTGCAGTCCTCAAGGAAGAAGACATAAAAATGCATTAAATTTTATGTGTCACATTTGAAAGAAGTCATTATATATATATACACATATACANATTAACAAAGCCTTTCAGTATTTGGTGTATGGTTTTTTCCTACAGTGAAATATTATAGGATTTTTTTTCAGTTTTATCTATTCATATTTTTTAAAAAGATCTTCACTCTGAATTTCATCAGAAGAAAATTAAACTCCTTTATATTTCCTTATGGGGTCATACCATACCCAAGAAATCAAAATGTTTTGAATGGAAATTGAGCTTAATAATT
>WBMY01009611.1:57214-74130 GCA_013397315.1 Donacobius atricapilla
CATACATCTGCATTGGATAAAAGCCCTGAAAGTGTAGACAACAAAGGTACTGAAGGTGAATTTAACCTATCTCCTAATTATAGGGGCCAGACCAGCTACTTAAACTGAGGCATCTTAGTATCCCTTGGGATGCAGGAGATGGGCAAATACGACTTAGAAGTCCAGTTCCTTATGCACAGGTACCTGTAGTTAGGTAGGCATTTATTTGCAAGGAATGTTGACTAGCACAAGACCCAGTCATGGGCAGTTGATTCAAACCAAAGGTATAGACAGTAAGTTTAGTGGATGTGATCTTCTCCCAGGGACCTTAGACTTGAGTAACATGCGAATTTTCTTACGTATTTCCCTGAAATATATCACAGGAGGCATGCATTCTTCAGACTCCTGTTAAAGCCTGACATGTTACTAAGAAATAGTGCTTCCAACAAACTAAATAAAATCCATAGCAGGTGCAGTCATCAAGGAAGAAGTCATAAAAATGCATTAAATTTTATGTGTCACATTTGAAAGAAGTCATTATATATATATACACATATACAAATACCTGTTTTCTTGGGTGCTGAAACTATTTTTTTTTCAGACTGGACTAATTCTAACAGCCTAGAGTAATTCCTCAGCTTTTACCATGCCAGTGACTCACATGGTGATTTAAAGCCAAAGGATTTATTTCCGTGTTGTTTTCCTTTGTTTTGTACTTCTGGGTGAGATAAACCCTACCCACAAGGAAAACAGTGGCATTTATCAAGTGTTTGTCTAACAAGAAAAGACCTTTATACAGAAAAAAAGAAACCCTTGCCTTGCTACACTTGCTGGCTGCATTGTGCTTTTTTTATGTAGGGGGCACTTACAAACTGAGCTCTTAGGAAGAAGAAATGTTGGGGCTACTGGTGTTCTTTTGCTTTTAATTCCCACTGCACAGTTTGGTTTCATATATTTCAGTAGGAGTACTTCGAAAAAAATGAAGATTGAAGGAAAGACTTTGGTAAGAGTGTCACTGGAGTGTGTACTTCTATCTGCTGGTTATGGGAGATACGTAAAGAATTGCCCTTCGGCTTCCTGAGAACTTCAGTCTTGAAATACATTTTGAAAGAGATCTATATACAGACAAAGATAAAACTGTTTATGTATGAATACTGAATTTATTTTAAAATATACTTTTTAGAGAGATGAATACTATTAAATACTGGAAATTTTCAGTAAGGCAAAATTAACACACAGTCTTCACACCTGGTTGAATAGCATCTCAGAAAGAAGCAGAATAACATCACAAGGGACAAATGTAGAAAATTACTACTTTCTCACATTTAAAATTAAGTTTATAAGGCTTCTACTAGGAAACATTTTAGACTGCTATAACATTACTTAACAATTATTAATTTATAATTTGCTAAATTACAAGGTATATTACACCTCAGGTAGATAAATAACATCACAAAACAATCAGTCTGTTCTTGCTTATTTCCTAACAAAGTAATTCTGAATTTGAAGACTTTGATGTTTACTTAAAACAAGGTATTCAAAGCCATAAAATATATACCTATGTGAGAATAACAGAAGGGGATTTTTAAGAATGCTTAGATGTATAGGTTATTTGAAATCATTAAAACTATTTTAATGAGCCTTTAAAAATGTTAAGTATTTCAATTGTTTCTACTACTTAAAAAGTAGACACATAAAGAAACATCATCGAAAATTCTCACTGAAGTGCTTGAAAGTGTGACAGGACATGTGCATGTAGTTGACCATTCTAGAATGACTTATGTCAGTTTTTCTTGTTCCACTTAATTTCAAGTGTACTTTGTCCCATTAATATTTGTCACCAGTTGTGGAGAAGTTCTTCTAATGGAGCAGAAATATTTTTCTTTGTCTTTTGGATTTGAATGAATTCTATGTGCAAATCACCTGTTGAAAATAAATGGGCCTCTCTCAAAGGTTTTAAGTTTTATTTTCACTACAACTTGGAGAAAAACAAAGCATACTACAAATTCTTGCATTGGTGCATAGAAGCACCCAGTGATTCTGCCTCCTTGCTATTCCAGCACGTATGTAGGTCAAACTCAACTGTGTTTCTACAGTTTTGAACAAAAACTAAACCTTCTCATTTCAAACTTAATGACAAAATGGAAGAATTGATTGTATGTGGTTTAGTTGTTATTCTATTCTAGAAATTCAAATCACAGAACAGCTTAGAAACTTGGTAGAATTAACTAGAAGAAAAGATTTAATTCCTTAGTTCCATTCTTCATTATCTTAATTGCATTCTTTTTAATGCAGTAGGTGGCCAGAGTGAGTGAGTGAGTGAGTTTGGGCTGTAGTTTCTTATACTATTTTTGGCTAACAGTGGATTTTTAGAAGACTTTCCAGGTTGGCTTCCATTTTTCTGACTTACAGTAAGGCAATCAAGATTATTTTAGCATCAGAACTGATGAAATGTATTAATCCTTCTGATTCACTCCTGCAATAGTCAGGCAGTATTTTCTGATCTTTATTGTTGCTTCACACACCAAGTCAGTCACTAATGTCCTGTATCTAACTCTGAATTCTATTATTATTCTGTTGTGCAGAGTCTAAAAAAGAACAGATGTTCCTTGTTAGTAGAGGAACCAACTTTCATTCATAAAACAGATGGGTAAAACCCATAAAGCAGCAGTAAACATTTGAAGCAGTTTTATGAGTGAATGAATAACCTTGTGATCCTAGCAGAAAAGGTAAAAAAATCTCATAAAATCTGGCTCTGCAGAAGATACAAAATGTGGCAGTCCTAGTAAAAAGTCCTAATAAAAGTACTGCTGTAGACACATGAAAGCAGAAATGTTTACCCAAAACACAGAAACACCACCATGCTATTCTTTTCCTTCATGCGACTCACTTTTCTGAGCTCTGTCTCAAATGTGCCCACAGGTGGAGTACCTTCAGCTGTAATCTGGACAAATCTCTCCAACCACTTGGGACCAACTTTCACTTAGGAGGCTTCAAAGAAAACTGCTGTTGCAGAAACAGCTGATGATTTCCTTTGCTATGAATCTATTCTTGGCTTGTGCTGAAGTAGAATATCAGGCTATGACAGACTTGCATCATTTTTTTCTAGTATGAAATTGGAGTCATCCTGTAAGACATATTCCTGCACAGAGGAAAAAAAAACAAAACAACAAACAATTCCACAATTTAAAATACAAATATCTATGATCAGACCGTGATATATCCCAGCAGAGTCCAGAAAAAAATCATAGCTGAGAAAATAGCACTGATCAATGGCATGTTTCAAAGGATAGAAGATAATCACAGGAAGGATGGGCAGATTTGGGGACTGAGAACTTAAATTTTCAAGTTCAGAATTGCATTAAATTAGACTAGCTGTGTTTCCTTGTCACCCATTTTGAGTGTTTTCATGGAGGTATCTGAAAAAAAAAGGTCTAAAAAAAGAATTCATTCATAGTGCCACCAGACCAAGCCACCTACACCTTGCAGTAATGAGACCTCTGTGACCATTTGAAAGGGTATTACTGTCCTCCCATTAACAAATTCTGTAGCAATTTTCAGGGTTTGTACCTATGATTTCCAAGAATTCTGAAGAGTTTTAGAATAGACTGAAAATGCAGAGCACAACAGTAGCTTCTTAAATTAATCAAACCTTAGCTCGAGAAATGGCATAGTGTGATCAGTTTCTTGGTTTCCAGAAATAGCGGAGATGAGCTGGATGTATGACAAAGTAGTCAATGCTCTAATAAAGTCGCAAGAATCAATGTGACACTTAGGCAGAGCCTGGCCTGAACAGAATTTTTTAAGAGAAGGTGTTTAGGTGAAAGAAAACCATAAAGAAATGCCCAAAGAAAAAAAGACCAACAAACAAGAAGGTACACATTTTGATAAAACCAACTCGGTAGGTCTGAAATAGTACATTTTTGTCTTTAAAAGTCCAGAAGAGCATAACAATAATAAAATTGAGTGGTTCATCTGGAGTAACTGCTGCATTTATAGAATATGGTTAGTTTACAGTAGCTTCTGGTTAATGATTTCATAAAAAATTCAGATTCACATACCATAAACATGGGACTTTTACACATTTGATTTAAACCAGAGGAGCTACAGACTGAACTTTTTAAACATACACTTACAGGATCCTCAAGAAAAGCATAGTAGTCGACATTGGAGCCAAAAAAAGTACAAAAAAACAGTTCAACAACAAGACACAAGTTAGCATTTGTGTTTACATGAGACTTGTTTTTATGCAAGGACCAATGAACTATAGGCTGGAACAGGAGAGATGAAGTCTCCAAACTGGCAGTCTACCCATGAAGGCAAGAAATTCTGTTATTAATAATTAGTTCCTCTGCAGCATTATGCAACAATCTGTCCTACTTTCCTAAGTAAAATTTTAACTGACAAGTTAAAGATCTTTACATGACTAAACCCAGTCATTTGCTGTTTTCATTTAGCAGTCGTTCAAAGGCCAAGGATAAACATTTTACCTTTCCGTGACTGATTTTCTTTGCAACTCTGTGAGGCTGTTTTGGGGAAACTTCTAGTTATATTACTAAAAATATACTATAATATATAGTATAAAAATATACTAGATTGCCCTGCACAGGTTTCAGTAGGAAAATCTTCGGTATCACAACTGCTCATTCTACGAAATTTTAGACATGCAAAAAACCCCTTTTTTTTAAATGAAAGAAAGTCTAATTCCATCCCTTTTGTTGGCAAGAGAAGTGCACAAATTGAGACATTTAAACATTTATATCTGATTGTAACATTAAAGACCTTCAGTCATGAAATATATTAAGACCATCTGCTTGTGTACGTTCCCCTCTGCAGGTGACTGGCAACAATTAAAGAAAACAACGAAGGCTGCCAAAGGAGCAAAGACTAAAGGCAGGGGGCAGGGGGTCTGTACTTTACCTTAAAAAAAAATCTTTATTTTTACTTGCAAGGCTTTAAATGTTTTTGAAATTGTATCCATCAGTAGTTAATCTCTTCTCAATTTAACAAGATAAGAAGCCCATCTTATTGCTATTAATTTTTTTAAGATACAACTGTTACTTTATCAGGATTAAGGTCAATTTAACTGTAATTCAATTATGTTTTTGGTTTAGCTCTTCACATTCATAACCAGGGTTAAATTTTTAAAACTACACAGAAATTAAACAAAATGTAAGCCAGGGCAAAGAAGCTGGATGCAAAGAGGAAAAGGTGAGAATTACTACATATTACATAGATTTTAGAAATCACTGAAAATGGAATAGAGGACGTCCAACTGCAGGCAGACACCAGAAAGAGAGGAGTCTTTACTTCAGCTAAGGTTCTCCAGTAAAGTGAAACACATTCCTTAAAGTATGGCTGTCCAGTACACCATCAACTGTCCAATGTACCATCAATTACTTGACCCTTCTTCAGAACATGCTAAATGACCAGTGTCTAAAAGTGGGAAAAAGAATTCCTAGGATTTATAATGCAATGGGGATAGAAGAATGGAAAATATAAGTGCTGCTCAAATCAACAAAATTAAGATCAAACCTCTAGCTTTCTTAGAGTATTCCTTATATTCTTAGTGATGACTTCAAGTAGGATACTCTGTAAGGATTTGTTCAATAATAGTTATGAAAAAATATGAAGCTAGGAAATAGTCTCTCAAAGTCTGGTGACAGTGAATTTCTGCATCTCATGAGAGTGATGGGAGGTCATCAGCAAGTTACTTTGAGTGTTACATGCATAAGGAAGCTAAAAATGTTTTGTGTGTTAGCACAGCTAGGTACATGTAGAGGCTTGAGAGAGACTTGGACTACACTCTATGCCCAGGGACATTGAGACAGACTGGGCTGCTGTATGCTTTAATTGGCTCTGTAGAAAAACAGATCTTCAGCAAAAAAAATATTGACAGTATGTCAAAGTATGTCAGTGAGAAAAAGAAGTTACTTAAACTCTTAGGACCTTGACAGAGAGGGAAGCCTTGCAAGACATCTACATCCTTCCACTGAAAACAGCAAAGGAAACCAGAACAAAATGATCGTTCTCCCCAGGAAGGATAAAACTTACAGGAAAATGGAAAAGGCACTTTTAAAAGTCTTTGTGTCTCTAGTTTCTCACTCTACAAGTGGAGTAGGTAGTGGTACTACGAATCTATACCAAAATATTTAACTAATACATAGATAGAGGCTTGTCGAAGCTTTCTTCAAGAAATCATGGAGCATTGGAGTGGTCTCTGCAGCCCTTGGAGGCTGGGGATGAGGCACACCCCTCCACCTGCACTTGGCTTAAGTTCAGATGGCCAGATGTGTTAGTGGGACAGACCATACTGAATAGTACTTCTTTTTTTTTTTTTCCCTAGGGTAGTCAGAGATAATTTTGCTAACACTGATTACAGATTCACTAATCTTGTATTTGCACTATTATCTCTGAAAAGGGAGACCTTGATATTGGTCGTTACTGTACTTCCGTAGCCACTATTTTTCCTCCCCACTACCTGACTGCCTGGTGTGCTCAGCTGAAAAAGATTTCAGCCCTTCAGAAAGGAGAAATAGGGAAAAAAAAAGCGTAATGGAGTGGGGATGAAGTGTTGGGCTCCTGTGTGCTAGACACTTGCCCTAACTGCAGCCTTTTCTAGCAGTCCTTCATTTCTACCTCTCAGAAAAATTTGCCAGCCGCTCTTCAATCAGATATCCTTACCAACATCCAGGTAAATATGCTGCACCTGGACCTGGTGACTCAGATGACTGTTTCCAATCTCAGGGACCTGAGTTACTGTTTTTCCTTCCTGCCCCACTACACCCACCTCCTTAAGCTAGCATCTTCTGGCTCATCTTGTTCCACTACTTCTGCATTGAGGTGACTACACTGCTGGGTGACCCCAGAGAGGTGTAGTTCAGCTCCTGGATGCTCTTGTTGCTCACTGAAACTGACTTCGAGTGCCTCAATCAGCTCTTCTTTTGCCTCTGACCTCACCGTGAGAGACAGACACCTGGTTTGCCTGCCCTTGAAGCTCCCCCCTGCACCACAATTAGCTGTGGCTGCCGGAAGAAACTGGACCTGACAAGAGAAAATAAAAAAGTTGGGCAATCAGCTTAGAGGAGAGAATGGCCCTATGAAAGTAATTGGTTAAGGCTACGAAGAGTTTTTCACAATAAATGTGTGCCTCAACTTGTTTCCTTAAACAAAGACCAAAAGTAAATAAAGCATATCAAATAGAAGTATTAAACGTTTAGTATAGCTTATAGACCAAGACAGTTATATCCCTCCTGAACTCCTTTGCCATTGCTCACTCTTCCTTTCAGACCCTCAATTATGCAGCACAGGCCGTGACACTGACACTTTGCTGGTGTCTGCAGAGGCTTGGCACTTCGGCCTGGGTTTCATGTCCCACATTTGCCCTGACAGTCTGCATCTTTCTTCTGTTACATACATTATATGAAGAAACCTGCCAAGTCTCTGCAAATTCTCTGGAAACCCTCTTCAGGAGAGATGATAGAATAATGATAACAAGGAAAATGAAAAAAAGGCAAAAGTCCATCATAGTCCTCGCAGTTCATGAAGAGCTTTTTCACAAATTTCAAAACACCCACAAAATATGCCTTGTGGGTATACAGTTTCAAGACCAGGCTTAGGAATCCATTTTTTTTAGTACTGACCTTCTCCTGCTGGAGATCTCACACGACTCTTTTAAAGACAGAAGTGCTCAGTGTGTATTTGAAGGGAAGTTAGATGACTTTTTGGTGTGATATTGCCTTAACTGTTTTTTCTAGGAAAGACAGTGTTTGGGTGCGTACCTTGTGCATACAGATAAAGTTTATTGGGTGAAACGTGCAACTCAGGTTGTTTTGTAGATGGAATACAAAGTCCACGAGATACCAGGATATGAGGTGACCATTTGGAGGTATTTTTTCCTGTCATTTGTACACTGAACTTTTAACTCCATTTGGAGGTATTTTTTCCTGTCATTTGTACACTGAACTTTTAACTATCGAACACAATGTGAACAAGAGAATATTCCTGTAAGGATAGGTTATCTTTAATATTCTTATTTTTGTTCTTCTCTTGTGTCCAGCTAACATGTGACCGTACACTGAAGAAGGCTGCTGCCCACCTTGCTGTGGTGACTTCAAACTGGCAGACAGCCCAGGTTGCTTTGACTGAAGCAAAAATCCCAAGATATGACCTTGAAGAAGAGCAGCACTGGCATTTAAGGGCTCTATGACTGACTAGGCTGACATTTAAAATTGAAAAGCAGAAAAGAGTAGAAGCATGATGCTGAACTGAAGGCACACAACGTAATGCCTCTGCACCAGAATGGGCTGGGGTTACTTGCAGCTGATTTGTGACATCATCTTTTCTCCTACATTTTTAAAAGTACCCGTTTTTCATAAAACAGTTGACTAGAAAGTACCTATTTCAATGGATAGCAATCCGTATCATCATGACAAAATCACCTCATTGGCTTTAAAACAGGATCAACATCAAACCCTACAGCATCTTGCATGTAGATTTGTGGAGTGAAAAAAGTGTGATTTAACCAAACACATAAAATTAGGAAAAGCAGGATCAGGCCACACAACCAGTCTCCAATTTTTTCTAGATTCTAAAGTTATAAATGTTTCTAGTCTAAGGTTAGAAGTAAGTTGTGTTTGTGGCCCTCCTAGCTTCTCTGCCTCTGACTATTCTTAATCTAATTAAAAACCCTATAGCTGCCCTAACAATCCCCTTTTCTTTAGCCTTATACCATCACAGCTACAGGAGTACCTCTATGGTATTGGAAGAGTAAGACAGTATCTCCAAAACATTAAAAATGGTGCTGTAACCTACACTTCTACCAGGTCATTTAAAACAAAGACTTGCCTTACTTGACCTCACATAATTTCAGTTTTTTTAGTGTGGTTATCAGATGACTGTGTACTATAATCCATTCTACCACCAGACAGGAAAATCCAAACCACTTACCTTCTTACCAGCTGATTTGGTTTTTCCTTTTACTTGGAACCATTACATGCATCTGGAGAATAAAGCAAGGCAAAGCCACAGCTGTTAATGGAGGAGGGTATGAGAGGCTGTAAATCAATCCAAAGCCTTTCCTTCCCACATAAGCAATTACCACAAGAGCATCTAGTGATTGAGACTGTAGCTGATGGTATAGCATATATGGGATAGAATGGCAACAACTGAATATATATTTCAAAATGGACTTCTGAGGAGAAAGAAAGTAAGCGTGATTAGGAAGGAAGTCAGTGTTATAGAGAAATTCTTACTACTTTATGGATAACTTATTACTTATTCTTACTACTTATGGATTTTCTATGCTGCCTTGATTCTTACAGAATTACTGCACAGTATTTAACACTTTCCTAGCATGCTGAGCTCTAGATTTCAGACAACAAAGATCATAACAAGGGCATGTTTCTAAAAGCAGTTTTTCTAAAGCTTTACCTATTTTGTTGGCTTTCAGATGCACATTGCTATAGAAGAATATATTCCTGCCCACTCTTTAGAGAGCAAATCCTTTGCCAATATGTATGCCAGTGCATTTTAACAACTACAACTATTCACTCAAAGTATGCCCTTGCACTTTTACCAAGAACCACACTAATCACTACCAAAACACACAGAGATAAACAAGATTTATGTAATGTCACTGAGATGGGTGCCAGTCATTTACTACAATGGAATTACAGTTGGAAAGCAATTCATAATACAGTAGCTCTTGTACCCAGACTTGTTGGTATCTTCTGGTGCATCTGTGTTCCTCAAAGCTGATGTTTTTCCTCATAATCTTGTAGTATGTTTCCCAACAGAACTGCATTTATGACATGACTTCTTCCACCAAGTACCTCCACAGTATTCCTCATTTGTATGAAAAATATCAGAAGTATTCCATGGATCATCAACAACTAATTAATCTTATTCCGGTAGTTTACATAGTGTTTCATCACAAACAGAGAGTTTGAATTTATTGCAAAGTGAAATATAGTCCAGAAGTACACTGGCAAAAAGGACTTCTGTCTTCTTTACAATCTGCTCGGGCTACAGAGAACTGAAATAAGCAGACAGCATTTACAACAGAAATTTACCACTTATCTTTTAAAATGGTTCAGCACTTTCAAACTATGCCAAAGGGAATAAATAACACTCAGTGGGCAATCTACCTTAAAGGGACACAACAAAGCAATTTTCTTAGCATTGCTGGATACAAAATACTACAGAAGAGGATCTTCTTTATACCCCCTTGCTGTGAAGGCTGAAGTCTTTGCACAAAAGTGCATAGAAGTGCTGTTATTTGTTGTCAGTATGGTCAGATGGCTAAGAACCGAGCCTTAAAAGAATTCCTTCACATTTTTGTTAATAAACAGCTTTAGAGCTGTTAATCACTTAAGACTTATCTTTACAAAGGTATTAATTGTGAGAAGGACTAATTTTTAAGCCATAATTCTTAAGTGGATTTTTTTGTGTTAGGTACTTCTAAAGACTTGATGATCATCCTGTAACTTTGACAGAGTTCTGTGGAACCCACTTGAGATTTAATCATTGCACCTTTAGTAACAAAGAGGAATACAAAATCATGTGAAGATTCAAAAGTTTAAAATAAGCCAGCCCCATAAAGCTTTGCCTAAAACGGAACAATTAACATTGCCAGGAGTGGTAAAGGAAAGGAAATCCACGACAAGAAGGATAACTTTGTCAATTACAGTTCCTTTAGTAATGGTACAGTGCAACAACATTAACCAAAATACACCTACTTGTACATAATACAAAAATATAATCCTTCATAAAATTTATACTGTGTTAGGAATTATGTACTGAGCTTAAAGAGTGGTGTATAACATTCTCTCTTAAATAACATGATCAGGTACACTCAGACACTCTCTTTGAAGACAAACACAGAAAGATCAGTTTCTTAGTTTAGTATATCCATATATCATACCTCCAGCTAGGATTTGAGAGCAAAGTAAGTCTTTCAAGTTTTCCCTTTGCTAACGTTCTCCATCCATAGCGCAGCAGCTCTATAACCAAATGGTAAATTGAATTTTTGATAGTGGCATTTATTAGCAGATAGACAGACAGATATTAGCAGAAAAGTATTATTCAGAACCAGCTTAAGGCACCATCATTTCCACAACACACCAAAGACATTACTGGCAAAAATCAATTTTAAAGGCAGCTATGAGTATTTAGCTACAGTACCATGATGAACAACAATCTATTGCTGACAACATACTCTGTTGACTAGTGTGGCTTCTGTTTATTCTCTAAAAGGAGTAATAAAATACATGATTTTAACATTACTACAATCTGAAGAATGCATGAACTCTTAGCAAAAGAAAGTTCTCCTTTCATCTCTTCTTTTTAAAATTCCAATTATCAATCTCATCAATCTGGCAAAACAATTCTTCTACAGACATTTTAGAAACAGTTTCCAACATGTTATACAGTAAAAAGTCCACTAAATTATTTCTCTTCTCCTTTAAAAGAAAGTATATTGTCCCATGTCCCTCTCTTCCAAATGCACTGTATCTGCCTCTGATATCAACAGCACTGATGAACAACTATTAAAGCAAAATCAAGTTTTCTCCTGAAGTCCTAAAGAGCAAATATGAGCCCTTGATTTCCTCAAGCTCTCTCCCATCATAATAGCCCATGATACTGGCTAGAATTTAAAGCAATATGAAGCGAAATTATCATCTGGACAGCACTCGCCACAAAGACCCAAGCAGCTACCTTACTAAAATCCTCTTAAGTTCTGGAGTGAAAAGCAAGATTAGAATAGGATAGGAGAAGGAGTAAATTCATCAAATTTCACTACACAAATTGTGCGTTTCATATTGAACATTGTAGTTTAGACAGAGAATCACAGTAGAGACATATGTAAAGAAGTACTTTGAATTTCAGAATATGTCCCAGACATATTCTCAAAGCTGACATATTCTCATCACTCAGGGTGACGTCAAAAAGTTATGAATGTGACAGTCACTACAGCTAACCTGCTTCCATTCACCAAGGGACAAAAAAGTGTATCAGAGGAAGAGTAGATACTGAATCATACATTAAATACTTTGAGAAGTATTTTTCAAATTCAATTCTCACAGTACTCCTTCCACATATCTATCACAGAGTATTCAGGGTTGTAAGGGACCTTCAGAGTTCATTTAGTCCAACCCTCACTTGTATCCTCACATTTCAGAGTAAGACTGTCTGCAACTACTTGTAAAACATAACCAATATTCACTGTAGTGTTGATATATTATGCAATAAATCCCCGAAGACTTTAATTTGTGTATTCATCTACTTGGTCTGCCAAAACCTTGGCTCTTACCTGCACTTAGTGCAGAGTGTTGATGAGATTTTTCTGTGCCTTACAATAATACTAACCTTGAAGTCAAACATTTTATTGCCAGGGCAGTGAATAACCTCAAGATTTTCCTATGAAAAATACCAGCAGCACATAAAATGCAAATTTGTGTATCACTGCCTATTTTCCTTTAAGGTGCAATGAGCAGATGTCTTGTTATATTGTTTCTGCATCTTTTGCACTTGAACCTTAAAGTTTACCAGCTTTCACGCTTTTATTAATTTTCTGAAATTAAGAGAAACACCTCTTCAGAATTAAGCTACACTTAAATCATGTGTTATCATATGTTCAGACAAGTGTGAAGAAGTATAGCTCAGATTCTAGCAATACAATGAGCAACAGCAATTTCTTCCATTTCAAATAAACTTAAAATAAATAATTTCAATTAAAGTAACAGCTTCAATCACAACAGCTGTGTAATATATAAAAACAAGAACTATAGGGAATTAATCTTGCTATTGTTATTCAGTCATATCTAACCACAGGAATTTTCTGAGACAATCAATACCAATATTTTCTAAGCCAAAACCCATATATAAGAATGACATTAAAAATGGGAAAAGAAGCTGGAAGAACATTATGTTAAAAACAGACATTCTTCATTAACTGAGCTAACCACACCTTAGCATTAAAACTACCTTTGGTCATGTTCTGAATGTGCTCATATCTCTGAAGACCTGGTAACTTTAGGATATATAGTTTATCTATAATGATGTAGTACGGCCTACTAGTTCTTTTGTATGACTGGGCTAATGATGACTTAAGCAAAGAAAACTGAAACCATTTCGTATGGATGGTTCTGATCTCAAGTCACCTAACAGACATATGACACAAAAGTATCTATGACAGTAGTGCAAACTCAAAAGCTCCATGATGGGGGGGAAATAAGAAAAATAAAATAAAATAAAATAAAAAAGAAAAAATAAAAAAGGCTGTATGGGGTTTCTCAGTGGCTGTTTACTATTTTGCCTTCTGGCAGATGAAAAAAGTTATCTTCTTTGAGTTTAAGATGTTCTGGTAGATCAAGCTGTCTTTTTGCTTCCTCAATATCTTCTTGAATGGCCGAAATGAGCGCATCTGAAAAAGGTAAGAATAGGGATATTTAAAAGTTGGTTTGTATTGTGAAAAGAGTAACAAGTGAAAAGAAGGCACCACAAAATATCAAAAAACAATCACAGAAGTCAAATATAAATATGAGGTTTGAAAGACAGAATTCTCTGCTTCCAGAATGTCTTTTTTTTTTAACATGCATTTTTACCCATTACCAGCACTATCCTCTTCGTTTGCCAAGACATGTTAACCATTCTGTTTCAATACTAACACAACTGCATTTTTAAGAAGAAATTAGTACACTTGACTTTTATGCCAAGCCCATGATTTAAACATTACTCCTCAAATAAGTGAAAGAAAAGTGAAGGGTTTTAGTGTGATACATACAAAAATGTGGGGATGTGGCTTTTTTGTTTTTAAATTACAAAAACATTTTACTGAAATTTCAAAGGTTGACCAAAAAAATATCTCATGATGGAAGGAGGTACAGTGAAGACACAAAACTCGCATGAGTAAGGCAAAAAAACCCCCTAGTTTGAGGGAGCCCTCCAATACTGACCTAAGGAATCAAAGTTCTTTTCCGGTCGAATGTATCCAGTTATGACTATACTAAGAATTTCTCCATAAAAGTCTTCTTTGAAGGTGTGGATAATGTGTGTTTCCTAATGGAAGAGAAGTAAGTGGACAATTATTATGAACTTAAGAGTTTATTTCCCTCTCTGTAACCATTTATGCCTAATATCCAACATTCAAATTCTCCTCAAAAGATAAAAAATAACAGGGACATTTAGTATAGCATGCATAATCCAAAATTAAAAGGCCATGGCTTTACTCTGTATTAGGAAGTAGAATTGCACTCTGCATGGAATTAAATAATATTACTCCCTTAAAAAGTGTATAAAGAGAAAAAGAAAGGAAAAAAAAGAAAAAACCCACACAAACGAACAAAAACCACACCCCCAAACCCCCCCAAAACACACGAAACCAAAAAGCCCCCAAACCAAACAAAAAGACCCATAAACCCATCAAAAAAAACCCCAAACCCACACCCTCCAACGTGACAAGACATGCTTCCAAACTTCCCAGAGGTAGGATTTCCCAGACAGGAAATGTTACTATTTTATCAACACATGGATACATTCAAATAACTATGAAGGTTTTGATAGAAGTCCTTGGCTCAAGGAGAGGTTTTACAACTAGTTCCTGAGGGAACTGAATGAGAAAATTGAAGAGCAAGTCCAGACTAAGACATGGCTCCACCTGACACTCAAAACTTTTTTATGCACAACTTCAGCTCCAAAATAGGCCAACCCATTGCACCTGCCAGCAGAGCTATCATGTGGGAAGCTTTTAACTACTTGCTGAGAAAAGTTATCTGCAAAAAAATTTTAAAGTATACATTTGTCTAAGACAAACACTTAGAAGTAGAGACTCATGTACAAATAAAATTGTTTTTGACAAATAAAAGAGAGTTCTGCAATACTCAGGAAAAACACGAGCACTTGACAGCAAAAAACCCTACACCTGTCACAGCTCAGAATTTTAATTTCTCCACCCTTACATCGTTATATGCCTACAAATATTTATTCTATACATTAAACCGCAGCATCTCATGTATGGATTTAAGAGAAGACTTAATTAAAAAATAATTACAAATCAAGCTGCCCTGACATCTCCTATCTGAAATGCATATAGAATGAAGAGAACAGCAGATTACTATGTTATAGCTTATGCTAGGGCTCTCATAACCAGTAAATTCAACGCATTACAATGCATAAACCAAGTTTATGCTCAATTTGCTATCAGCAAGGCAAGCAACTGTCATTTCAAGTACTGTTATATTTTAATTTTGGAAGTAATTAAGAATTGGTGGAATGGAAGAAAGAAAAACTTCATTCAACTTCATCTGCATACTCTCTGGCTACAGAGAGTATACTCCTTCCAGAATATAAATATTATATAGATAACAAATGCATTTCTAATGGTGCACAAATTCCTAGACCTCATTCATCAATCAAATTCAGTGTATCTTGTTAAAATTCATCACGTCTTTTATTCCAATAAAAATCCCACAAAAGGCAAAATTCTTACCACTGATTTCTTAATATTCTTATAGAAGGGATTCCATCCTATGCTCAAAACCATCTTATGCACATCTCCATTTCCAACACAGGCCCATCCATAGTATATACCAGTAGGGATGTCAGATGGAAAGCTTTCAACTACTTGCTCAGAAAAGTTAGCTGTAAAAATTGTACAAAGTGTGAGTGACTTTCTGTTAGTCAAGTATCTAACACGATCTTCAAATACTTAAAAGCCAACTCTGTCTACATACTATTTACAAATGTAACACTGGGGATGATAGTAACAACGCAACACACCATCGGCAAAGCATAAAGCAGCTTCACAAAATTTAGTCACTGTGGCAATGCCAGAGTTATTACATCTCCTCCATACATATACATTGTATAGTTTTCTTTCTCTTCTGGAATAATAATAAATACGTCATACATACAGCCAGAACATATTTCATTATTAGGATAATTACCACAGCTTTAGTATGATGAAAAATGAGAGGGGAAAGAATCAACTGCACTATAAAATAGCATCTCGGAACTATTTATTAGTAAAATATTTACTGATGAAATAACCTATGTAGAAGGAAATGTGATAATTGTTCAGTCATTTGTCAATTTTGCACAAGATCCCTTTCAGAGGTATCTGTGGATTTCAGATTTCATTTGAAAACTACATATTTACCGTAGAACAAAATTTCCTGCTGACTGAATTTAACCTTCTCTCAAAATTACTATCCTACCTTTATTTTCAAGCTGAATAGATCTCTTCATGCAAGATACCAAACTGATTTGAAAGAACAATTACCAAATTTTTATCAAACCTCACAGACAGTAACAGCTTCCTTTCCCTATTCCCTAATACCAACACATCATTTATGAACAATCAAAGGAAAAAGGTGAAATGTTCTCAGAAACAGATGTCGGAAATCTAACACCACAAGAGTGGTCTTCAAAGTTTCATGTCTGTTAGATGTAGTGCAATACGACTACAGACTTCAGTGTCTAAGTAAGGGCAAAATTCTCTTGTAGTATTTATTCATCTGCCTGCATTTCGACAACTGAAACAGAGATGGGCAACAGGAAAATATATTCCCTGCAGGCCAAGCCCACCTGCTGTTTCAAACTCTGCTTTACTCCCCTTGAACTTTCTTCCTTGCGGCGATTCCAAATACCTGCTCCCTTTCTTATTCCTACCGGAGGTTTATGAGAAGGGATATTTTCCCAGGCTGCCACACCACGAGAATGTGACACTTATCTACATCCTGTACATCGTGACAATCACTAGACGAGAAAAAGAACATCATGATTCAGGGAAACCTCTTTACAGACTGGGGTGCAGAGAATAACACAAGGGACGGTGCAAGACTAAGCAGAGTAGGAGGCTGAGGAAAAGGTGTGAGAAAACGCTGGTAGGCACCAAGGCAGGGCCGTTCTCGGAAAGCACAAGCCACGACAATAGC
>WBMY01009623.1:5870-49109 GCA_013397315.1 Donacobius atricapilla
CCCTCCGCCGATCGCGCAGCCGTTGCGCGGGTGCGGAACCAGGAGCTGCGGCCGGGATGTGACAAATGGGGCGGCGCGGGGGGGGGCCGGGGTGGCGGCGGCCGCCCCTGACAGACACGGGGGGCAATTATCACAGTGTGATGAAAGAGCCTCCGCCAGGATGTATTGCACTGCTAATTACTGTCCTTTTTCTACAGGCTTCTAATGTGAGGAAAAACACGCGGTGACAAGTGTGGAAAAGAGCAAGCACTAAATTACTGTCAGAAAAATAAACGGCGGAGCGCGGCGCGGGGCGGTGATTTACGGGGGCAATTAGTCACCGCCCCACGGAGCCGCTGAGGCCGGCGGGGCCGCCGCAGCATCCCCCGGGGCTGGCCCGGCTCCGGCTTCTGGCCGAGGCTGGTACCCAGCACGGGCATCCAGGGCTCGTCCCGCCCCTGTGGCTCATTTTTTGCCTACTCCAAAAATAGGGGTGCGGGAGGGGAAAGGAGCCACCTCAAAAGCCACAGCCTATGTTTGCAGAGAAGGAGAGGATGCCGCAGATTTACTCGTTGTGGGGAGTGGCTGGTGCCCAGGTGGGATGATTAAAGAAGCGATAAGGTACTGTTAAAAGAGAAATACTCTTGGAGAGCGAAGGCTGGAAAGCCGCTGGACTGGGTAAGAGGGTGGTGGTGGCTCCACAACTGCTGCAGGTCTTCCGGAGGTTCTGGGAGCCATTAAGCCTCCCAGTCTTGGAGGAGGGCCAGCTTTGCTGCTAGCTGGGAGTGGACATTATAAACATACCTTTATGCTGTTGTTTCACCAGGGTAGAGTCCAGGAGAGATGTTTTAATTCAAAGCTAGCAGCAAAGAAATGATGGGCAATTCAAGCTCTGGCCCAGCCTGGGGCCATGACAGTGAGCCCCCAGCCAGCATGTTGTGGGGTTTTGTAACTTTTTGTCCCATCTGTTCTTGTTGACCTAGCAATCCTTCCTTAGCTGGTGCCTGTATGTCATTTTTCATTTTCTAAGGCCTTGCTGGCCACCTAGGCCTTATGTCCGTCCCCTGAGCAGGGGGCAGCATGATCTGACTTTCGATGCATGCTGCCATTAGACCTGCCAGCCTGGTGTCTGGCTCCTCCAAATAGCTGGCACTCAGATAATGGGAGACAGCCTGTCCGAGCTGGCTGCAACAGCTGGTGCCAGCCAGCCCCTCAAGGACTGGCGCCAGCAGCAGGAGGAGTGTGCCAGGGCCTGCTCATCAAACAGACCAGCAGCCGACCCATGGCTGCCACCGTGGCACAAAGGGAAAAGCAGCAGAGCAAGTCCCTCTTGACATGGCACCTCTTGGGAAGGACAGGCGAGTGTCTTTTGGAAGAGGATGCAAGCTGGAGGATGAAGAGCTGGCTCTTACAGGTCCTGGAGGTTTCAGTAAGTGGCCTTCCCTCCCTGCTCCACTTTCTCAGCTGGTGGGTGGGATGTGATACCTGCCTTTGGGAAGCACTCAAGACTTACAAATGACCACAGAGGCAAAAAGCATCAGTGGTTGTTTTGGGGTCTGCCCTTAGCTGCTTCTTCACCTTCCAGAAGTGGTTTTGGCAGGGACATGGGCGTGTGTGCTCATGAGGTGCTTCTGGTGCTCCCTCTCCTTGCAAGGCACACTCCCATTCCTCCCACAAGTTGTCAGGCAGCCTCCTAATAAGTGATGTGACCAGCAGATCTCTCGTGTAATTGTCTTCCTCTCATTGGAAAAATTGTTCATGTTCTTCAAATAAATAATAAATGTCTTTAATTCTTGTCTACTGTGTAATTGTTTTTATTATTGACAGTGAGGTCAGAATTCTTTGAGCAGTACTGGGAGAGAGAGACCGTGAAACCTCAATCCCATGGGAATTTCTTCCATATATTTCAGACTAGCTCCTAAAAAAGTGCTTAACAGAATTTTATGCACAGATGTGCTTTAAATTGGTGTGAGATATTTCTGAAGCTCTGAACGAAAAATTTTCCCAGCATCACTGGCATGCCCTGGGCATGGCTCTGTGGCTACTCTAAAGGCACAGGCAACATTCATCAATCTGCATTTGATGGACAGTCAACTGGGAGTGTGGAGAAAAGGTTTGGTATTACACAAATCAAAATAAAAATGCAAGTGGAGATCTTACTGGAAAGTCCATACAAACACCTCAAAAGTAATTTTTATTTTTTCCATAGCCAGTGAATGTTTCTGGGGTGCATGTACACAGCAGAGGCTGGGCTTTAGCCCAGTGAGCATTAATGCAGTGAGCATCTGTGACTCAGAGACCATGTGTAGAGGATCTGGGGCACCCGACATTCCTTCAGTGTTGTCTCCGGCACGGTCTAATGTAACCTACGTGAGGTTGTCAGTGATATTGAGTCTCCTTTCCTACTTGTGCTTTCCTACCTGCCAGCTCTTGGATAACTTGCTGCCCTACATTGCCACCTTCATTATCCATGCTGCTGGAGTTTTTAAGAAAGGGGTCAACCCTGGACCTCCCGTTCTCCAGGTAATTTTCCCTCCATGGGATTTCACAGTGGATGAAGATGTGGATGCATATATGTTTCAAGGTCTACCACTGCCTGCTCAGAGGATGGCAGCTGGATTGATATCCCTAGGGATCAAGGGTGAGAGATCATTTATGCCCTTTTGGAGCCACCAGGGATGCAGAAGGGAATGGAACCTCTTCAAGGCCATCAAGGGGTGGGCTCTGTTGGGACATAACATTAAAGAAGAGTTTTAGATTGATAAAGTGAATATATGTGTTGTGTTGGGCATCAGTTTGGAGGGTGTGACTCACACTTGGTCAATCTCCCACCTATGGTGGATCAGAGGCCCTATAGCTGCCTTGCTCCTCTGGAATGTGGTGTGCTTGGAGGTCCCATATGAGGATCTCACAGCAAGGGCAGGGGGTTTGGACCTTTATGTGACTGATTTTTTCAAGGAAAGGTCTTGGAAGAGCAACAGTCCTAAAATGACATGAGGCAGGTGGGTATCACACTTGTATTATACAGTTTATGTCCATACAAATAATCCCTATTTGGCAGAACAGCCACAAGTCATCACAAGTGCCTTTGTTGCAGGATGGCATGATTTGCATGTTTGCCATGTGAACACACTACAAAATTGCTCTCTGTTAGAGCCATGGTTTTGAGATAAAATTTGGGATTTTTTTGTAACGCAGACATAAGAAGTTGTATAGCCATGTTTGTAATTAAATAGTCATTATTGCTACTCAAATCAGTTGTTATACCCTACATAATAATTGTTCCCAATTTTTCCCAATTTTTATTTCATGTTGAGTAATGAGTGAACAGTAAGGTTTTACATAGTATTCAATGAATTTGGTATTCTGGATGATTTTGGAAAATAATTCCTCATCATTTTGCTTACTGGCTGCTTTTGTTTACTGGATTGCTGGTTGGTCAGTTAAACCTCCTCTCCTTGGGGCAGTGCCAGGGCTGTTGTACTGGTGATATTTAGCAAGTCCAGTGGGATGCTGCTGGGAAAGACACAGAAAGGTAAGGTCAAGCCTTCTCAACCTCGACAGCAAGTAGCATCTCTTGGGGGAAGTGGTTCTTAATGCAGAGGCTTCAGGTTTGCTTTATTTCTCTTGATTCTATTATTCAGACCGTTTTTCTACCTGGCAAACTCCTCCAAACCTGAAGAAGTAGCCAACAACCAAACAGTTAAGAGAAATATCAAAATAAAATATTTCTGATAGATTTCATACAGTATGAGTAATAGCAGAAAAAATATTTTGGATTAAATATATTGTACTCAATTTTTCAATCCAGTAATGTACTTTTATTTATCTGAAAAGATTTAAGATGGCCCAAACTGCTTGGATGGCATGTAGGAAGCGTTCCAGTTTGACAGAAGCTTGAATTGATTACTTTTCTGAGGGAGGGGGAAAAAAAGGGAGTTTTATTTAAATCAACTTTAAAGCTTTATATTAAAGGGTGAATATTGGTAGCTGGAGAATACGTTCTGCCTTCCCCTCATATTGCAGCTGGACAGAAATAGCCAGCCTTCACTTATTTATTTATTTCCTGCACAGAGGGGAGGAAAATATAGGTCCATGAATCAATCTAGATAATGGGGAAGGCTGAATGTAATAAATAATACAGTAACAACCCTAAACTAATGAGCTGTTGCTAAGGTACATTTCACAGGCTCATCCTCTATATAAAAAGTCACTAATAATCCCTTGGTGTAATCAGATGATAAAGCTTTGCCATAAGGCAACACCTGTGCAATTAAAGCTGTGGATTCTTTTGCACGTTTCATTAATTTCAGGATTTTGTAAAGGCACAATGACTACACTAATAATCTAGTCTACTTGACTCCATGTCTACTGGAAACAGGGTGTCTAATTAGGTAAAGGTAATTAATTAGAGATAAATGGAGCTAATCAGACTCGGTTAACACTAATTCTCTGAATTAAGACATTTTGGGACACCTACTATTCCACTGGCTTTGATGTTTCCCAACAAACACTGACTTGGAAAGGAGTCAGAAACGGCAGCATTTCTTCTGTTGGAGATTGTCAGCCCAATCCTGCAGCAGTGTCCACCCCAATGGTCTTGTTGGGGGTCTGTGGGACTCCGAGCTGGGCTATTCCTGTGGCCTTGCTGGGAGAGGCATCCCCTCCTCCTGGGTGTTGGGGCCTTGCTTTGACACCCCTGGGAGTCATTTGTTGTATTTTTACCTGCTTCTGCCAGGATTTTGCTGATTGTGGTGTTTTCCCCACAGCTTCTTCCCTTGATGTGGGAATATTTGTAAAATCCAGAGTGTGCTGATGTTTAGAAGGGCCACCATATCCTCTGCTGTGGACAGCATTCAAAATGCAGAATACTGTACCTTATTTCAAGGAAGAAAACAGTATAAAAANCCTCCTGGGTGTTGGGGCCTTGCTTTGACACCCCTGGGAGTCATTTGTTGTATTTTTACCTGCTTCTGCCAGGATTTTGCTGATTGTGGTGTTTTCCCCACAGCTTCTTCCCTTGATGTGGGAATATTTGTAAAATCCAGAGTGTGCTGATGTTTAGAAGGGCCACCATATCCTCTGCTGTGGACAGCATTCAAAATGCAGAATACTGTACCTTATTTCAAGGAAGAAAACAGTATAAAAAAAAATACAGCAAATTGAGAAGAAATCCGTATTATTTAGTGAAAGGATTAGGATTTCACTGGTGGTCTGTGTATTTATAACTCTTCAGAGGTCATAAGCCTGTTCTGGTGTGGTATCAGGTGCTGTTCATCTTGCTTAGGTAATCAACCACAATTGCATTCAGGTGCCAGCATCTTCAAAACTAGCAGGACTATAAGGTAGGGGAGAATAAATGTGAGTGGGACAAGAAGTGAACAAGAAATCTTGTTGCCTCACTGTTGTGGAGTTTTTACATACTGCTATTGCTAGATCTGTGTTAGGAGAATCCTGTTTTGCTTTTTTTCCACAGGTAAATGTTACTTCCTTGCATGAATTAGTGTGTAATACTGGTGGCAGATCTGGTGGAAAGATGCTGTGACTGGTAGGTGCCTACACTGAGATGATAGTGCTGCCACCTCCAGCTTTGTTAGTGTTTGGGGATGGGGCCATGCTGGGCATGTGGAGCAAGTGCATTTTAGAAGGTATTGCCTCTTGTCTCTGCATGGTGTTAAGCTACAAAGATGATTTTCCCTCCCCTGTGGATGGTCTGCTCATTTCAGCTGCAAAGCACAGCTGATGGAGAGTTCTTCATCTCTTGCTTGAGTGCTGGGAGGGGTGGGAAGCGCTCTCCCTGCCAGCATCTAAAGAAGACCAGATGCTTTTTTAAACTTGTATTTCTAAAATACCTTGGCTGATGTTGCACAGTGTGGTACATAACTAACAAGAGTGAGCCAGGAATGAGTGCTTGTAGGGTGAGCTATAGCCTGAGGTAAGTCTCCATGAGCTGAGCTACACTGACTTCAACAGAGGAGATGAAATAGAAATGTCTGAATACTTCTATTACAAGATACTTTTTGGATTGACCTTTCAATAACTCGTTAAACTACAGAAAATATTTCTGTTTTCTAGATGCGAAAGACCTGCTGGGTCATACAGTCCACAAATGCCCCTCTGGATATTTTTAATAGCAGCTTGGTGACTTTGGGCTTTCAGGAGCTGCTGGGGCTTGGGCCCTACTGTTCGAAGTAACTTGCATTTCCAAGGATGGAGAAAGCCTGGTTAACACTTTCAGAGTCGTGGATACAAGAGATTTGTTGCAACTGCAGCATCCAGGCAAGAGAAATGATTTGGGGTATGTGCCCCCTGTACCCCAGGGAGGCAAAGTGCAGCTGTCTCCTGGCTGGGCTGCACCCTGTTAGCATGGAGGTGGGCCAGAGCCCAGAGAGAGGACAGACTGCACGCCTTTGGCTGGGGCTGCGGAGCAGTGGTGTGACAACCCAAGCCCAATTTGCTGATAGCAATTTAAACCCCTCTTGTGCTATTGAGGTCGGTCTTCAATCACATTTATATTTTTTTGTTTCATAAGAAATTCAGGGGTTCCAGCACAGCAGGTTTGAATCTAGTTGCTGATGCTGTCATCTGACGCANGCTGGGAGACGTTGTGACTCTCGGTGTCCGGCGTCCGTGCTGCGGTGGGTTGGTAGGTGAGAAAGGGGATTTTAAAATATATTCAAACTAAATGCCTTGTTAATTTCAAATGCTCAATAAATACCTTAATTGGCTAAATGATAAGAGCAGAAAATTCCTTAGTAATAACCTCAGTTCTTTCCTCCTTCATTTTTTTCATGACAACCTTCCCACTTGGCCTTTGCTGTTTACCAGGGCTGCATCAAAGCAGTTTCTCTCCATGGCTCTGGGCTACAGTGAAGTCCATAATCCAGTGTCTTGTCAGCCACTGGAGTTTTCAAACTAGCCTCAGTATTTGTGCCAGGAATGGAACCTCTGTTCTTAAAAGCAGCAGTGAGTTGCCTTCTCCCCCTTGGTACACAGAACCTTCCTGAGCAGCTGCTGATCAGCAGTGCTGTCTATTCACACACAAAGACTGGCTCTAAATGTCAGATTTTTCAAACAAATACTGTGCTAAAGCTAAAGAATGAGTTGTGTTTTTTGTTGAATAATAGAGGACTCTGTAGAATAAGTTTCGTGTAGAATACCTTATTTCATTATGACCCCTGTTACCCTACTATAAAGTAAGTCAAAGCATTGTTCAGTGTGTTGTTTAACTGCACCACAGTAACAAAATGCTTAATACTTTAAGGAGGGAGTTCTAAAATTTAGTAGTTTATTTTATTATTACTCTTTTGGATATAATTAACTGGGGATGCACTTCNAAGAAATCCGTATTATTTAGTGAAAGGATTAGGATTTCACTGGTGGTCTGTGTATTTATAACTCTTCAGAGGTCATAAGCCTGTTCTGGTGTGGTATCAGGTGCTGTTCATCTTGCTTAGGTAATCAACCACAATTGCATTCAGGTGCCAGCATCTTCAAAACTAGCAGGACTATAAGGTAGGGGAGAATAAATGTGAGTGGGACAAGAAGTGAACAAGAAATCTTGTTGCCTCACTGTTGTGGAGTTTTTACATACTGCTATTGCTAGATCTGTGTTAGGAGAATCCTGTTTTGCTTTTTTTCCACAGGTAAATGTTACTTCCTTGCATGAATTAGTGTGTAATACTGGTGGCAGATCTGGTGGAAAGATGCTGTGACTGGTAGGTGCCTACACTGAGATGATAGTGCTGCCACCTCCAGCTTTGTTAGTGTTTGGGGATGGGGCCATGCTGGGCATGTGGAGCAAGTGCATTTTAGAAGGTATTGCCTCTTGTCTCTGCATGGTGTTAAGCTACAAAGATGATTTTCCCTCCCCTGTGGATGGTCTGCTCATTTCAGCTGCAAAGCACAGCTGATGGAGAGTTCTTCATCTCTTGCTTGAGTGCTGGGAGGGGTGGGAAGCGCTCTCCCTGCCAGCATCTAAAGAAGACCAGATGCTTTTTTAAACTTGTATTTCTAAAATACCTTGGCTGATGTTGCACAGTGTGGTACATAACTAACAAGAGTGAGCCAGGAATGAGTGCTTGTAGGGTGAGCTATAGCCTGAGGTAAGTCTCCATGAGCTGAGCTACACTGACTTCAACAGAGGAGATGAAATAGAAATGTCTGAATACTTCTATTACAAGATACTTTTTGGATTGACCTTTCAATAACTCGTTAAACTACAGAAAATATTTCTGTTTTCTAGATGCGAAAGACCTGCTGGGTCATACAGTCCACAAATGCCCCTCTGGATATTTTTAATAGCAGCTTGGTGACTTTGGGCTTTCAGGAGCTGCTGGGGCTTGGGCCCTACTGTTCGAAGTAACTTGTATTTCCAAGGATGGAGAAAGCCTGGTTAACACTTTCAGAGTCGTGGATACAAGAGATTTGTTGCAACTGCAGCATCCAGGCAAGAGAAATGATTTGGGGTATGTGCCCCCTCTACCCCAGGGAGGCAAAGTGCAGCTGTCTCCTGGCTGGGCTGCACCCTGTTAGCATGGATGTGGGCCAGAGCCCAGAGAGAGGACAGACTGCACGCCTTTGGCTGGGGCTGCGGAGCAGTGGTGTGACAACGCAAGCCCAATTTGCTGATAGCAATTTAAACCCCTCTTGTGCTTTTGAGGTTGGTCTTCAATCACATTTATATTTTTTTGTTTCATAAGAAATTCAGGGGTTCCAGCACAGCAGGTTTGAATCTAGTTGCTGATGCTGTCATCAGACGCACTTGTCCTTTTGAACACAGCCCTGTCTGTTTCCTAGGCTTCGATGCTTTGAGAAGGTCCAGTTCAACACGCTGTGCAAGGAAGGGGGGATATGTCCAGAGGAGTCACACAGCTGCTGATGCCCTGCTTGGGCTGACCACTCTGCAGCTGCAGTGCTGAGTGCTTCTCTAGTAGGAAGGTGAGCTGAGGGTCTTGAGTGCCTGGAATCTCTGAACATGTCAGAATCTGTTCTGCATCTTGAATAACAGAGATAAGATTCACTGTCCTCTAGTGGGACACTCCCTGCCTTCTGCAGGCATGGATGAACAACTACTGGTCTTGGATACCATTGCAGAGTTCCTGGGTGCGCACAGACCTGTTCAGGCAAGTCCTAGGTAAAGGATGGGATTCAGCTCACCAGACTGTGCACAGCTGCATGCAGTCTTCCTTTCCAAAATCCCTCATTGCAGGGAAATGGGCACTAGCATGGTTACTCTCACCCATTTGGGGTTTCTCAGTGAAGTCATGGCTCCGTTTCACCAGGCCCTGCTTTCAAAAACTCCCTGGGTGACTTCAGTGCGTGGTGTGCAAGACTGTCTTGGCTCTGTGCTTGGTATGGTGCGGTCTCGAGCAGGCTGGTTGTGACAGGAATGGTGCTGTACGGGGTGTGGAAAGTAAAAATGAGTGAGAAAGGCTGCTGCTTTTTGAATTCAGCCATCTCTGCTATCTGCTTTCAGCTCGCTGCCGTTTGTTTGGTTTTGTAAGAACACGAATATGTAGTAGAGACCTCCAAAACGCGGCGGGAGCGAAAGGATGAGAGCAGCTGAGCCCGTGTTTAGCGTTGCGGAGGAGGCGGTGGCGGTGCCAGAGCCGCGGCAGGGATGGGGCGCTCCCCACGCCCGGCCCGGCCCGGCCCGGCCGCTGCCCCCGCAGGGCACAGCGCTGCCTGCGGGCACNAGCTAAAGAATGAGTTGTGTTTTTTGTTGAATAATAGAGGACTCTGTAGAATAAGTTTTGTGTAGAATACCTTATTTCATTATGACCCCTGTTACCCTACTATAAAGTAAGTCAAAGCATTGTTCAGTGTGTTGTTTAACTGCACCACAGTAACAAAATGCTTAATACTTTAAGGAGGGAGTTCTAAAATTTAGTAGTTTATTTTATTATTACTCTTTTGGATATAATTAACTGGGGATGCACTTCAAACTGTGTCCTTCTTGCTACTGAAATGTGGTTTTATGTTTCACTCTGGGGGAAAAAGAAGTCTGTCAGACCATGGGTCTCTCCCTTGATGCACATTATTAGGGTCTTTTTAGAGACAAGCAAGCCATTCTGCTGTCACTGGTCTTGTTCAAACAGAGGGTGTTTATCCATGCAGTCCTCTGGGGAAGGGTGTCAGGGAGGGATCTCCAGCCAGCAGCTGACACGGGTACAGCATGCTCCTTTGACTCTCCTCCAGTGCTGAGCTTCCATGGTTCTTGCTTCTGAAGCAGCACTCCTTGGACACCCTGTCCTAACTCCAGGTAATGCCTTTGAGTTTGGTACTCACCTGAGACAGCGTTGAATGATCCCATCAGAGGAAAAGGGAATCTGGGCTGGAGGGCATGGCAAAGTTGCTTGCCAGGGATTTCACAGTATCTGGTATTGTCTCGTCAGAGTTTGGCCTTAAAATGCACAATGTACCAAACAGCGTCCTCTGCTCAACAGCACAGGCTTTTATTTTCACGTAAAACTGGGCAGGCTGAAGTGTTTGTGTGATAATGCTAAAGAAAAGACCTCTTTCAGGGTATTATTTCATATGTCCATGCTGGACTTGCAGCTTCATATCAAAAACATAAAATCTGCTGTTCCGAAATACCCAAAGTGAACAGTCTGTTCTCCCAAACTCGTGTATGGTTCTCTGGTGAAGCTGCACTGCTACAGCAGATTCACCCCTGTGAGGAGGTGGACAGGATTTTCAGCTTCCCACCAGCTCTGTGCTTGGGGTCCCTGCCCATGCCTGTTCCTCTGGTCATGTTGCATGTCCTTCATAGAGGAGAATGGCACAAATCTATTTCATTTTAAGGGGGCTGAGGCTGAACTCCAGTTACAAAACTGCCAGTGAAGCTCACTATACTTTTGTTCTTGAGTTTAATTACTCTTTTGGATGATTCACTTCCCCTCCTTGTATTAACAATCACTAGCTTTCAGACTGATGCAGCTATTTCACAGTGCCTTTGCCAGCAAGCAGCCAGCAAGCTCTTTTGGGGAGTCTGTTGGGGACCACATCTGGCAAAGCCTTCCCATCTCAGCAGGAATAGTCCCACGGAAACATGAAGGCTGGAGAATGAACATGCACAGGGCCTGGAGGACCACCCATATCCTCGAATTGCACGATCTGTACCTCTCTGATCTTGCACTACCTCGCAGGAGCAGAGAGCTCATGTTTGGGGTGAGTGTGTACCATATAGTGCAACACTAATAAGGTTTGGAGTACTGGTGCTGGTACCTATTGCATGTGGTGGGAACTGCTTGTGGCAGTACCTGTGCAAATCCACAGGGCTAGGACTTATGTAAGCCTCCAGATTCATATATGTCTATGGCTGCACCAAAGCAGACTCTCCCTGGTGTTGGTGGGGTCCCAGAAGGCCCTGGTGGTGCATTGCTTGCAGAGCCTGACATTTCGTGAGCAGGCATTTGTGGCAGGGCTGGATGAAGGAGAGATGCAGGGAGGTGCTCTGTCTGCTCAGACTGGGTTTTGCACGCAGGCTGTACCATCTGCAGCACCAAGAGCTGCACAGGTAGACTTTTCCTTTAAATAATTCATCACATGGGACTTAAGCAACTGAGAAAATTCTCAAGGAATCTTAAGAATGTGCATTTTCCTGTCCAGTCTATTTTTTTGCTTTAACAAGGTATTTTCTGTGTAAAGGCTATTTTTGAAGTTTAGGCCAGTTCTGGATGAGGTTCCTATGCATGACCTACGCTGTCCTTAAGCATTGTTCTGAGCCTCAGTGCCAGCCCAAAGCCTGTGAAGGGTACATGCTTTTTCAGTACTGATGATGTGATGCTGCCTGGCTGTTCTACATCGTGTCCCAGCTCTGTGGGCTGTTGGGTGCTGACTTCACCACCAATCTCGCTGGCAAGACTTACAAAACACTTGGTTGCAACCCTGTTTTATTCTTCAGCCTCCTGCCAAGTGGCTGGTCGAGGTGTCAGTGACCACATGCCTCCTTAACGTGGTCTGAAAGTGGTTTGTCTTATTTGGAATGCAAGTGCCCTGTCAGCTGGTGCCCAAGGGCTCTGCAGGGATCCTCTCCCATCCTGTGCTGGTGCTGGGCTCTGCTGCCCACCTGGCTGCCAGCTCTAGTTCAGCTCAGCCTGTTAGAGCACGACCTGGGGAGAGTGACATATGGCAGGAGAAAGGCAATTTAGGGCAGGCCTAGAAATCAGAGGCCGTGTTGTTACAAGCTGAGCCTTGGGTTCACTGGCACGACATGAAAGATGGCGTTGGTGCCTGCTGGAGCTGGGTCTCCTCTGGCTCTCTTGGCAGCTGCTGGCTCCCCACAGCACTTGTAATCCCTGCCACAGTGGCTGCAGAGGGGTTCAGGGCAAAGGATGTGAGTGGAATTAGCAAATTCTTCCATCCATAGCAAAATTCTTAATTGCGCTGGATAACGTTTTGCTCAGTTCCTGATTGTGTATTTCCTAGACCTCATTTGTTTGCTGAAAAAGTTGAAATGAAACATTTTGGTGTTTTGTATTTAATGGTACATAAAAGCAGTCAAAAGATACACAGTCTGGAAAATGCTTTATTTACTCATTTCCAACAGAGAGAGCTTTCTGTCCTCTTCTTTGTTTCACTGATAAAATTATAAACTTTTATCAAGTTTTTTTTTCTGGTTGTCAAGGAGTAAAGGCCACTGGTTCTGACCTCTTGCTAGGATGTTTTTAGATGGTCTGTTCTGTGACTAACCACAGGTGATATGGTGGGTGGTGAGGGTGGAAAAGCCGCACCTGCTGGTTGGCTGCTACAACCAGGGAAATCTGAAGTGGCTGGATGGGACAATGTGGAAGCCAAGTAACCTCTTGAAGGTCTTTGCTAGAAGCTGTGGCACTTGTGGTCTGCGTGCAATCTCCCTCATCTTTCTTCAAATTCCATTGTTCAGGAAAGCAAAAAAATTACTCACATTATGGGAGAGATTCTCTCAATACACATAATTTGTGAGTTGAAAAATTGGAATGTTAAGTTTAAAGGTTTATTATAATGCTCAAAATAATGCCCGAGATGTTCACCCAGGCATTATCTTAGAATAAGCCGTACAGAATTATAAAGTTTAAAGAAATACGTCTAAATGTATGTCAGTGAAATGAGAGATTTGGTTCCTTGTCCCTTCACTAAGGACAAATTCACCCCAAGGGTATAGTGGCAAATAGTGTTATAATAGCAAAAGAATATTGCCTGCTGATTAGCAGACACTGATGATTAAATTTAAGTGCGTATTGTCCACATAGAGTAAACAACATGCCTTTCTTTTTTTTTTTTTTTTTTTCCCTTTTTATGAACATTCATCACTGGTGCTGAAGCTGGAAGATGGGGGCTTGCAAATTATTGTGTTTTTAACTGATAATATACTGTAAATTTTGTATAATACAACTGTGACCTTATAGACAATGCAAGATATGACAGCAGGCCCATAATTATAGTGTGCTGAAGAAATGCTTGTTATTGTCTACTATTTTTAGGACCAGTGTGCAGAGCCTCTTAATTTACATAAGCTTTAGACATTCACACATTTTCTGTCTTTGCTTATGGATGATAAATTTTGCTCAAATGAAAGATGAAGACGTTGTGTTAGGTGAGAGGTTAGCCAACTGGGAACTTGATTACTGTGAACAACAAAAGCATCAGTAGAAACTGAAAAAGGAGTATTTATTTGAGAAAGAATTGTTTAACCCAAGATTCACAACATGAAAACTGCAATATTCAAATGGAGTCTTGGTAAGTTGTGATTTGAGAACTGGTTTAATGATAATGGGGGAAGAAAAGAAGACAGGGAAAAATCCTATAATTTGTTTATCACAAGGAAAGTGAATAAGTGTGTTTTTATAAGGAATGAATGTTTTGTGCTTGTTGAGATTTCCCTGTTGAGTGCTGAGGACACAAAATATTTGCAGGAGGTTCTGTGAGTCACCTGCTCACTGGTCTGCCTGCTCAGCTGCTTGCCAAGCCCCTTCCCTCGGCAGTGTTGAAGGCACCAGCTCTGAGCAGATGGCAAGGTGTCTTGGTTTGGGGGTGTCGAGGTGTGGAGCAGAGGCTGTGACCTCCAGGGGGGCACACCTTACCCCGGCAGAGGTACAAGTGTAGGGAGGATGGAAACAGCCCTCTCCTCCTGGGGGCCTCAGCCTGTCCCAGCGCAGTGAGTGGCTGCTTTTGCCTCAGCAGCAGCAGCACTGGTGCTGCCCAGCAGAGCCTGGCTGCTGGCAGGGCAGTGCTGGCCACCAGCAGGGCCACCAGCCCTCCGGTGTGCTACATGCAGCAGCACAGTGCTGGCAGCCCTGCCACTGCCACGGGCGTGCTCTGTGCTACTCAGGCTACTGGGCAAGCTGGAGGAGATGCCAAAGCATCAAACCCTGCTTTGCTTCTCTAAGCAGCCGTTCGTCATGTCAGGGAATTTACCCTCTCATCTCCCTCAATGAACTTTTCTGGCCGCAGCCTGTATATTCCCAGGTCAGGGCAATGTTATGGACTCTCCTCTCCCATCAGGGCTATGCCTGACCCTCACAGACCAGGCAGACCATTGGAGGTGCACAGAAGAGCTGGCAGTGGTTCTTGCTGCTGCACCTTGTGGCTGAGCCGAGCACTTTGGTTTGTGGTTTTGGTCCTGTGATGCTGGTAACCCATTGGTGCAGAGGTGCTACACTGCTCAGCTTCCTTCTGCTTTCTGCAACCATCACAAGGCTGTTCCCTGCATTAAAAACCAGAGAGAGCAAAGAGACGCATGGCTGAGACAGACAGATGAAAGGCTTTTTTGTACTCATTACACTAGAGGATATTTTGAGATCAGATCATCCATCTGAAAATACGACCTTTCATAATACTGCCAAACAAGGTCAGGGATGTCTGCACTTCTCTGCCTCTTATGCAAGTTCGAGCTGCCTGGAAGCACCTTCCACCACTATGACCGAGTTTTCTAAGTTGAAGGAAAAAAAGGAATTTTTTCATCAGGGCTTGATCTCTTGTTTTTGTGCTTTGTTTGCCCAGTGCGAGTGATTGTGTGAGGAAAACCATTAGACAAAGAAGCCAAACAAGTTGCCACCATACAGTACTGCCATATAATGTGCAGTCTCCTCTTAATCTGTTTATTTTCCCTTTTTCACCTTATTTAGGTGGACAGAATTGCAATCCTGAGGACTGCAGTGTCTGCAAGGAAACCACAGTCAATGCAGATGTTCTTATGCACTGGGAATTTTTAAGATGTAGCCATTGAAGGCACTAGGCCCACTTACTCACAGAGTTTTGCCTCCTAGCTGATGGATATGCATGAGACAGCTGATGTGAACAGAGTTGCAGTGGCAGGGGTGCCTCTGCAGAAGTTCTGCCGTGCACATTTCCCCATGTGCTGGCTGGCTCTGCCCAAAGCCAGCAGCAGCTCTCCGTGGGGTCTTGGTACTTCAGCAGAATAAGTCAGAGCACACAGTACTTGTCTCAGTTTGCATCTGTCCCCCCAGCAATCTTAGTCCTTTGGGACCTGTACTGCCTGCAGGCAGGGCACTTCCTTTCCAATGGCCCAGACTGATTATCTTGTGGTTCTCTCTTTTTTTGACCTCAAAACGAAAATGTATGTGTGTATAAACTTTGGCTAATACCAGGAAGCCTTTCACAAAGTAGCCCAAATGTGTCAGGATTTAGTTTGGTTGGTTTTGCTCAGGAATAAAGCCGTGAGCTGCCAGGGCAGTCTTGAGTTTCTGATGCGGTATGTGAGTTAAGCTGTCAGGCTGGAGCACAAACATGGGGCTCAGGTACAGTGGTGTGTACAAAATAGCTACAGCTCCAGCCTTCTGCCAAGCAGACCTTTTGTAGTAGCACAGAGGGGCTAGTAACAGGGTGGGAGAGATGACAGTATGTTTGATTCAAACTTTAATTGCTAAAGGCCCTTCCCAAAGGCCGATATTGACAAAAGGTGTAAATGGAGGAAGGCTGTAGCTGCGCCTGGCTCACAGATGGGCTGTGAGGAAACTGTGAATGGCCAAATGATAACAGACTACCCAGTCATTGCAACATCCGCTCATTAGCAGTCTGTCAGATATTTTAATTTGTGTACTTGTGGGCTAAGCAGATATTACAGGATTGCCTCAGCTCCCAGGCATCCCTTTAACTCAGAAGAAAAAGTCACTGAATAAACTTGGTGATGTGAACTGATACTTTTTCGCCCTTGGCTTTTGGGGGGTCACTTTGAGATCCAGCCAGGGTAGCATGACCTGTGCAGCTTCAGCCTGGCAGGGGGAAAGCAGAGATGTCTGGTGTGCTGCTGCTGTTGCCCTCAGTCCTGCATTTTTGGGATACTGCATCAGGGAGACTGTGCCCGCTCACAGGTCTCCCAAGCATCAAAAGGTCAGTTATCCAAATGTAATAAATGAATTAAGCAGGAGACCTGAGATAGTGCTGGACCATTTGGGTTTGTGTCAAATGATTCAGTAATTTCTTAAGACAGCTCTTTCACTAAAAGAGGGAACCAGCCATATACGATGGAATTTTTTACCTCCTAAATCTCTCACAAAAGATTCATCAGACCCCCATCAGTCATCTTGTTGATACTACTGGTAGCTAACTTTCAGATGGGAGTACTTGTGCTAGGTGTTCCCGGTTAATTGCCTGTTGTGAGGGTAGTCCCTCCAAACTCCACATTTCCAGGTTTCTCCTGGCTCAGAAGACCACCCTTTCCTGAGGAGAGTGGGCTGGTGCGGGGTGGAAGCACACTCCCCAGAAGGCTGCCATGCTGTACATCTCCCAGCCCAGCCTGCCTCTGCCAGGGCAGGGAGCCAAGCTGGGAGTCTGGGCAGTCACCAGTGGCTGAACCTTGTTGTGTGGGTTGTGCCATGTGCCTCGGCTGGGAGATTTATGGGTGCTGCTCTGTCAGGGTGTGGCCACCCACTGAGCAGGAACAGGCAGACATTAAATGTCTGGAAGATCTTTTAATTATGCTTACTTTTGTAATATTATCACTGCAACTGATGAGAATTAAGTCGTACCTCCATAATAAGAATAAGTATGACAGGGGTAATGTCGCCAAGTGCCAAAATATAGCGTCTTCATGAGGGAGAAAGAGTTACTGACACAACCGTTCAATCACAGAGATCTTCCTGTGAAGCCTGGCCAGCCTCTCGGGCACCTCACACCTCAATGTTAGCAGGAAAATGCCTTTATTTCTTTAGCTTAGACATGTCAGGGATTGCTGTGAACTAATAGCCACTAAAAATGCTGGGATTTGTCTGTCAGATCACAATTTCATAATGGTATTTCTTTTAATCCAATTTAGTTTTACGTATTGGCATGAAGTATTATAATTGATTGCACTGAACTACATTGGAATCTCTCAGCTGTTTGATCAAGAAATGATATCAACTTCAAGTAGGCCTGACTATATGTTGGCATTGAAAATGTTACAGGCACATAACCGTGTTCTGATTCATTCCTAATGAGATTTTGAAGTTCACACTATAAAATGTTCTGTCAATTAAGTCAGAAATTCATAGCAACATATTTACTTCAGTTAACAGTGCGTCCTTTCAGTGCAGGGATCCCAGCTGTTACAGTGGTGTTTTCTAGCTCCGCAGCCTCATCAAAGCCCATTCAACTATTTTCATTGTAATCCATGTTTGTATATGTTTTTGACTGCAAAGAACAGCTCTGTGGAGAGGAGCTACCGAGTGAGAAGGAAGCAGCCTAAAAGATAGCTGCAACACAAATAGCTGTTGTTCTGTGGCACCCTCTGGCTGGAGTCAAACTGGGCAGAAAAAATCTACTTTACCAGTATGAGGCTTTCTTGGTACAGGTTTCTGCTTCTCATTGAGGTTGACTCCCAGAATAACATGTTGTGGGAGCACCACGGTGTTAGCACCTCGGAGGGGCTGCTGGGGGACTGGTTGTGCTTGTCACCAGTTAACAAACATGGACATGCAGATGAGGGAAAATAGTGCTTTTCTTCTTAAGATAGCACAAGTTAGGAAGGTGCAAAGCTGCTGGCAGCTCCTGCATTGGCTGTAACATGGAAAGCAGCTCTCACTTTGCTTCAGATTATCGTGTTCTGCATTCAGTAAGTCCCAGTTTAGTTAGCTCAGTTTATTGATTTAGGAATCAATAAGCTAGTAGTAGCTGAAGTGACTTGGTCTTTTTAAATGTGAATCCCTTTTCTTCTCACCTTTCAGGCGTTTGAAGGTCTGACGACTGCTCTGTGGGACAGCTCCTGTCCAGCTGCCCTTCTCTACAAGCCCGTTAGCCAAGGGATCTGCCAGAGGATGTTTTACAACTTCCGTAGAGGACTGAAGTCAGGTTGCTGAGTAGGGGCTTAAGAGTGACTGTAGGCATACCTGGCTCTCACAAGCAGGGGTGGAAGCACTGCAGGCTTGAGAATGAAAGGTGGGTAGTGCCTGCTTTAGAGACATTTCTGTCACTTGTGCACGCCAGTACTCAGCCCCACTACGGAGAAGAATCTTAATGTCATGGGGAAAAAATGCCGCAAACTTGATGGTGAGCTCCAGAGACTTTGGGACCCTGCAGTGCTACCTGTGTGCCGTGTTTCCCTCCTAAATGTCCTTTGGTTTGGGAGTTCTGTGATTTTAGGAAGCAGACCAGGAGCCACCTTCCAGTGTCAACACAGCCCATGCAGCAGGCATGGCCAGCCACATGCAGGGGAGGTAGTTCTGACACAGAGGTAGTGGTGAGGGTAAATTATGTACTATTAACCCACAAATGCTTTCCTTAGCCTTGCCAGGGACTTATTCCCAAGTGCAGTTTTGTCCACAGCTTCCTCAGACTCAAGATCAGAGGCTAAAGAAAGAAGACATGTATCAGGTGGGGTTTTTCTTCTTTCTTTTCAAGTTCCAACTGTGAACATAGGACCAATTTCAAAACAACTGTTGAGTTTGGGGAATTTCATGTTTTGAACTTTGTGAGAGGATAATTATCTGGGAGATGAGTCATCACATTAAAGCTGGGAAACTGCAGTGAATCGGTATGACTCTTAAAGCTGCTTGGTCCAGCACTAGTGTATTGTTTATTTCTTCACTTATTTTGGGAAAATAGAGGATCTTATGCTGCACCATATATAACAAACCCTAGAAACCTGCTAGGTAGAGCTGATTGCTTGTGAAAGGTTTTAATCCCCTCAGACCGTTTCAGGCTATGCTGTTCACCTAGGATCCTTTATCCAGTTATAAAGTTGTTCAGCTTGTGAAATACCAGGCTTCTGATGTTTCTTAGTACTGGGCAAATTCCACTCAAATGCACCTCGGCCACCTGTATAGGCAGTGAGGCTTCCTGGAAACAGCAGCTCCTTGCTGCCAACAGCAGGAATGCCCAGGGCAGCATTTGGGCGTGGGAACACATCCCTTACAGCAGGAGGTTACAAAAGTCACTTGTAAGGGTTTCTTTCATGCATTTTGTGTCTTTCCAGGCAACTGTGGTGGAACCTTCCTTCTCAACCCTGTGTATGTGGTACAATACCAAACAGCCTTGCAACAGTCATACTGTCACAGCACAGTGTGGCACTCAAGATACAAATGCCCTTTTATTTTCACTAAAGCACTGCAAGCAGCACTGACAGCAAAGCAGCAATATGTGCTGTCTGTGCATGGATAATAAATATTGCTGGCTTGAAATTCTTTTGCGCATTGGGCATGGATTGTGTTTTACCACATCACAGGATACAATGACAACAAAGGAGCTCCCTCCCCTTAGCATAAGGTAAACAACAAACAAGCAAAGCTGGTTTGGCTGTCACTGTGATAATCAGCACCTCCATCCAGGAACACCAAGACTCAGTATTGCTTTCATTTCACAAACAGAGGTAATGGCAAAGCCACTTCTCTCCCAGCTATCAAAAGCTTTTAAAGAGACTGTTTCATCTGAAGCTTTTTGTAGGCACATCGTACAAATGTTTCACCAGAATACATTAGAACCGTGGCATTGCTACTTTCTTCACCACTGTGCAGGAATTACCAATGTAGCCACCAGCCATTGTCAAGGTGTTTTCATCCTGTCTTTCCTTTTACAGTTTTGCTGGGTTTTATTCTAATATTGGCTTTCTTCTATCCACTCCCCACTGTGACTGAAGGGCAAAGCTTAGTCTAACAAGAGCTAAATAACGCACAAATATGTATAGGTAATGTTACAGCTTTGAAGTCCAGTCTAGGAAGAATGAAGGCTCCTGCAAGTTTGATGCTCTGTTGGAGGTTATCCAGAGTTGATGAGTTGCAGACACACAAAATGATATCTTTTAAGGAGCAGCATCATCTTAACTGCTGGCCTACTTGCCCAATAGAAAGTGACACAGAAGTTGCAAGTTTTCTCCTTCTCATCTGCTGTAAGTGAAGCTGGACACCTGACCCTTTGTTATCGGTGGTTTGCAGATGCTTGAGGCACCTCACTTCACAAGCGGCCCCAAGAAGATGGGCAATTGGATTTTAGGTGAGTGGTGCAGACAACATAATTTCTTGTGTATCTCAGGTTTTCCATGTGGAACCTTTTCCAGGTGCTGCTGGGTATGTCCACAGTTTCCACCAAGCAGAGAGTTGGTGGGTCTGGGGCCTTGGTGGACCCAGTGTGCTCCAAGTGCTCCTCCTCTGAGCCTTGCCACCAGCTTCTGGCACACGGCCTGTCTGTGCTCTGGCCACTGTGCAGCTCCTGGGTGGGATGGTTGGTCACCTGCACTGGTGTGGGTACTTAGCATGGGCCATTCACATCAGAGTTGGACTTGATGACCTTTCTGGGTCTCTTCCAGCTCAGACTATTCCACAATTATTGCATTTTTTGTGAAATAGAAAACAATTTCACAGCACCAGCAGCAGGAATTTGGATGGGAGTGGACCACTGCAAGGGAAAAGCCCTACAGCTGCAGAGGCCCATGAGAAGCTCTCAGCTAAAACCCGGGGAAAAAAAAGATGATACAGATCAAATAGGGATCAAAACCAAAATAAGATGTTTGATATGAGATGATCCAGACATTTGAATGAATCTGCTTCTAGTATAACAAGAAGATGGAAAGTCTCCTTTCTTGGAGGGGAAAAAAGCAAAAATCAGACCAGACTGGTAGAGGAGAAAGTGGAGTTGGAACTGCTGTAGGATGAGGGAAAGCAAGAGGCTTGGTCAGGCTGGAAGAGAGTTGGAGAAGAGGGGGGAAAATGTCTGTGTTGTTGGAGAAACACTGGTGGAGGTCTGCTGCTGTAGCTGATTGTTTTTCATGCAATTTTTTTCTCCCCTGACACCAGGAGCCAATATTCTATAGTTTCCACAAGGGTTACTTCTCTTCTGTTTCTCCAGACCAGGTCTCTGAGGGTGATGCTCTTGGACTAATCAACCCTCCTGCAAGCAGCTAAGGATGTACACATGCCACTGTGAGAGGAGGAATATATATGCTTTAGGAAAGGACTTCATGGCAAGGTGAGGAAACCTGAGCAAGTTCCCAGTGGTCCTGCTGCCCTACCTGCCCTCCACATCACAGCCGGTAGCTATCCTCGCAGAGCTGGGTGCCCGGCTGTGGCCGGGAGCTGGGCACTGCTCCCTGTGGCAGTCTGGGGAGCAGTCCATGGGCCTGTGTGCTGCCCTCCTGGGCTCATACTCAGAATGAAGCAGAAGACAGCTGGAGTAAACAAGTGCTGTTCTTCTTGCCTCAGCAGGGCAGCCAGGGAAGCGGCGCAGTGGCGAAGGGGCCGGTGTGCAGGAATGTCTGACCGTGCCGAGGGGAGCGCACGGGCGAGGGGAGTGCTGCTCCCAGGGCTGCTGCCTGCGACCTGGCAGAGCCCCATCTCAATTATTTCCAGGCAGTGCCACGCTCCCTTCGCAGCCCACGGAGCCACCAGGCAGGCTGCCAGCAGAGGCAGCGTTTTGGCAGGTTTTTAAACGCTGACTGAGCGAGTGTGTGGCAGGCCATTTGTACCATATGGCACCCAAGAGCTAATCCGGGAGAGGGTGCTGGGCAGTGAGGGGGCCAAAGCTGAAATGCCATTTAGAAGTGAAACATCAGCCCAAGTGGCACAAGGCCATAAAGCCAAACAATGAAAGAGACCAGGGGTGGGAAGGGAGCTGGAGAGCAGAGGACAACTGTGCTCTTGAAGCCGGCCAAATTTCTTTACCTCCCACTGTCCATATTCACAGAGTGCTTAGAAATGCTGTTATGTTGAGTATAAGCATATATCATAAATATTGAAATAGAGATCTCAGTATATATGATGTATTTTGTATGCATGTGTTGCCTTGCTCAGGGAAACACAGTGAAGAAAATGGAGAGCTGCACAGAAAAACACATTTCTGGCTCTGCCCTGGAATGGGGAGCTGGTGCTGATGGCTGCTGTTGCCATGATCTGTATGTAGTGGAAGCTATTGATCTCAAAGGGGACCATAAACTGACTGGATGGGAACCCTGAGCTTCAGCTGGTATTGACCATTTTGGCCTTGGGAAGTCAAGTAGGTCTGGTCCATGGTCATCTTGCCTTTGAAAGGATGTTTTATCCTCCAAAGATCAATTGATAGAGTTTTCATTTACAGTCTTGTTATATTAAACAAATGACATTGTGTAATCGTTTGCTCTCTGCTCTTGGGCTCTAATGGATAGCATTTGTTACAGTTATTGATTTTTCCTCTCTTACACAAGTCTAGTATTTCAGGAATATTGAGTCATGCTATTATCCAGACAGGTGCCAGCCCTCTGAATGACAGAAAACAGGCTGTTGTCGCTGTAAACACTTGATAGGTGGCAAAAAAAGTAGCAAGAGTGTCATTTATCTACTAAAATACTGCAAATAAGATACAGGCTTGGTAGTTCTTTCTTGCCTTAGCTTATAAAGAAACCTGGGGACACTTCACAGTGCTCCTTTCCTTCTTGGGATGTCACTGCATTTTTGCATCACTGCTGTGTTGGATGACTGCCTTGGATGAAGATGTCCGAAACAGCAAGTGGTTGCAGCAATTTTAAACTCCTCTAAGGTATGTGTAATGAAATTTGTCTTCAAATGGGCATTACTTGTTCTTGTCTTCAGCATAATTAGTTTGTGTTTTGGGTTATTTTCTTTAATGTACAGCTGAAGGGTGGTAGCTCTGCTGATCTGCCACGTGCCACATGTGTGTGCTGCTTCTTCCCACACCAGGGGGCAGAGACCCATGGAGCTGGAGCAGGATGGCATAGTGTGGTCCTGTCTCAAGCAGCTCTTAATGAAAATGGGCATTGGCTTGATCGGAGTATAAAAAAATGCCTGAGAGTCTTGTCTTGATGAAGGGAAGAGGGTAAAGTTTAGAAGCAAGTAATGAACTGGTGATCTATCATTAAAATGCTAGAAAAGGATGCCCAAAAGCAACAAACAGTGTGTGCTTCTGTTTAGCTGTGTATCTGTTTTTCACGGAAAAATGCAATGTGAACACAAAAGCAGAGAGCACTCAAACCCAACTTCCTGGATAGAGAGAGAAGAGCTCCAGCATGGTGGCCCTTTGTTGAACACTCCCAGGCTGCCACAGGATGGGATGTGTAAGACGGCCGTGTGTTTGCAGCATTGCCCATGCACTGTCTTGGGGACAGAATTGACACTGTGCTTCTCCCCTATGCTGCTGCACATCACTGCTGGGCATACTCTTATACAAAGTACTGGAGGCTATCTCACCTCTACCACAGCTCACCTAGCTTAATGGCTTCCTACAACATCTCCCAGTTCAAAAGAAACTAAACCAGCTATGCTTATTTGACTTGGAGGAGCTGGTTAGTATGCACATCATTTCTGCATCTACACAGCACTTGAATAGCCCGGGTCTTTTCTTATTACACCAGTGAATAGCAGGCTTACACATCCAAGTGAAATCAGCTTCCACATCAGGAGGAAGAGAAATCTGTAGTTGTTGGGGAAAATGTTTCGGGCATTTAGAGCTGTAAAGTTGTCTGAAGCAGTTGTTGGTTATAATACCACCTTTGCCCATGGCTTGCTGTTTAATGGCATGGTGTGTTGGTGCCAGTGATCCCACACATTGTTGTCGATGCAGGTGGTGGTGGAAAAGGCATGTGTTTAAAAAGGGCTTGGGAGCGGCTTAACAGTACTGTCAAAAGTACCTGTGAGTGTGTTTGCCCCATTCCAGTTGCCTGGCTCCATTAAGCAGCTTTTCCCCTCCAGCTCTGGGCTCTGCACCCTTCCAGCGATCAACCCCCACGAGGTCCCATCTGATTGTTATATTTCAAAACACCGCTTCTGATGCTTCCTCCTATCTCTCTCTGCTCCTCTCTTCTCAGTGCATCTGGCTTTTTCCTTAGGCTTGAGTCCTGTCTAAGTCTGGTAAGTGATTCTGCCTCTTATGAGAGCCAGCTCTGAGCTTTGCCATCACTCCCCGTGGAAGGGAGGTTTTGCAGGCTTTTTCGGATGTCTGAGTTGCCAGGTTATCTGCTTTTTTGCTGCATGTCTGTTAAAAGAAGCAGCTGGTTTATCTAATGCTATCTGCTGTTGTAAACTGTGATGCTAATTGTTCACCATTTTGATATTGTTCTTTTCTTAATTCTTCCTCTGCTGCCTCACTAGTCAGATTTTCCATATAGCAAGGGAGCACCTTGTCATTTTTCTTCTTTATTAAATCCTTTTAATTTCTCATTTCTCTTCAGCAGTCCCAGAAAGAATATCTTCTAAGGAAAAAGTAGCTGTATAGCTATCAGGCCTCTTTTGCATTCACATGTGCAGCCCTTGTTGGTGAAATGCACTCCGTTATCCCTATGTTCAGCACATCCTCCAAACACCCTTTGAGTTTTTTTTCTTTTGTTTCCCCTTCACTCCTGCATCCTCCCTTCTGCTGCTGGGAAGGGTTCTCCACAGACCCCAGCCCCTGGATGAAGGGGGCAGAGGGATGTTGGACATGGGGATCTTGCAGCAATAACGCATGCTGCTCCACGAAACCAGGGCTGGATTCTGTGCAGTCTTTAGGTGCCTTCACCTTTTCTCTCCCAAGCTCTGTCTGGATTGACACATTCCTTAGGAAAGCTTTATCTACTTACATGGAAGATAAAATTAACTGTCATTTGTTTAGCTACATATTGCCCAGAAAATAGATTACTGAACCCCCCAAATATTCTAAATACATTAAAAGAACTATTATAGAAGAGAGATGCTGAAGTTATTCTGGAGATTTCAATAACAAAACTTATCAAATTATTAAATTCAAGTCTAGACACAGTCTGTTTCACTAAGCTTTAGTGCATTTCCCCTTTAGAAGATATTATAATTCATGGCATTTTAAGTAGAGGGTACAATAGTTTGCATAAAAAAATGGAACAGAAGCTCTTTCACTGCACTGTAGTGCTGCAACCATATCTACCATCTACTGTCAAATATTCATCTTTTTTGAATTCCCAAATTTTTTTTTTTTACAAAATGGTAAGCTCGGGCTATGAACCAGGATTTATACAGTTGTCTCAAGAATTGTTTTTATAAAGCATGCGACAATAAAAACTTGATTAGAGGACTGCAACTCCTTGTCATGGAGGGAATGAAAGCCCTCTTGGTTTTTCTAAAGGTGGCTCACCTGATGGTAAAGGCACTGCCTGGAATATTTTGCAAGTTGGCGTTTGTATTTGTTGATTCCATATTAAACAGAATAACCAAGCATGCTGAAGGTAAAGCCCTGGTTTAATTAACCCTCTTGGTGTAGTACCATGTGATTAAATGTGACTGAGCTGCTCCTTGGGGCTTCTGCTACTGAAAATACTAACAATAATCATTTGTTTTCTTTTTATATTTAAACACATTATTGCATAGCTTGGTGCAGCGATAATTACCAATTTTATCTCCTGTGTTTTTCTAATGTTCATTAATAACAATAAAGGGTTGTAGGTTAAAAACTCATTTAATTGCCTTTATGTTAATGACATTATGAATAGCCTTAGCTACAAGATTTTAATTCTGTCCAGTATCCTGTTTCTCAGTAAAGCCCCAGGAGAGCTGCTCATTTTATCAGCATTACTGATTCAGAGTTTTTCCTTGCAGGTGGATTTTTGTACATAATCAGAATTAATGCACAACACATTTTGCAAGGAACAGAGTAGAAGCTCTCTGAATAAGTAATTAACTAGAGTGCCCAAGGAAAAATGCCTGAGCAAATTTTTTAGCATATTCATAAAACATTAAGAAGAGTCACAAACACAGTGAAAACAATTTACGGATAATATGCTTTCATGCCATTTTCTAACTCTCCTCTTTTTTTCTCTCATTCTCTTTCCCTTTTAATGAATGGAGTAAAAGCCATGGAAATTTCAGCTCTCATTAAGGGGAACCTGCCCTTGGAACAGATTATATTCTGAGCTGCATTGGACAAGGATTTATTGGAAGATAAATGGAAGTCAATACTAGGCTTTTTTAAAGTAAACAAAAAATAGAGTTTTCTACTCCATATATATAAATAGCCTCCTTTCTATACCACCTCCTTAGTGCTGAAAGACAGAAGGAAGAAAAGGTTATCTCAGTTACTTCTGTGTCTATTGATAATTAATAGATCCCTCAAAGATGTTGGTGGGGTGCAATGTGTTTGGAATATGCCAGAGTGGATCCAGATACTGCCATTATTTTTTGAGTAAAACGTGTGGGTCTGGCCCTCATATACAGAGGGTAGATGAAATACTTCCTTGTCAGTAGCTCAGCCACAGGACCTGTCTGTTCCCACTTCCTGCCCTCTAGTTTAGCACAGGGATCTCAGCAGTGGCTCTTCTCTGCTGGACCCTACACTGCAGCGATTGCTGTGGCCAAATGGAAAATATTGGGCTGGGCAGATGGAGCAACCCAGCTGCACTAGAGAGAATGCAACATCTGGGCAATTGTGGGCTCCTCTGTGTCTCCCTCCTCTAACCACCCTCTGCAGGGCCAGGAAGGGCTCCCCGCCTTGGTGGTCCCTGCTTGGCTTCAGACCCAACTGCTGCAGCCCCTTGTGTGGGGGCAGGCAGTGTCCTGCTGCCCTGGCTTCCTGCATCTCCAGGCTGCAACTGCACTATGGAGGCATCCAAAAAGAGGCACACAGACTCATGGTGTTAGCCTGCGTAGAAAGGGGTGATGCCACAGCTGTAGGCAGTGGGCAGTCAACACTGCAGTCCTTAATCATTGAATGTCTGGAGCAGAGAAGTGAGATGGTCTTAAATATCTTAATGGTAAAGAAAAATAAGTCTGAAAGGTGTTTGTATTTCTCTTCTAGCACTGGCTCTTGAGGTTTTGCTCATGATCTCATGGACTTGCTGTTCAGTGGGACTGCCATCCTCGGGTGATCAAGTGGTTCTGGGGGCCAGAGCTGCCTCATGAATATGGTGAGTCCTCCAATGCTTGTAGCATGATGCTAGAGCTGTGGCAGTGAGGCTGCAGGGGTCCAGTCTGCACACAAAGAGAGAAAAGTGTTGCAGGGTGATACCAAATGTCACAGTGGGCAATGGCTTCACCCTCTCATTCTGGGCTGGCAGAACTGGCCTGGAGGGCTTTTCTCTACGAAGGTGAAAATCTTGGACAGCTTTTCTGGGTACTGCTGGATCAGCCCACGCTGATCTGCTGGCTGGTGGTTCCTGATGAAGAGCCAGTGGTGTGATGGGTTATCGAGGACCATCGCTTCAGTTCAGAATGAAAGCAGTGAGCTGGAGCAAAGGTCCCGCCCTGCCAAGCCTGGCCTGTTTGCCACTGAAATCCCTGCCAGCAACTGTTCCTTTAATGATCTTTTTGACAGGCAGAGAAAGCACCATTGTTTGCTTAGTTTGCTTTAAAAATAGGTTTCTAAATTTGCAAGCGACAGTTCGATGTATGTCTGAAACCTGATGCCCCAGGGTGTGTGGGAGCACCAGTAACCACAAACATGGCATGAGCTTGTGGGGACATAGGAAATGGCAGCACTAGAGATACTAACGTGATTAAGTCATGTACAACTCAATTAGTTTCCCTTTTCCTCCCATGGTAGGTGGCAGGCCTGGCTGGTTACTTGCTGGTGGATGGAGACGTTGCCTTCAAGGTCGCACTGAGTGCATGGTGGGACCGAAGCCACACAGTTTCAGTTTGACCCTGGCTGTGCAGGGCCACTCTTGTAGAGCTGAGAGCAGAGGACAAGCAGCCCTCTGGGTCTCCATCCTGCATTGAAAGGTATATCTCGGCAGGCACGACTCTTCTGCCAAGTGAGGACAGTGCTTAAAATGCTGAAATTTGCAGCTGGAAATTTGAGGGGGCTTTTCACATCAGGGCTTAACCAGCAAGGCAACACTGGAGAGCTAAGTGGGGAGAGTTAGAGCTCTACCAGTGCTAGAGCACAGACTGAGTGTGGATACCCAGTGCAGCTAAAGCTCTCGTACTCTCCTGTTTAAAACCGCAAGAAAGCAAAATCTCTTTTCTTGCACCAAAGACATCAGAACAGAGTGTTACCCATTTAATTGAAACACTTGACTGGAGAGACAGGACCAGGAATTGAAACATTCATGACATCTCTGTGCATATGACAGGCACCATGTTTTTACGCAGAGGTTTGGAATGCAGAATAAGCGCATCTGCATGGGCAGGGGAAAGAGAACTCATTATGTGGGAAGGAGATCCCAGAGAACAGGAAAAGCTGCAGCCATCCCAGCCGTGCAGCTTGATCCCACCAAGTGGACAGGACAGGGTCAAATCTCAAAAAACTTCATGCTAAAATCAGTCTATTCCACAAAATTCTTGGAGGATCAAGAACTGGGGTGGGGGTGGAGGGACTGCCACATGTCATCTGGACAATCTGGAGACATCCTGCTTTGTTTTGGCCCTTTTTCAAATGTCTTTTGATTCTCCCTTATGTTTTAAAATGAAAGGTCATTTTTACATGACCAAAGTGGCCTGCTTTCACCAGAAACATTTGGAAATGAGCGTTTTCTGCCCACAGTTAGGGATAGACTAAACCTGAACTTCCTTTCTAAAGAAAGCTCCCTCAAATAGTTTTTTTTCTGAAGCAGCAGACCAGCTCTCCACTGGGCCTGCCTTAACCTGTGCCCTGGGTGACTGTGCTTTGTGCCTTGGTGCACTGGGACCTGAGTGGTTACTTGGGAAGAAGTATCTGTTACATGGTAGGAGATCCAGCAAGCAAATGGCAACTTAATTTCTGTCTGTGGGTGAGATGCAACTGGATTATGACGTTTCTGATTTATGAAAGGAAAGCATTTTAAGAAAGTATGCATTTTGTACCTTTTTTTTTAAAGTAGAATTCTTTTCTGACCTGATATTTGCAGCTTTAAATCACTGTGTCAGAGCCCCATCTTTCCCTGTTTAATGGTAAGATGTGACTTGTCCTTCCACACTTCATTAATTTGTGTTTTGTGTGCATCTAGCTAACTATGCAACCCCTAGGCTTTTGATTGTATGTTACACCATTTACTGTTATAATGACTTAGCCATCAGCAAAAAAATCCTTGAAATGAGACCAAGCTACTTCTGAATATCTGCATTAGATATTTGAGTCTTGGAGCTAGCTCTGTAAAAGGTAGGGATTTAAAAATAACAAAACAAAACCCATGAAAATTATCCAATCCATGAAAAATATGCAGCCTCAGCAACATGGAATCACAGCAGGTACACTCTCCCCGTGCCAGAAGTGAGTGCAAGCCCTGTCTTGGGGTGGGGCTAACAAAAGGGTTAATGCCTGGGAGGCACCCACAGCCCCTCGCCAAGGTCAGTGGGAGCCCTGCCTGCTGAGCTCACACAGGATCAAGCTCTGTTTTTCCATGATGTTTAACACAATTGGGTAATGCAATGGTTTCTTTGCACTCTGTAGTTCCATTTAAAAAAAAAAATTGCTTTTCTGTGAATGACCTAATCTATTTCATTATTAAATATAAAATCATGGAGAAAATACTAATGCAAGCTTTTCTATCCCCCCTCCCTTTTTTTTTTTTGTGGGATGCTGGAAGAGGAAGATAGGTAATTGCTTTTAAATAATGCTTTGTACTCAAATGCTAATCTGATATTGTGAGTGGACCCTTTTCTTAAAGCTAGGCATATTCTCTAACATTTTGTGGAGGTAAATATGTAGACCTACCATTTACCCAGTAACAAGCAAGCATATTTGCAGTAGATTGGAAAAAATAAAAACAAACTAATATATATTTTTCAACTTCCTGGTGTTTTAACCTTTCTTAAGAAAAGACTCAGGGGACATAATTGAAGGAAAGTGTTTTTCTTTAGCAGATGGATTGCTTTGCTCAGATAATATTTTAGTTATGCCAATAAAATGAAGGGTACCCAGAAAACCATGAAACTGCCAGCAGTTGTTAGTGTTTGACTATTACCAAGGCAGAAATGAGGCCAGAGCAATGATAAATGTGCACATCTCTCCCTCCATCAGCTGAGGAATGACCTGGATACACTTTACATCTGAGCACCGAGTGGGCCAACATTTTTCACAGCAGCACTTAATAGTGGACATTAACTTAGCCCTCTCCAAAAGGGCTGACCCGGAGGCTACCCTCTGTGGTTCTCCAAATTGTAATCGCTTCTGCAGTCTGTAATTTTATCAAATTGCATGCACCTTTTCCAGCCACTTATTGGCCAATTAAGTCAAGTTCTCACTGAGGGGGTCCAGCTGGCTTCAAGTTATCTTAGATGAATTGATTGAAGACATTCTGCAATCTATGAACCCAGTTTAATGATCTAGGTGATAATACTTGTAATTCTTCTCAGTCAAGGGAATTTGCTGCAGCTGTTGTCTGCAAATCCATGTTCTGATACAGTGAAGTACCAGAAGAGCATTAATCCGCCCTCAGAGTTTATAGTGATGGCTGCATTGTGAAATGGGAAATTTAACATTCACATAGCATTGCCAAGCGGAGACAATTTTTTTGTTGATGTGTTTTTATTTTATTCTATTGTGAGTGTTAAAGAGGTTACATGGAAGAATGCATTATTGATAATTCTTAAAATTGGAGACTGTACAGCAGTATGAAACAGCCTACTAAAATATTGCATAAAATGTTTGAGCTGGAAAATGAGATTTGCCTCAGAGCATGAATATACCATTTTTGAAATTCAGAGGTGGAGCAGAGCTCCAGAAATAAAGCCACTGGGCCAGATCTACTCCCTATGACATTCCAACTATCTGGAGTCAGTTTTGCTATTCAAGAGTTCACTAGTTTAAATGAGCCAATAATTCTGTCTCTTTAAAAAAAATTATAAATCTTTTATAGACAACATAAATAAATACACGGGAACAGGTGCTACATTCAGCCATGCTAGCATAAATCAGGAATAACCTCACACTTACATGATGCAAACTGCTGAAGAATCTGCCTCTGAGACTGGAGTCCTTGCCCAGTTTCAGAGCACTTGAAGTGCAAATGAAGGAGTGCTCTACACTCCAGGCCTGTGGCAGACTATATCCAAGACCTACAGTTGCCTGTGTGAAGGCCTGTGAAAACAAAGAAATGATCATGTTTTCTTGCTTTGGTGGTATATGCCTCTTTCCTGAGCCTCAGGAATGTTAATCCCCTCCCTATGAAACAAATAATGCAACTAGTGCTAGGTAATACTTCTCATGCTGAAAATTCAAAATGTTTAGTAATGAAATATCCTGTAGTGCCTCTGTGAAGTTTCCGTTTGTGATAGGGGATGACTGGGGTTTGATTTCACTGAAAAAGCAGCAACTGTTGTATTAATTTATGCTGTGCTGCAAATACCTATTTGCTTCTCAGTCACAGGGACTTCCCTTTCCTGCAGTGTGACCAAGCCCAGCTCTGCTAGTGCCCATCTTGCTGAGAAGCTGTACTACTTTTGATGAGATTTTTTTTTCTTTTTTCTGCAAAAAATAACTTTTTAATGGGATTTTTTTTCAGATAGTTATGTGAGGTTTCCAGCCCCATCCAGTTCATCCCATGCTCTCATCTGCTGAACCTGACACCAGAGATCTCTCGGCTGCCATGGGCAGAGGATGGTGCTGGGTGACCAAGGCCCTTCTCCCCACCTTTGTGTGAGGCCAGACTCAGAGATCAGTGGGGTTTTTCTTTGTGTATGTGGGCTTGGATCAAGCCGTGCTGGCAAACCCAGCTCTGTTAGTCAACTTACTGTGTGTGTTTCAAGCATGAGTCCTTGGGGGTTTGAAAAGTGCTGTAAAGATGATATAAAATGAGCATTTTCTCCCCTGAGAATTTGGCTGGCTGAAGGAGTTGTGTGTTCCACAGATAGAAGAAACAGAGCTGTTTTGCCTAGGCCTGCTGCTTTTGTAGCTGGGGAACACTGCCCTACCTCTGGGAGGTCCCTTTTCCAGTGGCAAAGCGGGCATGATGGTGCCAAGCTCTTCTGCAGATGGCTGCAAGCTCAGGACATTCAGCGTCAACATCATTGTGGGTGGGTTGGACTGAATCCCTGTGGATTCACAGGCTATATCTGGGTTCCTGGGACCACCTCCCTGGGGAAGATGGGCCCATAATGAGGGTCTGCAAGCAGCTCCTTTCCTGTGGCCCTCTCCTCCAGAAGATACTGTGGCCAGGGTCTCTGGTGTCTCTGCACCATGGGTTCTGCTGGCTGGGTAGAACCCACAAATTTTCAGGGGATTTGGGGGAGAAGAGGGTCAGATGTGCACTCTGCCATTTATGAAATTAGTGAGGCATAATTTCATACATGCATGCAGTAGAAAATGTCTTTGATGCTAACCATGGAAAATAACTCTGAAATTAGCTGCACCAAGGGCATGCTCCTGCCTGACTGGGTTGATCTGCACAGAGCTGAGCCTTGGTGCCTCGTTGGCCATGCTTCAGTGGACGCACATTGTACTCGCCCTGCTGTCGTTGCTCAGAAGGGAGAATGGGGCCAGGGTTCTCTCCCTGTAGCAGGGCTTAGATTAAACTGTATATGACTAAGGAAGCTTGGTATGGCCACAGAGAACATCTTGTTCCCTATATTTAGCCATAGGCAATGTCAAGTACTATATGTTATATGAGTGCTTTTCTCCAGTCCTGTAGGCCTTGTTTTAGAGGTTGACTGTGTGAGTCGAAGGGCTTAGTTTTAAAATAACAGTCTTACAAAAAAAATCTGGTCTTTCTTTGCCATCCAGAACAGCTATACTCAAATGAAGGGGCTGCCTTGCCTGAGACAGAAAGCAAAAGCTCTGCTCTTGTAGCTCCACAGCATCTCCTGTCAGGGCCAGGCACTGCTGTGGCAGCAGCCCTGGTGCAGCGTTACATTTTCACCATAGATGCTCTAAAAGGAGAGGTTAATTAGTATGGCTGCCTTTGATCCTCTGCTTGAGAGGGAAGAGAGGGTTTAGTCAGTTACACTAGCCAGCTTCCAAAAGCTTCATGGATTTTGGCAAGAGGCATCACAGTCATAACATTTGAATATTAGCACTTTATAGCTCTGCCACACTAACAACTGCTAATTAGGCAGCTTGGACATGGCTGAGAGCTGCCTTGAACCTTGTGTAGTAATTTACACCTATGCACAACTACGCCTCTGATGTGGGAACATTTTACACCCAGTTCACATGTATGAAGATGATTAGCAGCAGTGAAGCCAGCAGAAGGCCTGATATTGGATTCCTCTTGCATTCCCCCCTCTTCTCAGCATTTAATTTTGCTTTCCTGGAACACCCAGAGGTAGAGTGTGGGAAACCACTGGGCTGCCAACTCATCCACTACAACATCTTCTGAGAACTTGCTGTACTAAATCCCAGGGTGGAATTTATTTCAGCAGAGCACGACTACTTTTAACTGGCCTGGGCAATTCCTCCTCCAAATAACCTCCTATAGCTTTATCAAAATCTAGAGATGCATTTTCTCCCCATACCAATTTTTTTTTTTTTTTTTGCTTGGCCTAAGCAGCAGTACTAAAGTTGAAATGTTTGATGCTTTATAACTGAGTGTTGTTTTCTCCAGTTTTCATTGTGCTCTCCCTCTTGTGTACACAGACTTAGAAAACCACTATCTGTGATTTGCTGCCACCCTTCCCCATACCTATTATCAACACTAAGGTGATGAGGTTCTCTGCTGCTCATACAGGCATCTTCAATTAAAATACCAGCAATCTGATACTCTTCTTCAGCTGGGTTGTTTGAGGTGTGATAAATGAGGGATGCGTGTCCTGCCCCAGAGGTGACTTGAGTCCCTGTTGCTTGCGAAGGTGCTGTCACTGCTGGAGTGAGCCATCAGCTGAGCCACACATCCAGAAATCTCATACTGATGTGAGTACTCTCAGCATCAGATTTCTAACGAGCATCGTGTCAGTAGTGTCCCCAGCTACAGAGTTTCTCCTGCTGAAGGCAAATTGACGTCTCACTGAACAGCTCCTCCTCATCTGCTCTTCTTCCCTGGCTCACAGATAAAATGCTGGGTTTTCTGAAACTTCTTCCTCAGCTCCATACCAGCCTTGTTTCTGAGCCGGTGGGAGCCTTTTCCTGGGCTGGGTTACCTCACTGGGAGCAAAGTAATTTCCCATGGTCCCTGGGCAGTGGGAATACCTTGGGGGTCGGGAACAGTGGCTGCTGGTTTGCAGTGCAAAGGAAGTGTATTCATCAGAATTAGACATTTATTTTTTCTAATAATACAATTTTCTTTTCTTTCTTTTAAAAGAAAGCAGTTGATGCATTATATAAACAAATGAAAAACAAAGGTCAGCCTGATGGATATTCTCTGGGAAAAGTCCAAGATGCTTACCTCATTATTTCTTGGGCTACTTTAAAATCAAATATGTCTTTCCCTTATGTTATACTGTCCTCGCTGCTGATGGGAATAGACCTGGATTACATTTGCAGTGATAGGTAGAAGAGAGTATGTGTATTTTTGCAATTTTCTTATTATTTTTATACTTAATTACTAAGATTGTGAGCCATGTGTGCTTAATTCAAGATGTCTACAAATGGCTGCAGAACAAAGCAGGATTGTGAATTTCTGCAGGCTTTAGGTACTTATCATGGCTTGGGAATTCGGGCTTTTTCCTGGAAGTCTGCATTGAAACTCTTTAATAAAAAGGAATTTAGCAATGAAAGCTTGCAATCAAATAAACAACAAAAGGCCAAAACTGTATTTCACCTTCTGTAATTTGATCTGTAAGAAATGTAAATCACTCATCCAGAAGAAAGAGATTTTCAATTAGTCCTCTTTTCTTAAACATGCAAATCCCCCAGCCATGTTTAGCAGCACAGTTTTGCCCTATCTCTGCAGAGAATTCCCAAGCAACCTTTAATAGACGGCCATGCCTTCAGGCTTGTCCACTTATGTTTTCTCTCCTGCCTGGGCACAAGATAGATTATGCATATTATTATTCATAAGTGCCACCTATTGAAAGCATAACCACAGGCACGTTTGCAAATGGTGGGCTTGCCCCAGCTGTCCCCACTCATGCAAAACATTCCTGCTCTCCAACAGACCCCTCCAAACCACTCCATCAAAATTGAGGTTATTTTCTTGCCAGATATCCTGGAGTGGAGAAAGACTTATAAAATGACCCATGGACTTTAAAGGCATCTAAAATTGAGGGGACTATTCCCCATTTTCTTCCTGCAGAAGTTTTTCCTGATGTTGATTTTGTTGCCTCTCCCTGACCCCTGTGGCTACTGCTGCCTTGTAGGGTGCTGGAGAGATGCTTTAGGCCAGGCTGCCTGGAATCATGAAAGGTAGTGATATGGTATGAAATAGATGTTCCTCATTAAAAATGGGATTTCTCCGACTGATGCAAGAAACAATAAATAGTAAAGAAGAACTGAGAAGTAAATAGATAAGAGTCTCACACAACTGGATGTTATTTGATCATTCTTAGATAAGGGGTAAACATAACTGCTTTACAGATGAAAATTCAAGTAGTTTTAGAATAAAGACATATTTTTTTAATCTGCTGTTGCATATTAGACTATTTTCCTGAGAATATGAGTGTGTTTGTACAAAGAAAAACACACAGGATACAAGTAATTTTCAGTTTACCATAAAAACGATTTTCAAAAAAGATATATTATGAATTAGGAATACCATTTAAATAAAAGTCTTGAATGCTAGTGGCTAGAATTAAGCATAGCCGTATGTTTCTACAAAAGGTCAATTGTGATTTTAATTACTCTTATGTAAACTAGCTGATGTTTGAACTGCAGTTATAATTAATATACATGCCTTATTGCCACGTTATTGCATTTTTGATCATGACAGACTTATTGTGCCTGGACAGTCTGAATGAACATATAAATGAATGTGAACCTCTTTAGGCTGATTTTCTGTTACACCAGATTTATGATGATATAACAGCATTAGCTCTGACTGCTCTGCACTGAGACCAGAGTGGGGGCAGGAGAGGTGTGTGTTTAGTGATGGGAAGCACTGCTGCAGGACAGCAGGATGGATGGCAAGGAGGTGTAAGCAACGCCTGGAAATACAGTTGCAATGTCTTCCTTCCTTAGAAAAGTCTCCAGGGGGAGCAGCAGCCAGGAAAAGTACAAGAGTCTTCTATGGATTTTCTTCTCTCTGTGGAAAGGCACGGCGGGAAGTGTTTCCCCTGGTGGTAGATGGAGCTGAGCTGTGACAAGAGGTGCAGCTTCCTCTTTCCTCTGCTAAGGTCTCTCATTTTGGCTTTCAGAGGGCAGTGAAGCCTGAGAAACTGTTACTGGATCACATGTGCCTAAGCACACCAGCAGTGGCAGCTGCAGGAGTCCCACTGCCCTTCCTGCCCTGCCCTAGAGCTCATGGGCACAGGTTTAGCTGCAGCCCAGTCCAAGTCTGCCCAAAGCATTGCTGTTCTCAGGTATCAGTCAAAGTGTAGAGGCAGAATAAAAACTTTGTACCCTAATGCACCTTTTCAACACCCATTTTTTTCAGTCTACAGGATGCCAGTTTCTGTCTCTGAGAGGATCCTGAGCTGACCTCTATGTTGGCCTACTCCTAGTCCATCCCCAGCACTGTCTGTGATCCAGCCAGCAACTCTGAAACACTGGCCATCATGGATGTGGGCTTAGAAAAAGAATCTGCACACCACTCTGGAGATCAGACAGGTACCTGTTGGAAAGCCCACTGAAGGGTAATAAGGCCTGACAGAGGTGTGTTTTCCCCCCATGCTGGGAGTGGCACTGGGTGGGAAGGTTAGCCCAGGGTGGTGGAAACGACAACTGGAGTACTCCTAAACTGGGGAAATCCGGGGCCACAGAGGCTGGCTGGGCTCATGCTGAGAGTTGGATATTGCATGCAGGTTTTCAGCATGCCCCGTGGGGATTTTTTTTTTTTTAATAGATGCAATTAAAAATAAAGTATAAGGAAATGGTGCCAGAGATGCACTTTTAACCCCCAGATAGCTGGGCTCCCTCCTGGAGGGGGTTTTGCCTGTACCCCTGGCCTTCAGTGAAGGCTGTGGGAAGTATCAGCCTACCTGCTCCTGCAGAGATGTGGGACACCCCAGAACATGCACAGGGCATCTGTGCAGCTGCCCTTGGCAGAGGAGAGAAAACTGGGAAGGCAAGCATAATGCCTGTGCTTGCTGCTGTATGTTTGTGTGGTGGAAGTACGCATAGGAAAAACAAATGTCTCCCTTTCAAATGTGCTTCACTTGTTCCTCTCTCACCCCTGGGGCAGGGGCTGCTTGCTCTCCCGCTCAGTTGAGTGGTGAAGGGACAATGGTGCTGCTCTGCACTGTGGGCTCCCTGGGGCCTCTGGGGAAACTTTCTTCATGGCAGAGAATGGGTGTTACTGCTTCTTCTCCCTCACACTTCCCACCAGGGATGGGTTAAAAACTGAAGACAGCTCTCCAGAGCTGCCTGGGGAAATGACCCTGGACCTCCTTCCTTGGAGGCAGGGGAGACATGTTCAGAAGCTTATGCAAACCTGTGGAGAAACCAAATCCTTTGTTCTTAAAACCCTTCCGTGGCCCTCTTCAGCCCGTGAGATCAGCCTTGGACATAAGTGCCTTGGATGCCTGGATCTGTCCTGTAACATCCTCTGGATACTTTTGAATTAAAAACTCCTGGTTCTGTGGTCCTGACCCTCCTCACAGCCTTGCATTCTCTCTCTATAGAGGTGACCATTGTCTCCTCTCAAATGTCACTGGAAAACATTACTTAACCTCAGTGCATCTACCTCCCTTCATTATTATTCTATGCTGGCTGTGGGATGAGCTGGAACATGGCTTTCCTGGGAGGCAGGGTGTGGGTTTCTGCTGTGTGGGATAATGGGCTCCAGTCCTGGCCAGGGCGTCGGTGCCCCATGAGAGCAGCATGTCCCTCTCTGGGCCCCTGGGCCGGGCCTGTGACAAGGGTGCCAGTTAGCGTCCATCACACGGGCAGCTGGCCATGGGGACATCTGTGTGCCTGGGCCACGCAGCAGCACAGCTGTCAGCACAGCTGGGGCAGCTCTGCCACGGCTGACCTGTGCCCCTTCAGAGCCGGTGATTTAAGGGGTGAAAGACATAAAGTGCCATTACCCATTCCCAGCAAGGCATGGCAGCTGGATGGTTCTGGAGCCCCCAGTTGCAGTATGGGGTCTTGGGTTTGTCCTGCTCCTGAGAAATGCTTGGGAAAGATGCAATGCTTTATCACTCTCTGTGACACTGTTACTTTACAGTGCTGTGGTTTACAGTATGTTTAGAAGGCTGGATCAGCCTCCATCCATCTCTTACCTTCTAACTTGCAATGGCTGCTCATTGCTACATTTGTCTTTGTGAACAAGAGGAGTAATAATTCTTCACTCAAGTAAAGATAAATATTGCGGGGGTTTACCTGTCATTTGTGGGAGCCTGTCATACAGTGTGTAGTGTGAGCAGGCAAACTCTACTTGCTTGCAATGCGTAAATGCTTTATATACCTGTGCACGCATGTGTCTAATATTGGTGCACCCAGACATACCCAAGGTTGCATGTATGGTGGGCATGTCTGCACCTCTCTGTAGAAAAGCTCTATTCATATGTGGACCACTGCACACTTAAACACTGTCAGAAAAAACCCAAATCGAGTCACTGTAGATGGCATCATGGAAAACTAAAGATGAAGCTGAGAAGAGACAGCATTAATAAACAAGGCTGTTATGTCACCAGTCAAGTAAGATGTCTTATGAAGAGGAAAAAAGAGCACTTAGAAATCTTTAAGTAATATACACAAGCATCATAGGCACCCACCCCAGGAGCACATGCATTTAAAGGATGTGTGTGTGTGTTTGTGCGGGTGTTTTATGCATCTGGAAAGGCTCCCTGAGACAACTGAACACAAAGCCAGCGCATGTTTGTGTTAGGTTGAGATGCTGGCATTAAGATGATTATATGAGTCTATTAGCAGGGTGTTATGGCTCCAATTTCACTTAACATCTGAGTTCACATTAAAATATGCCCTTGGCCTGACAAGGCATTATTAACTTGCATTTAATAAAAATAAAATATTACATTTTAAAAAATTGAAAGCTGACAAATTTGATTTAAATGAATACTGAACTCCAGGCAAATGTGTTGCTTGAACTCTGCCTGCTGTACTGGAACTGACAGGAAGCATTAAAATGATCCTGAGTGGTCAATATGTGATTAAATATCACATGTCAAGCTTAGCAGGAATATTCCTTCTAAAGAAAATTATATTGTTAAAAATAAGTGACAAATTCTAAGCAGCTCCTTCAAATTCATAAGGATATGTGAAAGAATGGAAGTATGCTTATAATAAACTGGGATGTCTGCAGGAGATGGAATGTACTGTCTCCTACTCAGAGCCATATAGAACATCTACAGGTAATCAGATAAAAATGATTGCATATATTGGAAGCAATAAATTTCCTTTGCATTTGCCATAGAACATAAGGAGAAGAGACATCCTACATTTTCACACCATGTTTTCATCTGAAAGCTTTTGCTGTCATGCTGTTCTGTTTAAAGGGTTTATTTATTTGTATAGAGGTTCAAGCATCTATATGTGTAAATACATGCCTAGATATATATACACATGTTAAAGCCATCATAAGTGATATTTAGACTGAGAGAATGAAAACGAAGGTTTTAAAGGAAATAATTGTAACAGTAATGGTAAAATGCCCCTCTCCACTCTACCATTAGATGTTTGGGAACACTAATGCATCATGGCGTTTTTCTGTTACAGGTTCCAGCTGGGAAAACATGCTTAAACATGATCAACTTTCATCATGTGTTTGATGAAAGACAGACATAGATGTCATTGCTTTCACTTGCTTCAACAGGATCAATCCAGGATTACCAGGGTGCAATAAGGGCAGTGTCCAAAAGTCTATTTAGATTAGATATAGTAACAAAATATTGGAACCTACAGCTTCAGATAAATGACTCAATATGCCTAGGTCAAGAGGTTGCCAAAGTCAGGTGAGATCTGAGACCTATTTATCACTGCCTGAGCTCAAATTATGTTTTAAATATTGTCAGAAATGAAAAACTGCTGCCAGATGGTGTCAAATTAATTCATCTCACTGTAGTCAGAAACTGTCCTTTAGTTTCATCATGGTGCCTGCTATCCTGCATTAGTGGGGTACCTGTCAGAGAATCGGCTTTTGCTGAGAGGCAGGGGCTCTGCTCAGACCTTGCTTTGTGCTTGCAAGATGGATGTGTTGCACTTCTGTGTCGTGTGGCTATAGGAGACCTGCACAGCACATATGGGGCTCTTCTTGGAAAGCAGTGGATGTTGGGTGGTGAGAGATTTGAGGCCCTGTTAGCTCTTACTTGATTGACAAATCTGCTCTTCTACCCACCGGGTCGAGGGAAATGGACTTAGTGGTCTGTAGAAAGAGGCATATGGGGATAAAGGCTTTGGCCCTGGTGTGTTAGTGCAGAGGGCCTTGAAGCTCTCCCACACACTGCACAGGGCTGGCACAACTGTCCTGTTCTTTTCCTCTGCTCCCATTTCCATTTCAGGACGTAAGAAGTGTGCCACCCTACTTATCCCTGCCGTCTCCTGGGCAAAGGCTGGGATATGTTCTAGTTTACAGTGTTCAAGGGAACACAAAATGACATCCATCAATTTTATGCCTTTTCTCTCTCCCTCACCCATCTGCTCTTCTTCCCAAGCCCTGCCTTCAACTCAAGCTCAGTGCTTGAGCCCTCCAGCAGCAGTGGGATGAGGGTGTCCCCAGATCAGGATTTCCTCCACTCTGATGTGCATTTATGCTGGCTGCCTCAGACCTTCCTGCAAGCTGGGTTACAGCCAAGCCTCTCCCCAGCAAACCTGGCCCCCTGGTTCTAGGGTGCCTGAGACCTCTGCTTCCTATGGCTATCACATACTGCTCCGTGGGTTTTGTTGAGGCCTCAGAAGGTCTGAGTAAGGGCATATGCTTGGAGTGATCACTCACCATCAAGCCATGGAACCTCAGACTCTCTCAGCCCCAAAAGCCCTGTCTCCAACTCTAATTTTCTGGTTGTATGAGTAGAGAAAAATACAGGACTTCTCTAAAGCCCACCATATCTAAAGGGGTTCTTTAGAAGTGCAGAGGCTGTAAGAAGATGGCTTCTTGTGGTAGTGGTAAAACCAGAAGAGTGGAGTGATGCTCAGAGCTCTGCTGTGCCCTGTGCAAGGGGATGTTTGAGCTGGAAACTATTGTAGTAGCAAGGGCATTGTTGTTTGAGCGCAGGAAGAAACCAAAACCCAAGGATGGTTAATCTTCTCATGGGAAGGCGTTACTGTGCCTTCTGGGCTGGCTTATTTCTGTGCTAGCACTGGAAATGATATTTCACTGGAGTAAGAGAATACAGTGTGGTGTTTCCTAGCTTGCGCTACTGAAATAGGGTCAGAGCTTGACAGACGTACATACACCGTGGTTTTGTTATCTCCTTACCTCCTCCACACGTGGCAAATACACCATTCTCTTTTCCTGTGGGCTGCAGGAGCTGAAGTAGCAAAGGGGTCTCTGGGCAACCCCAGGGAATGGGCTGTGGCCACAGTGAGGGCCATTTAGTGCTGCCTGGCTGGCCAGGGTGAGATGTTTGGCTGTGTGTCCTTCTGCCTTCACAGCTCCGCTGAAGAGGAGAAAGACTTCATCATCAGGGCAAGTGCTGCTGCAGCCAGGGACTGAGAGCGTGTCCGTTTGGGATGCAGATGAGATGGTTCCCAGCAATCAGGAGGATGGGGTAAAGTGGGACACACTAGCAACAAGCAAATTATCGAGCCTGTAAGCATAAAGATTGCAAATGTCTCCTGGTTTCTTAAATTATTATTTTTGGCAGGGTTGCATATGTTCTCTGTGCTCATTCCATGAATCCAGCTGATTATTATTCCAATCACCAGAGGAAGAGAGAGTCACATTAATTTGTAGTAATTAATAGCACTGATGCATTAGACAGCGCATGTTAACAAGCCTCTTTGATTGTTTGGATCTCTAACTGCGGCCCTTCTTGTTTGCATCTCCTCTGAGGAATTCATAATATCAAAGCTTAACGGTATCTGATACTTGTCAAAATGCAATTTATAAAAGTTTAATTCTTTTATTGATTTAGTTTGGTTTTGATGCCTGCAGAGTCAGCTCCCTTGACAGAACTTAGCGGATTCAAATGCTTGTCACCAGCTCGGCCTCCTTTTTGCAGGGAACAATTGCCATAGGCCAAGCCAACAGGCATGGTTTAATTGCCATTAATTAAAAGCATAAATCTCTTTTTTCTTCAGTTGCTCTGCTCTTAAAGGGGGCTGCATCTCTCTCTCTTTTCCTGTGTTTGTCAGAACACCTTCTGGCAAGTAAAGTTAACCCATTCCGTCTTCCCAAGCACTTTCTGGAATAATCTTTTGAAGCATAACTCTTATGATCTGATGTGAAATGCATGCGGTTCGGTGATATTTAACAAACTGGATTTCTTCTTTATTGCAGTATAATGAGGTCAAATGAATCCCTCCATGGGTTGTATACATGCTTAAATGGTTTCTGCATCAAATTCTTTTTGACAGCAAATAAAACAGCAGCCAAACAAAACATCAGCTACTTAAAATTGGCCGGAAAATCAGAACATAGTGTGATTGGCAAAAATGAAATTAAAAAGAAATCCCAGTGCGAGCCCCCCTACTCGCGGTGGGTGGGAGGGCCGGGTCCCGGCGGGGGTGCCGCCACCTCGGCCGCTGTCGTCGGGCCACGGCCGCCGCCCGGGAAAGCGTCGCTGCAAGCGGACCGGATGATGACTTTAAAGCGTTTACACATATTAGTTTTGCTGCATCTGGCAGGGCTCCTGGAGCGGGGAAGACCGCTGTCCCGGCGCGACGGGGCGAGCGGGGCCGGGGCAACCGGCGACAAAGAGCCCGGGCCCAGCTGCCCCCGCCTCGGCCTGCGCCTGGGGCAGGTCCCTGGCACTGCCACCCCGTTTGTTTGTTTGTTTGTTTGTTTGTTTGTTTGTTTAGGGCCTCTCCCCCCCCCGCCCTCCATGACGCTGCGAAGCGGGTGCTGGTGGA
>WBMY01009623.1:65594-81027 GCA_013397315.1 Donacobius atricapilla
GCTGATGGGGACGGAGACCCACTGGGACCGGCGGAGGGTGGGTGGGCGACCCCCGAAGGCGCAGCTCCCCCGTGCCCCCATTACATGAAAAACCCCGAACTCGTTTCCTCCCTTGGGCTGCTCCAGCCGTTCAAGGGCCGTGGGGCAGCCGGAGCCCGTGCCTGTCTCTGAGTGTTTCCAGCCGGAGAGCAGGTCCAGCCAAGCGCCCATTGCATTAAAACTGCCTTTCCATATTCATATGCCCTATTTTTCACAAGTCGCTTCTATTAATGGAAGCGCATAAACGCCCGACCCTAAAATTTGCGGATTTCAAAGGAAGCCAAGAGAGGGACTTTGCGCTGGCAGCGATGGATGCGGGGCGCGACGGGGACCCNCCTCTGAAATTTGTTGGAGGTCTTGTTCCCCTAAAACAAGCATCTTCCATGGATCCTTAGTATATGATCAGAGAACTGTACCTAGTTCTGGGAAAGGTAAACCAAACATCTGGGGTACCCCTTAATTATTCTTGGTTGATGTCTTTAGTTTGACCTGTAGGGATGCAAGGGTGTCAAAGTGATGAATTTTAAGATGTTGGGCTGTGAAGACGTGCAGCTGCAAGACTGATGGGTTTAGGAAGGGAATGGTAACAAGGTTAGCTGCATGTGAAGTGTGAATTGAGATTTTTGCAAAGAGACTGTGATTGCAGATGGGCATAATGTTGTACCCTTGCATGAAATCTTGCTATTATTGTATAATGGTCAGACAGAGTGTGAAATGACTTATTACTTTACTTTTATTCTTTAATGAAGTTGGGTAGGGAAGGAGAACTACCAGGAAATCGATAGTGGTGGTGCACAAAAACTGTATGACAGGTGCTGATCCATTAAATATTTATTTAGCTTTTTGTCACAAACTCCCTCCCAATTTTCTGCTATTTCAGAAAGCAAACAAAAATACAACTAGTGGATCTAGACAGTGAAGAAGATGTGCAGAATGAGAGTAATATTTTCTTTTTCATGCTCCCTTTCTGCAGTATACATGAAGTGGGCGTTTCTCTGTGGTAGCGCACTGTATACATCATCTATGTAAAATATGAGACAGGCACCAGATTAAGGCTGAGCACACATGGTTTCTAGGTAGGTTTCCAGCTGTTTGACATGTATCTCTCTCCTAAACCTTGCAGTAGGCATATAGAGATTTGTACACTGTTACACTACCATGTAAATTGAAGTGGCCTTTTCTCCAGCTTGACATGCATGTGCAAATACCTCTCACTTTTTTCTGTACCAAGCACAGGTGTCCTCGTGGGCAGTATCATTCTAAAAACATGCAGGACAACATCTGCCTCAGAATTTGCACAGCAGTGTGTGGATACATCTGGGCGTCTGGGGTGGTGGGCAGCTCGGCCAACATCTGATGACTTGTTTCACGCGTGATTAGGGTAAAACATCTATTTCCAGAATTCAGTTCAAATGTTCAGCTGCTCTGGTCTTGATGAATATGGAGTGAGAAAAAGGAACCGGAGATGCTCTCTCAGGACAAGGTCCTTAAAAAGAGAATTTCCCAGATGATCAACCTCAAGATACCAACACTGACAAGAGTTTGGCAAATCCTGTACTTCGTGGGTTGTCTCAGAGAACAGCTTCATCTCACAGTTTGAATACCGATAGTAAAGGTGCAGCTTCTTGTATGCCTTCCCCTGTGGAAGGATGTAGCCCGTGGCTCAAAGAGTTTCTCAGCCAGCACGTCTGCTGCAATTCCCTCCCCATACTTTGTCCCCAGATTCAGCACAACCCTTTTCTGACAGTCTGTCTGTGAGTTTTTGTCCTATTATGGAGCCTGGCACTGTTACATTTTAATCTGAGGTCAGGAGGAAGAGGTAAAATGAAGCAAGCTTGGGAATAATTGCCTACCTCTTCTGCATTAGCATACGGGGTAATAATGCTGGTAGAATTGTGTGAAACACGAAATATATCTGAGGCCTCATCTTTGTTCTTACAATAGTCTTTCAGATTTCCTTTTCATATTCCTGCCTTAACATCTGAACAAGTACAGTGTTTCGGGATTGAAGTTTGTTTTTATTGAGTTACACTGTGTTGTAAGGTTTGTTTAAGGCAGGACTTGATGCAACACTGTCCATGGAAGCGGCAAAAATGCACAGAGGGGCACAAGTGGTCCCTTCATGACACAAAACGGCTTGGACTAGATCCCTGTCAGGTTTAGAGCCCAATAGACCAGCAGGAATGGTTTAGCTTTAAATACTTTGGTGTAATTTTGTGAAGATCTAACAAAAAGAACTTCTGAAAAATTTAAGGACTGGTAAAAATGATGAAACAGTGCCTGAGAACATAAAAGGGAGGAATGTCACAGCAGATGCTGCTACTCCAGCCCTGTAAAAGGAATGGGCAGTTTCCCTCCAACTGGTGCTCTAAAGCAGGAAAGAGCAATATGGAAAATGAGGGCTGTCAAAAAAGCCTGTTTTGGGGATTTGCCACTGGTAATTTGGCTGGATCCAGTGGGTTCAAGTACCATCACTGTCCCTATACCAAAATAATGTACTTTTTCTGGACTAGAAATTCTGAAATAAGGCTGGATTAATATTTCTTCAGAAGCATGTTGGAGTCTGTGGAAAAAGCAGCAAAGCATGTGTCTCCAATGGAGACCCAGTATAGGCAGTAACAGTTTAATCCATATTATACCATGTGAGTCTAAAAACTAGTGTGTTTTCTGCCTAAACAGCGAGGTAAGCACACTGGCAACTTTTTATTTATTTCATCTTCAGCAGTCTTTCTTCCCTCTTTACTTTCCTCCCTTTCTCCTTCTTTCTTTTTTCCTTCTCTCTCCAACTCAGTCTTTTTTGCCAAGCATTCGGCAGCATGCCTTGGGAATCCTTCTCACCTTTCCTGACAACTGCTGGTGGCCACAGGCAGCCTGCCTTAACCAGCACATTGGTGTGTGGCTCGGACAATGCAGCATAAAGTGTGTGTAGCAAAGCTGCGTCTCTTCCATGGAGACTAAGCTCATTACAGTACAGTACTCTAAAGCATGCTTAACTTCCCCAGTCCTGGGTGTTGTATCCCAAATCTACTGCAGAGCATGGACACCCCAATTAGCACTTACAATACACTGTTGACATTTCTCTGGGCCAGCCCAACAGGAATAATTAGACGTGATATCTAACACAAAGTCATTTTTTTTCCCCAGCAGAGGGTACACTGCAAAATGAAAGCAACATCTACTGCAACAGCACTTGGCCAGATTTGGCTCCTACACGCAGTGTTATGTCTGCAGTCTAACTCAGCTGGCTTCTGCAGCCGTACACCGCCTATGCCCTGCCTGGCTGCTGTCAGTCTGACCTGCTGGGATTAGTGCTGGGCCTAAAGCTCTGCATGGGCTGCACGAGAAAGCTGTCTTACACAGCACAGGCTCAGGAAAGCTGCTGGACAGCTGCTCCTATAGCACCCTATAGGAATCTTTCCCTTAGGAGATGCAGCATGGGTGGAAACTTGCTCAACGTATCTTCTCATGCTGGAAACATTGGCAGGTGACTGTGAGGGTGGTCCCACTTTAGTTTCAAGCTCCCACCCCACTGCACAGCAGTGGAAAGGCTGGGTTAGAGACTAGGCCAAGTGTTACTGACTGAACACCATTCATGGCAGTGGTTTGCAGGATAGCAGTGGTAGGATTGTGTTACCATAAATCCCACAGCAGCAAGACAGCAAGCCTATGGAAAAACATATGTGACAGTAAATAGGAAAGAGCTTTCTGCTGCAATGCAGCAGGCTGTCCTCTGACACTGCTAATTGCAGCAACACATTGAAAATATAAGTGTATGTAGTGAGTATTCCTACTTGGGTTTGCTACCACTGCTTGCCTACTTTCATGCATTGCAAACAGAAACTTGGAAAGAACTTGGCAGAGTGAAGAGGATATAAAAATGATAATTTTTCATGTAATAGAGATCACATAGAGATTTCCTTTGTAGTTCACAGCATTTCCATTCCAAGATGCTTGGAGAATTGAAGCATACAAATAGAGAAAATCTGCAAAGTGTTGTCAGGTATTATTTATGTATTATTATTTTTGTTGGAAAAGACATGTAAATATAAAGAATTAGAAAACTGAGCTACTAAAATAAATTATAGTGGAACCCAGAATAAATCTAACATGAGAATAAAAGTATAATGAGAACATATTTTCTTCAGCATAAATACAAATCCTGTCTGCATGCTAAAGCCCTATTAATTGGATACTTACTACAGGAATAAATCTTTAAATGTGTAAAAAAAAAAAAACCCAACTTTTTGCTCTGTGATGAAATATAAATATCATCAGATTTATTAAAGAAAAAATTCTGCTAAATGACTACTTCTCTTACATACTAATTTATGCTTGTGCTGCATCTGAAAGAACACATCCTGATGTGAATATCAGCTAAATGAATGAAGCTGTAAAAGAAAAAAGGTTTAATGTGTGTGATGAGAAGATGCTTATATTAGGCACGGCAGGTTTCAATGAAGTTTTATATTATGAAGTAGAGGAAAGGTGATAGTCTCTTAAGAGACATAATACTTATCCCATGAGTGACATAATAGTTCATAACTCACCAGAGAACAAGGCTCAAGTGAGTCATATATATTTTATGGCACAATTGGGATTAATACTGTACTTCAGAAAGGAATGCATAACCTATTCTATTTATACGGAGAGGTGGTTTAAAATTCACCCTCTTCTCTCAGCCTTTCTCCTACCCTTTGCGATCAAAGTACAAGGCAAGGACTCGAAAAGAATGGGTGAGGATGTTGGGTGAGAAAGAGATAATGTATCAAGGAACTGCTACAGCATTGTCATTTCCAGGAGTTGCCCAGGCAGGGCATTTGAAAATGTTGATTTTCTAGTGACAGCTGCCCAGAGGCCCAGAGGAAAAGGGTAGTCCTGAGCAGCTGCACTGTGGGGTTTTTTATTGGCTGAATGTGGTGTTTTGGTGGGAAGGCAGGAGATGCTGGCCTCAGTCTCTGCTTGCAGTCTACAGTAGAATTCAGTTGCCCCAAATTCCTTCTGCAGTGTCACTGTCTTGTCACTGTCCTCATCAGGGTGTATTTGTCAGGATGCAGTGCAGGGAAAGGGGCATCACAGGGGGATGCACACCTCACTCTTGCCTGTCAAAAAGCACAACCCTTTGCAGTATCTGTTCCTTTTCTGTATGTCACAAATGGGATGTTCAAAGACAATAAATGTGGTGTTAAAATCTTGTCTTGGGAAAATCCCATGTTTCACTCCATTGAAAGCCTATTGTAGTCTTTTGGATGGTTTCCTGAAATGTGGCCTAGAGCAAAAATTTAAAACACAAGTTTGTTGCATTCCGAAGAAAAAAGTGTCTCTTAAATTGTATCTAAAGAGCAGGAGCATAATTCTCCTCATCAGAAAAATTGCTGGGAAAAACCAAAAGTTTCTGGAGTTCTGGAAGTAGCATGTGGCAGTTTGGAAAAATTCCTTTACCTGAGCTGGGGGATGATAGTGGAGGTCAAGGTGTGACTGGGAACCAAGCTGCCAGCCTCCCAGAGAACTCTAAGTGTTTCTGACAATACCTCACTTATGCTCCCTCCATGCCAAGGTCCACTTCTGGACAGTGGCCTCACCTATAAGCTATTAAGATAAGCCAGCTGAGGACAAGAGATTTAACAGGAAAACCAATCATGTCCTCCCTGTTTGTGAAGAGATTTTTTTTGGGCAGAGCAAGATAAAACAGGATGAAGATATCTAAGTGCTGGAAGGAAGGATGTAATTTGGGACAACATTGCAGAGATGCGTGGGAAAGTTTGGTTGGAGAAGGGCTTACTCTCAGCTGTCTCCAGTTACTGAGGAGCCCTGGTCTAGCTGGGAGGATCAAGCCAGGCTTGCAGTGTGGGGCTGTGCTGGCAGGATGTGCATCAGGTCAAAATGAGCTGAAATGGGGAACCCTGCCACCTCTATGGACCCATCAGGTCCATGGAGAAATCCAGGGCTCCTGACGTGGGGTGTCATGTTTGTTTACATCGGGGTCTGTCTCCTGTATTTTTAATCTACTGGTTACCCATACTGTCTGTCTGCCTGTAAGGAGGGATGGAGTGTGCAAGCATGCCCGAGGAAGCCCGAGGTGCCCTCCTGGTGCCAGTGGTGGAGAGAGCTGGAAAGCAGCAGCAGCACTTTTGGGACATGGGAAAACAGTCTGAGGGGGTCTGAGACTCCTCCAGTGTCCTCTCTTTGTTTTTTCCCCCCTTCTTTATGCAATAAAGGGTTTGGGATTGGCCCTAGGTTCCATAGGACTGCATTTGTATTTCCTTGATGAGGACATAGCAGAAGCTGTAAGGTGTTACCTACCCTGTTAAAAAGATCTCAGTGAACAAACGACTGCTGCCTTCCACCACCTCTGGGGAGGAGCACAGGCACCCAAAGAATTGGGTTTGCCCTCAGCACTGTGGGCCTTCCCTTGTCCTTGAGTGGGCAGCTTGTATAGATGTGCAGAAAGACCAATAGTTAAATCTACTGCTTTTCATGGGCGCTCAAAAGGTCTCATTGCCTCTTTTACTGCTCTCACTTTCACATAGAATAACGGACTCAGCCATATAAGTATTGGCATTATTGAGGCATCTTTTTCTGTGCTAGCTCTCCTGGCAAAGTACAGGGAGTTTGTGAGCTTTTTAAAACCAGCGTGGAGGGGCTGATCCACTAGAATTTGAATCTCTGGTGAAAATCTTACAGTAGCAGCAGTAGGTCTTAAAAGGAACTTAAACAATATTTCCTTCATGATCCTGCACCCAAACAATGGTAAATAATATTTCAAAGGGCTATCTTTGTTTGAGTTACCAGTATTGAAGTGGGATCTTTTGTAACAAACTACAACTGTATGTATAATACTGATATGCTTAAATGATACATAAGCACCATTTTCCAAGTACTCTTAGCAGAAAGCATTTTATACCACATGGTTGTTTTATTGTGCACATTACTGTGATTGTTACAAACCCTTGCCAATGAATGACAAATTTACATACACATCATGTCAGCCGGCAATATTTTGCAGCCTTAATTGCTTTAGCTTCAGGCATTCTGTGTCGAAATAGAGTGTTTTACGTCCTGCAAGTTGCTCTGTTTCTTTGCAACAGTTAAATTATTCTGTAATTTGCCTGTTTTCCTTCTAATGCATTGTCCATTAAGTCACTTAATAATTTATGATGTAAAAATGTATGATGCAACCTTAAACAGCATTTAAAACTATCTTGAGGTGTTTCAGTTTTTATGGCAGAAAGGCTGAAAATCTTGAAACGCATCTGTCCAAAACATTTTTCTGATAGTTTTTTCCTGCTGTAAGAACAACTTTATCCATATTAATCTGGTCAAGTTTGGCTGGTCATGTCCAAGACTGCAATTCCTGAGAAAAGCAGCCAGTGCAGAGAGGAGGCACAGGGGGATGAACTGTCAGCAGATACTGCTGGGGCAGGAGCCAGCCTTGGAGCTGATGCTGCAATGCTTCTGTACACTCATCATCCCTTACTTGGGTGAATACCCTTTAATTGTGGAACAGCCCCGTGAAAGCAGTGTGCAAGTAAAGTCTATAGGATTGGGTTTTCATGTGTTGCAGAAGGCCTTAAATGTTTGCCACTGAGCTCTCAGTGAGAGGAGAGGCAACCAGGAATTGTAATTAAACTGTGAATGAAAAAGAGCCTTCTGTTCAGCCACTTCTACCCTTCCACCACTCTGATCTGCTGTGTGTTTATAATTCAATCTCCAAGGGATTTATAACAAAAATTAGTGTCCAACCCACAAGGGAGTTTATTCAAAATTAATATGAATGCATAGTGTTCTGATTGTCAAAATCTAGTGTGAAGACATGTGCTCCACTTGGTGCCTAGGTGGCCAAGTTTCTCCTTTGGGTAAGTTGCTTCTAGAAGAGCTCTCATGTTAGAGAGTTCTGAGTAGTTGCCATGCTTCATCTTGTATGTCAGGGATGGAGGAACTGGAAGAGATTTCCAGGTGCATAACTAGGAAGGCTTGCAGATTGAAGGTGTTTTAACTAAACACTTAAAACTTTTCTTGCAGAAAAAGAGAGGCACAGAGGGGACAAGGACCTCTAGTGCCCAGGCACAGAGGAAAGCTAACCTGGACTAATTTAACATATTTACATATGAAGTGAGTGATACAGATCTGTCTTCTTTTCTTGAGATGTGAAACTATTATGGTCTTTTTACCATGCAGTTTGTGAGGTGAAATCACTCTGACAGAGAAGGTTTTTAGCTACCTGAAATTTGCTGGCACAGTTCTTTGCTATGATGCTGCAAATACAGTTTTAGACCCTCAAGAGTTGCAATATTTTGATACAGCCATGTTTGTACTGCTGATCATCAGCATCACGTCTCAGTTTCTTCTGCTGTTTGCTCTTGTAAGCCTTTCTGCCCCAGGATCTTACACTCCTGATACATCAGTTTCCCTAAGCAAAACCAAATATATTGTAATCAAAAGATGTGTGACATAGAGTACGTACACAGACAGAGGCACTACTCCCTCATAAACAGTGTGTGCTTTCTTCTTTGGGTATAATATGACATTTACCAAGAATATCTTGGGTGAAGGGAGAAGGTCAAGTTCAGTGTGATGGTGTTGGTGGGAGTGCCTTGGGAGGGGTCCTTCCTGGGGCTCTATGCAGCTCCTCCCATCTGTGGATGAGGACAGCCTTCTAAATGGTATCTCACTCATAACCTGGAGAGGTGGGAGCATTTCATATACGTGTTCAAAAGCAAGGACAGTGATGGACCAGGGAAGAAGCAGAGACAATGCCTTCTATTAGCTCCACAGACCTGTGTTATGCCTGCTGTTCTGCTTCAGTGGTTATTGTCCTTTTGTGAAGTGGATTCACCCCTTGTGAAAAATCATGAGTGTTGACTGCTAGAAGACAATCAACAGGTAAAGAAATACAGTCTGTCATGTACAGGTGTGTTTACCTGGATTGACTTGCAATTCAAGTAAGTAGAAAGGCCAGTGTAGGCAGGAGCCCAGACCTGCTCCATGCCAAGCATCTGAGATGCCTGGTTTGTCTCTGCATGTTGAATGGACATTACACCTGTACCTGTCCACTGTGTACTAACTATTTCTAGCGGCTTTGTCATGTCCTCTACTCATAACGTCTCATCCTGAGACTTTTTACATTGGCTTCTTCTGGTTTCTGTGATTTGCAATGCTGAACAGGTGTCTCTGAGCAAAAAGCTCCTCCTCTGAGGGGCTTCATCTCTGTGCCCTGTCCGGTGTCTCTGCTTCTGCCTGTTCCAGTTCTGAGAGAGCTAGACCTTGATTTGGTAGTGTATTCAACTTACAAACTTCCTCAAGGCCAGAAAGTCATGGAATCACATAGGTATATACTTGGCTTAATCGATTCCCAATGAGAAATCCCTGATGGGTGGTGCCTTGGAGAAAGCTCTTTGCATAATTAGAGTTGCACACCCCATTTGCTAAGGGAGTAGAAGGAGAAATTTGCTGATTTGCCCGCGAGGTTCACAACTCTTGTTTTCACATTTAGGTTTCTGTCTTTCCCACCCCTGAAGTTCCCAATTTGGCCTGAATGCATTTTGAATTATAACAAATATCTTGATACTCACACCCCATGAATGAGGGCAGAGCACAGGGGGCAACTCTTGGCTATGTTCCTGTACTGAATTTAATTTTTCATTGATAATTAGACTCTCAGAGCCACCTGATATTTTTGACCAGCGGGAAACAAAGGCCCACTGATTGACTCCAGGGATAGATGCAAGCAGCTCCCACTGTGCTCACACAGCAGCTTCACAAAGACTCAAAACAAGAGCTGTGGCAAATTGGCTCATCCGGCAAGTTTTGACTGGCCCATGGTGTATAAGTAGTAAATTGAGAACTCATATTTCTGAGAATTATTTATTAGCAAAGCCCTGTGTCTCACTCCCCTTGTAGTTATTCTTTGCAAACAGCTTTTTACCAGTTTGGATGAGCAAACTACAGCACTTCATCATTTTCCTTTTATTTGAGAAATTATTAAAAGACAGCCAAGGTCTGTTCAGACTGGCAGCAGACTGCATCTGTACCCAGCTGGGCTGATACCTTAACAGTTAGGCATTATGTGTTTAATTGTATAAAAAGATAATAGGATGCATTTGCAGGAATTTATTGCAATGCAAACAATAAAAGATTATTATTTTGAGATTCATTTCTGGTGCTTTCTGTGTTGTTAAAATTCTAAATAAAGGTGTCATGATGACAGTTTCTATTGGAGTGACCAGTTGTAAGCATTTAGTACAAAAAAGGTGTGAAAATACTAGACTGAGACCAGTTAGCAGAAACCAGAGTTATACATGCTGGGACCTGCAGTGTTAAATCAAATCTGAGTAAGTCATGGATGGGGATTGATAACTTTTATTGTTTGATTTATTTCTTTTTCATTTTCTTTTTTTTTTTTTTTTTTTTTTTTTTTTTTTTTTTTTTTAATAAAACCAACACAATGATGTACAGGAAGATAAAATGATGGCTGTTTTTCATTAGTTATATTTTCCCCAGTAACACTTCCTATAAGTAAGACAGTGCTGCTGGGGTCACATGAAATAGGAAAAAAACTCCTGTCCCGCATTGTAGCAATGCTCTTTGTAGAGTAAAATGACTATTAGCCTTTTGCAGTAAGATTCCCTAAACAGCAAATAACACCTGTGTTGGTGAGGCTGTGCTTTGATGTAAACTTTCAGTTTTGGGTGTGAGTTGAGGACATGCTTGCCCTTGTCCATATTTTCTGGACATTTTCATAGAGACAAGAAGGTCATTGGTACTGATGAAACTTGCAGAACATGGTCACTTCCTTCCCCAAGAAGAACTTAAGCCATGGAGTACTGAGGGAGGGTCTTTTCCAGGTAAGGGACATGGGATGATCTTTCCCTTTTTGTCTTTATTTGAGCTGGGTGCTGGGGACAGGGGTAGGTCAGAAAGCAGTGGACGTGCAAAGCCTTCTCTTACGGATGCCAGAAGAAGGTAGGGAGCAAGCAAATATGCAGCCCAGACAGAATGAGGCTGTAGAAGAAATATCCAGTCAAGGGTGATGCTACTTGCCTTGCCCTGTCAACACGCGTGGAAGTAAAGGAGAAATTACTCCTCAGAATCCTTAGGATGTGAAAGACCCCGCTGGAGAGAACAGAGATGTCTGTGTTGGCCATCATTCCAGGTGCTGGCCTGTGCAGAGTCCCAGAGATGCAAAAGGCACTGCTGGCATGTCCCCCAGCCTGCAACTGCACAGACGCCTCTGTAGTTGGCCCCATGCTAGTGCCCAGTGTGCACCTCCTGCACCTGACATATCAGAGAGACCTGGAGATTTAGAGGGATGTCCTCACTTGGTTGAAAATTTGTAGCTCCTAGTGAAAAGTCCCCTCCAAACTGGAGTCCAGTTTTAGGCTGTCATATTAGCAACATCTTGGCTGGAGTTTTTTCCTGTAATTTCACCAGGGAGATCAAGTCAACCCTCTGTAAATCAATCTGGAGCTGGTAAGAGCCACAGGCTGCCCAATACCAGCTCCTGAGACTGGGGTGGCCAAACCAAGGACCAGCTAACAGCTTGTGGCTTTCAGGGTGTGTTGAGGCTCCTCTGCAACCAGAAGTTAAATTTAGGTTATCCTTATAGGGCCACATGCAGCAGTTGCACTGGGACTGGCTGTGGACACATGAAGTGAGACCACACAGGTACTGACTGCTGTCCCCCAGCAGCACTGTTTTATCCTCTCAGCCTTGGACAAAAGAACACAATTATGGGAACTAAAGCTGCTGTCTTTGATGATGAGAAATTTTTTTGCAGCCTCGATTTTGAATACATTTGAACATGTTGCCTACAAGACGTAGACAGAAATGAGCTGTGCATTTAACTGGAGTAGTTGTGTATTCTGTTGGTGTCACTCAAATAAAGTGAAGCTCAGCAAACTATAAATACATCTACATAATACTAAAAAACAAGTACCTCACCCTGGTAGAATTTTTCTAGTCCCATGATTTGTTTGCACTGGGGTTAAGCCAGACCCTGGGCAAGTTGAGGCATTCTCAGCCCCTGGAGGGACTCACCTTTCTGCCAAGAAAAGGTTTCTGTGGTGCAAGGAGAGCCTGGTGTTTCTTTCTCCTACAAATCCTGCATGGCTGCCTCTGCTGTGCAGTCCTCCCTGCAGCATCCCACTGGTGCTCATCTCCCACAAACAGTGCTTGGGAAACCCATATACAGCAAAGACTTTCTGCAACCATGGGGTCTGCTTAGCCCTTACACAGGTAGACAAGTACAAACCCCATGTATTGTACTCACAATTCGTGTTTTTAGTCCAATCAGCCACCAATTTATTGTTCCCACCAACTGAATTTCCATGGTATAGATTTTGCACCAAACCTGGAATGTACCTGTATTTAGCTACTCTGAGCACTGTTATAACACTTGTCCACCCCAAAGAATTGTGGATCCTCAGCTTTCCTCCTAGACTGACTTATGCTTCTGGTAAAGAAAGGAATTAGGTCTATGCAGGGCTTAAGACCAGGGCAGAGTAACTATGCAGATATCAATTCTTTGAGGAAAATTATAGCAAAATACACAGGGCATATGGGCCACGACTATGTCATTTGCTGAATATATTCAACTTCCTCAAAGTCGAAAACTGCCCTGATTTGACAGAATAAAGGAATAACATAAAAATGGAAGGACAGTTGTGGTCCAGTTGTCAGAGAGACTTGAAATTAATTTTGAACATTTGAATCAGAGTGAAGTGAGATATCTCAGGCACGTAATCTGCTCATTAAAAATGCCGCTTCCTGATGGCTGAGACTGAAATCTTCAAAATTTTCAGATAGACAAAAATAGACAAAATGACATAATAAAACAGCTTGAGGATTTTTTTTAAAGTTAAAAGTTCTGATTTTTTAGATTTAAGGATCATGTTTTGACATGAGATTTGGCTAAATACAACTAAACTAGTCATAAGCACAAAATACTATTTATTTCTTCTTCTCATGCAACCCAAATACCTTTTCTTCTTGTCAGCTTAAAATGAAAGGTTATTTTTTTTTTCAATTTAGCCACTGAACTGATGATTCAATTATTTGCATACCCTGGTTGTAAGACATTCTAATATTTAACTTGCTGCCGCTGATGCTGGAGACGCAAGAATTATCTGCTGCTCTGGTAGGGAAATAGAATTAAAACCCCCCTGAACATGTAGGTCCATTATTTCCATTTCACAATAATTATGCAGTGTGTTAAACAATGTTCACTTCCATCTGATGCAAAGCCTGCTACCTGGAAATACACAATTACCATAATACCTTGCTGGTTAGACATACGGTGAGACTATGATTATGCAGAGTGTTGGAAGAACTTTATGTATAAAATTATTCTTGAGGAGAAGAAGGGGGGAAAAAAACCACGAAGTAAAAAGCTAAGCCAGCACATTATCTAATTCTCAATGTAAAATAATGCAGAAGTGCGGAAGATGAACATCTGATTTGTCACATCTGATACACTAATGTTTTATCCAAAAGGAAGAACACATTGTAACATGCTCATTCATCTGCATAAACACCACCTGGCCCTTTACAGGCACCTACTCAAGTAACAAAAGTTAATGGCAGCCCATTTGTAGCCATTTCACTGGTAGAGATGGAAAGGGCTGGGTTTTTTTCTTTTTAAAGTAACATATTTACATGAGTGTCTGTTGAGGAGCAGTTTCACTCTCAATACTTGCTTTGAAACCTCATTCCCAGTGACTGTAAATTAAGGAAATTTCAAAGAAATGTTAGAAAATATTATTTAAAGCCTGCAGCAAGCATGCTCACACACACACACACACACACACACACACACACACACACAAACAACGCACGTGTAGGCACACAGTTTTTAACCCCTAGCCATCCACTGCTGTGGAGACACGTCAGACAACTGCAAGACAAAGCTGTATTTACCCAAAAGTGCTATGCTGGTCATGATCTAAACAGTAGCTACATATAGTTTCTAATGTATGGCTGGGGATAAAACAGATTTGTTGTTTGTTAATTTTTTTTAACTGGAGCATCATGGTGGCATGCTTCAGTAAACATGCTTTTGTGCTACATTACACATATGGGTATATCATAATTTTGCTTTCAGACTAAAATAAAACCTGGGCAACCAATTCACTAAAATGCTGTGCACCAGCTCTGCTGCTTTCACAACAAATGCAGGCAGGAAGGTGTGAAAGACAAAATGAATAGGTGAATTATACAGCTACGGAAAGGGGTTTTTGCCTGACGAAGTGCCTAGATCTGGCTAAATTTCATGGCAGCATTGGAGCAGTCTTGTAGCAGGTGCAGCAGGACCAGGGCTGGCCCTGTTTTGGTGGAGTAGGACTGGGTGAGGTAATCACTTTCCAGCCCAAATTGTCCTCCAGCTCTGTGCACATTCTCCCCATGGGCCCCTTGGCTGAAGAAGCATCTTCCCCAGCTCCAGGATGTTGCTGGAGCTCTTGGATAATGGTTCCCAAGTACATGGTAGGTGACTCAGTCGGAGGCTGGCTGGCTGTAGATGTAGATAGATCTGGGAGGAAGAAGGCTGGAGGTGCTTGCAATCACTAACTCATTCTTGATCAGGCACTTAAAATGTCTGGAAAAAGACCATGACTGGTATACTTGAGTGAGTTCATGTGTACTTGGGATTTGTCCTAGGTGCAAAGTTGGAGGCTTTGAAGAAGACTGGGAACAAGACTTGGGGAGCAGGACCTCCACATCCCTCACCAGGAGGGCCAATATTCTGCCCAAAGTAGGACCCTTAAGCTGAGGCAGGCTCACATCGAGGCCTCAGGACACCACCTTAATGTCCTGAATGTCCCTGGCCAGCCCCCAGGGTTCATATTCACAACCTGCCACTGGTTCAGGAGCTCCTTACAGCTCTTCTTATGGGAATGATTGTAACACAGAGCTCCCTGTGTACAGCCAGGCAATGCACTGACTCGCAGCCCAGCTGCTGGAACAGAAGACCAGTGTGAAGCTGCAGGAGTTAAACAGCAAGGTTGTCCCAGGGTGCCTTGAGCGACTCAGGAGGGAGCTGTTAGCAGTTATTAAAGAAGATAAACGGGCTTGATCAGCAGTCAGTTTAAATGCTCCTGAATGAGTCTGCTTCAGTCCTTTGTCACTTCAGGGATTGTTACCCTGTTATAGGTATGGGACATGAATGCACCATTGGGCATTTTGCCTTCTGAATATGCTCAATAAGTCTCTGTGGACAAGCCCAGAAAGCTGCAAAGAGCTGGTAACCATGGATGACTGTTATCTATATGGGATTTCTGAGGTAATGGATCTCTGGCAACTCCCTTGTGTTTGTAGGAGAAGGCATCTATTAGTCCACTGGCTCAGCCCAGCATTAATCGTTTTTAACTTCTGATGGTACTGCCCCAAACAGCGCCCCCCCCCC
>WBMY01009623.1:81052-88552 GCA_013397315.1 Donacobius atricapilla
TTTTTTTTAGCATATGTGCATCTAAGAAGACTTCATGAGAATTAGTAAAGGTCTCCTGTATAGCTATGGGATCTACAGATATTGAAAGAAAGAAGTACAAGAAAAGGAGGGAAAACAAGCAGGTTCAGTCCTGACACCAGGGACCTCAATACTGACAGGTATAATTTTCTTATTTTTACTCATATGAGTAAATACTTATATCATCCAGTCTTTCTCTCATGAACCCTGTTACACTTGCTTTCTCTTTTCTGGGTGTTCTTAGAGATGTCACCAGTGTTGTAAGTTTCTTCAAGTTGTAAGTGGATAATCATCCCAACAATGTGGGGCCCCTTTGTCAGAACTCCTGTGGACATAGTCCCCCTTTGATGAATTTGGGAGCAGTTGAATTACCAAAAAACTAACTAAAGATAGGACTTCTAGTTGTGATAGAAATCTTGTTTCGCTAGCAATGTTTTTAAAAGAATCCTATAACTAAATATGAAAGTTTGTACATTCTTGTTCCTGTTGTGGTTTTTATTTTAGTTAGTTTTTTTTTTTTTGAGTGTGTATTTTTTGTTTTGTTGTTGTTTTTGTGTTTTTTTGCAAGTAAGGCTCTGTATTTATCAATATTTTGATCTGTGTAAGTGTTTCATTGCCAATTTGGGCCTTAGCCAGCACCCTTGAAACCCTCAGTCTTAGAGATCCCAGAAGAGTTGGTGCCACTTGAACTGATTTCCTCAAATCAGTTTCACTTTTTTTTTTCTCTCTCAGAGCATATTTGGGATCTCAGTCACACAGAAGTCCTGTGAGTAACAAAGGGAACACTGTTGTCATCTTTCTCTGTGCACACCTTGATAGAAAGAAAAGCTGTTTCTCTAAGTGCCATTGTACACATGCAGAGAGGCATAAACTGAGTACAGAGTACATCATAGCTAGATGCATATTTGAATTAAAAGTATCCCTGTTAGCCCAGTCTACTGAAGAAAGGAGAATGTCAAGAGAATACTTATCCTTTTTTGCCTGCGAGGGAAAACAGATTTGAGATCAGTGGGTGTCCTCAAAGGTAAGTTGTGTGGGTGCCTTTAAGAGTAATCAATGTTCTGGGATTTTTTGTTTCCCCAAGGGGCAAATAGTTTTTTCTTTGCCTTTTTTTTCCCCTCTTTTTTTCTTTTTCAAAGAAGTGCCATTAGCTGTCTCATTGCTTTATTTGTAACATTATATTTTAACAGTAATGATTATTCCTATTTTAACAAAGGTCTGCAGCACTTTACAGAAGAGTTACATAGCTCCTGTCTCAGAAAGTCACCTTCCCTATTTCCAGAGGGAAGGGAGTGAGGCTGCTGTGCCAGATAAGCAGAGGACAGGGGTGCCAAGTGACCTTTCAGGTGGGGCAAGGCAGGAGGAGCAACTGTAATGAGGTTTATTCTGTCCTTTTGATGGAGGAGGACTCTGGAATTATGGTAGCACCTTAGGGTGCTGGCAGAGGTTGTCTGCCAAGCAGAGAGCCAGTTGAGCCTGTGAGAGTGAACTCCATACCACAGAAGTAAGAGGGGGCCTTATCCAGCACTCCATCTGCTGGCTCTGCCTCCGCCTCCATCATGATTTAAAAACAAATGCACCTTCTAAGTGTCAGGTACTTGGGCTCTTCAAAGCACATAGGATTTCGGTGTCCTCATCCATCCACACACCTTTTGAAATCATCCTATTGGTGTTGTAGCAAAAACCATGTGAGAATTGAACTCACATCTCCTGGGACCCTCAGCTAAAGACCAGTGAGATGCAGCACCTTCCGGCAGAGAACGGCAATGATGACAAGCCTTCCCTCTCTGCAGATCCCAGGCCGTGCTCCACCCAATCCCCTTCTTTCTCTCCTGTCCAATTGTCCACATACATCTTTAATACACTAGGCTGGGACTTAAAACTGTTTCCCAGCTTTGTAGCAGTAGTCTCAGGCTCATGACTATTTCTGGCATCCACAGTAAGAGCAAAGCACCCTCAAAACACAGCTTGTAACTGGAGTGGTGCAGAGAGTGCCGTGTGTGGACTGAGCAGGAGCACTATTGTGGCGGTGGCTGAATGAACCTTGAGCATCACCTAGAAATAAGCAGCTTCACTGGGACACCTGCATGAATGCAGGTAACAGGTGCACACTTGCACATTGTGTTTACAGAGAATCTAAAATTACTACTCTGCTAATTAGTAGAATGTGTCTGGAAAGTATGTAAATCCATTCTGCAGAATTGTTGTCCAATTTAGCGGTTAAGCATGAAAAATGATTTTTTTTTTTCCCAAAGCCAGTGATGTCTTTAGCAGTTATCTGCTGCAAATGTGAGTCTGTTGTTGTTGTTTTTGTTCATGTTCCTTGTGCATCTGTAACATTGAAATAATCCAGTCCATGGATTATTAGATCAGAATCCAGCCCACAGATTCATTACTAAAATTTATTTGTTATGGAATATAAAGTGTTGTACATGGGGGCAAGGCTCATGGCAGACCATTTTCCCTATTCTGCTTCTTAGAGCTGAAATGGAGGAAATGCACAAAGCAGCTCTATGGTCCACTAGTGAAAATAGACTATTATGCACAGACAGTCAATATGTGCTTATGTTCTGGGTTTAAGTGGATTAAATAAGGTGTTATTTAGAAGGAAATATTGTTTTTGAAATTACTGGAACTTAGCTCTTTCTTTGCAGCCCTATGTACAAGCTTTCCATCAAGAAATGCTGATGGAGTGTTATGTTTCAGCTGGTATAACTGCTGTCTTTTTTGGAACAAAGGAGCAATTAGAAATAATTTGTTATAAAAGCTTCTTTCCTTCTGTTATAAGAGCATTTTGTCTTTTGCTGACCCTTTTGAAAGTTGCAGTTTTGAAAAAAACCTTGAGAGAAAGCGGCCTCCTTGTCTTTAATCTAAGAGCAAAGTAAGAGCCTAAGTAACTGTCTATGGTCCTACTTTAATCAAGTTAATGCAACCTGCTAGACTACAGGCTTTGCTTAGTACAAAGAGACACTCAGATGTAAGCTCATGAATGGATACTTTCACAGGGCATTCCACTAAAAACCAGCTCTATGAGATAAGAGATCAGGTCCAAGAGGAGTCAATGACATGGCATACAGGAGATTGATAGGGGCTGGGAAGGATGCTGGGGTGTTGTGGACGAGAGGTGTAGTGGCAAAAGCCAGCTGGGCCCTCTCCCTGGCATAATTTTCTTTATAAGGTGCTTGTGAAAAAGAAGTGCACTGTGATGGACCTTTGTTTAGTTCAAAGGTTTTTACCTCTTTATTCTAAAGCCCCATTGTGAATTCACAGGGCTTAAAATATGTATCACTGTCCCTTTCATTTTATCCTTCTGAAAGAAATCAAAGGCAAATAAAAAAAAGTTCTTTTTCCAATGAGCCTAGTCTGTTTGAAATTGTGTGCTGTTTGTACATATGGTGTCTCCATATTGTGTGTTCAGGAGAATTTTTTGAATTTTGTATACAAGTTGGTTAGACATTATGCTCGAAAAAAGGGGTGTGGAAGAAAAAAAAATTCCAGGTAACTCCTAGATGAGTAAAATGCTCTTTCTACTTTGCACCCCAAAGAGAAACTTTAGAACATATTTTAAAAGAAATATCACTATTCTATTCTCTCACTATAACATCAGCCTTTTTTTTTCTTCCTACATTATAAAATTTGTGGACATTTATTTGACATTTCTTTAATTACTGCAATCCTTCACCTCCATTTTTATTAGCTTTTAATATATGAAACAATACCATTTAAACATAAATGTACCTTTCTGCTCTCCAGAGCAACAAATAAGACTAGGCAACAAATAAGACTGAATGTATAATAAAACCCACAGGGTTTAGTTCTGCTTCTTTCTACAAATAATAAATACAGTACTGCAGCTGCATTACTCCACATCATATGCAAAAGAACTTTGTCATGATCGCCACTAATTGTTTGAGGATATCTCATTTGCTGTTGTGGGCATATTTTTCATTTAGAAGGAGAGAATTGTGTGCTTTCCCTATTTGCAGGGCACTCGGTGTTCTCTGCTGACATATGATATGTAGTTTAAATTCTATCTTTTATCTGCTCAATACATTTAAAGCATAATCGCAGTGATTGACAGTTTTCATGAAAAAAAAGATATGATCTGGTTTTACTGTGAAGACAGAATAATCTGTTAACAGAGCAAAAATATTGGTGACACTACAGTGTTTCCAAAGGAAATATTTTGTGCATCATTCTGGGATGTGAATCAAAACAATCATGACAGGTGAATGAAAAGAAGAAAATTAAGATATAGCTACAAACAAAAGCAGCATTAATAATTCAGGTAAATAAACTTCAGTATACAGAAAGGAAGCATGCTGTCAAGGTGATGGAGAATGTTTCCTCAAGTACAGCACATCTAGGCAGCAGAAAAATATATAGTGGTTTAATATTTTACATTTCCACCAGAGCTTTTTGTATCCCTAGTTTCACTCCCCTTGATATGTTTTCCTAGTTAATATTATTTAGTGTGGTCCATAAGCTAAACCCAGGTAAATGAGTTAGACTTTTATTATGGAGAGCTTAATTATAAATTTAAGGTACAGAGGATGGCTGCACTGGCATGTGGGATAGGTGTCTGTCTTCCTCTTTAATATACTGCAATTTATTGATATTCAGCTTTAATTGACATACAACCCTGCCTTCTCTGTGTAGCTCTCTCCTGGCTCTGGCTTGGGTACTTTACTGGGATCATTCAGCAACATTTAAATGTTCATAGAAATTTATTTTTATTTAGCTGTGCAGTGCTGACCACCTGCCCCCATCCTCCTCTTGGGTAGTGGGCTTTAGCTGGTGGGAGTTACCTCTGGTGGGGTTCAGCGTCTGGGGGTTTTGCTGGTGTCTGCCCTGAGCAACTTCTGGGCGTGGGAGAGAGAATAGGGAGTGGAAAGCATCGCTGTAGCTTTTGTTTTTGACTCCTGTCGCCTTTCTGTCACAGCTAATATCAGGTTTTGCTCTGATAGCTCCACTACTGTTCCCTCCTAAAACTCATGCTCTTGAAAACCAAACCTGGTGCAATTGAATACTTTAATAACAGTTATGCCTTTAGTTGTAGTGTTTTTATATTCTCATTTAGGGCAGCAAGCAGTAAAGGCCCAGATTTCACCGGTATTTTAAATGATTTCATATAGTCTTACAAAAGGCATTAAATGTCACCAGTGTAAGAAAAAAACGCAAACTCAACCCACAAACTGCAGGAGCAAAACCAATTTGTACGTATGACTCCAGTGCAAACTCAACTGTTTCAGTGTTTATAAATATTCCTCTGTGGAGAGAAGCGTGTGTATTATAATAATTATGCATTAGTGCCTCATTAGTAGGGGGTAACATCCACACTGTTTCTTTTTCCTCTAGTGTATTTTTGATAAGTTAACATTTTAAAAATCCTTATTTGGTGTAATGAGGAGACGGCGCTCCTCATGCCTGTGCGCGAGCATCACCGGTGGCAGGGAGCGGGGATCCGGCCTGGCGCCCGCCGCCGCGGCCGGGCGAGGAGCAGGCCGCGGGGCTGTGCGGGGTGTGAGATGGGGCCGCTGAGGCGCCGTGCTGGCCGCCTGTGCTGGGCCCGGCCCGGGCGGCCTTTGCAAAGCGCTCCGAGGCCCCTCTGTGACGGCCTGGGGCTCTGGCGTCACCGATCCACTCACTGCGCTATCCCAGCCCTGCTGAATGATTCCAGGATGAAATGATTGTATCTTTCCAGTTGCTGGTTATTAACAGCACTTGAGATAGCAAGTGTTTGTGAAGGGAAGGCAGTGGTGCTGTATATACTTTTAATCCATCACAACCCTGTGATTTTTACTAAGGGCCCGGAGAAGATACCTTAGCATACCATTTAATCTTTTTTCATTTTTGCAAATAATAAAAGCTAAGTGTCTTTGTGACTTTGTTTGGGGCAGAGACTTGTGTCTACGTATAGACTGAATTAATCGTGAAGAGAGATCCAAGCTAATGAAGGAATGAAATGCTTTTGAGACTTTCCTTACTGTCGCTCCTGCTATCCGAACTATAATTACATTATCAAAAGGAAATTAGTGCTAACCTGAGGGGAGTAACTCCGTTGTGCATTTTACCCCATGATTAATTTTCTTTGTGCCCTCCATGTTAAGTTGGCAGTTTGTAGAATTGCGGAGCATGAAGATGCTTAACTAACCCTTTCTGTTTACAGAAAGCAAATTGACTTTGGAGCAAATCGCCTTCACACTGTTTAGAATGACAAAATAGTATGTCAAGGAAAAATATACTAATTTATGGCTTTCTAAATAAAGCATGAGCATAGAATTATACTAAATTGGTTGTCTTGTGCCTCAAATTAATCTCTTCATTATATGGCACTAGACTGAGTGTTTTGTGTTTCAATCCATCTTTTAGAACAGCATTTGATTAATCAACTTAATGACGACAGTTTTTTAGCTTGTGACAAATGATACATTTATGCAGGCAATGTTTCAGATGATCCATGCTATTGTAAACCTAAAGAAAAGAAACATCAATTTAGAAGATTAGATTATTATGCTGTGTTTTATATTCTCTACCGTTTCTCTAACAAAAAAGTGAGGTTTAGATTATAAGTAGACTGTCACCTGAAACAAATAATATTAAAGAAAACACATACATAGTACCTGCCTTCCCCTAGTAAATATTTTGCTTAAGAAATAATGTTAACTGTATATTGAGTCAAATGGTAATGGGAACTTAATCAAAAAAAAATCATTGCAGTTCACAGTGTGATCACAAGTAGCTTTGTTTTAAAAGCTAAAACATTTTTAGCAACATATTCATGTGTTGCACTAGACATAAATTATTTCCTCACATGCAAGCAGAAACCGAATCAATTTTATAAGGCAAGAAATCAAGCAATGACACTTCAGTGGTAACAAATGAGGGGCGCCAGCCTCCACCCCAGAGCCCTGGCAGAAAATGTGAATTGCCTCCTCAGAGGTGGGTGACGGCGCATGGTCACCAGCACAGAGAGGCTCCTAAACCATATGTGGCTTCTTTCACTTAAGTGTAATGTGGATGAACCCAGCTGCTCCAGGGGAGAAGTTTTTGTAGGACTGAACTTTCTTTTGTGCTCGGTGGTGAAAAATGGTGTTTGCATGTAACCCTCTCTTCACCAGGAGGGGCAGAAGCAAGTATTTGATTACAAGCATCTCCTCAGTGTTTCAGAAAGGTTTTTGTTTCTATGCAGTTTATGTAGTCTTCCATGCTGAATGTACTCGGTAAATAGTGTTTAATATCTCATTGATTTCTCCCCCTCCCCGATTTAACTATCTAGATGTGGCATTTTAATCTTGGAAACTTTTAAAAAGTGAGATACATACATAACCTACAAGTTCAGTCCATTAGTCTTCAGGCAAATAAATTTTTTCTAATGGATAAATTGTACACATTAATGATACCAAAAATACTGGGTTTAAAGTCATTAAAGCTCAGGTATCTTATGAATAATCTTTCAGCTGACATGCCACTGCTGTTTGA
>WBMY01009623.1:93552-108188 GCA_013397315.1 Donacobius atricapilla
AGACTTAGAGTGCGGGAACTTGAACTTGAGTTTTCTGGTATCAAGAGAAAGACAGGGTGGCAAATATTTTAGTCAAGCAATACTATGCAGAAGTGGGAGAATATCCTAGTCTATCCTAGAAGTACAATGTGCTATTGAAAATGTGATCAAATGGCAAGAGTGTGCAGGTACTACTATATTGCTGGCCATATTTTAGAGAGAGGCAGGGAGAGAGCATTCTTCTCAGAGTAAATGTAAATAAATCCTGCTGTGAGCAGTACAGTCCTTTGTGTCAAGTTGATCACAAATCCTGGTATTCATCTTCAGGGGAGGAGATGATGTATGTAACTGAACACCTGCAACCACAAAGCTTTTATTGTGGAAATTCTGCTTGCTGACCTTTTTCCACTTAGGAGTTGAATTTAACGTGTGTTGTCTTTCTGAAAGCAGTAGATCAAAGCAGCACACACTTACTCTGTGGACCTCTTTCCTGCATTGCAATCCTATTTGCTTACTTTAGTGGCAGTTAAGGTTTTACTATTATTTATTCCTGCTACAGACCCAATACAACTACAAGAGGGTAATCAGGGTTTTATTCTGGTAATCACAATGTTGTTCATATGAATAGGAAATTAGTTTAAATTGCAAATCTAGTGATGGTCCTTGCTTACACCTCCTATATTTTTGTGCTTGTTTAAATGTTATGCAGGTAGAAGGGAGACCAACAACTGATCTGTTAACTTCTGTGTGTGCTGAAGCTCAGCCTGATTTGCAGGTTCTAAGATGGATGGCTACAAGAGGATGTTTTTTAAAAGCTTATAAACAGATTTTATTTGCAAACCACTGAGACTCAATAAACATGGAGCTGCACTATATTGGTTTATGATGCCACTTTTTAAAGCTGATCCATTTCATGAAGTTGAATGCTATCTTCAGTCTCCAGTTTATGTTTTAAAATGACAGAAGATTGTTGCTTGAAAACCCTGGACCCCAAAAAGCTGCCAAAATCTGGAGCTGTGCAGGACTGATGCAGTGCTTGGTGAGCTCTGTGGGTCCCACTGCTGCCTGTGCTGTGCTGAGCTTGCAAGCTGTTCTTCCCACCGGTGCCTCCCAGAGCACATTCCCTAGCAACAAATACTTACAAATTCAAAGGTATTTAAAGTACTTGGATTGCCTTGTGCATAATAGTACCCACCGCAGAAGTATCACAGCTATGTCAAAGATGATGTTATCTCCACAAAGATTACCTCCCTCTAGAACTGAAGCTTCAGGAAGCACAGCTGAGTTAACCTGATCATTAATGTGATGAAGTGTTCTCACCTGGAGGATAGTTTGATGTCTTCTTTTTACTTCTGTTCATTGAAGAGGAATTAGATATACCACAAAAACTGAAGAAGGTAGAACCAAAGAGAAATACCCTTGGGAAGCCATTTTAACACAAATCTCAACCAGAGCTGAAATGCATGTGCCCTTTGCAACCATACCTAAACTGTGTTTTGGAAGGAGACTTTGCTTTGTATCTTTCCTTGACTTTCAGCCTCTCTGTGGAATAAAATGCACTCAGCTGCTTAGTAGCCGTTTACCTCCAATGTATTGTGAAATTCCAGTCTTTCTTGATGGCTTGCAAAGCTTAAGCATATCTATAACAGACTGTTATTTTACAGTTGTTAAATAATGATGATACTCTCTGCCAGCTTTCTGCTGGCTATTCTTAGCAAAAGTCAGAGGAATTTTCTGGCAGAGAAACATTTAAGATGCAGTGCAGTATCAATAGCAGCTCCGGAGGTAGGTTATTTTCTTTGTGATGTCTCAGCTGGTTTCCTTTCCAGAAAAAATAAAGGCAGGAGGGGACCACAAAGCTCAACAGATCTGGTACTGCAGTGCTCCCTGTACATGGACAAGAGATGATTATATTATTTTATTATACTAATACAAAAGGCTTTTGCTGTCTTATAATAATGGTTTTAATTCTGAAATTCCAGTGAGCAACTTAATGCTGTGAATCCAATGGGCGAAAAACCTTCTTTTGCCAGGTGGAAATTTGTCCGTTTCTCCATGATGCTTGCAGACCAGGATGCAGCACACAGGAAGGCAGATGCTCTGCAGTGATAGCAGCATGAAAATCTGGGCACAAAGGGCTGTGTCCAGTGGTCAGCCCAGGAAGGAAGGAGCCATGAGCCATGTGCAACTTTTAACAAAATAAGGATTAAGAGGCTGGAAAGAAGAATTCGGTAAAGATTTCTTCAGAAAATAGTGGCATATGATCTAAGGTCACAACACATTTACCTTTTTCACTTCAGTTTTCTTCTAAAACCGTCTTTGTCTTCACATCTGTGTAATGATGTACAGCTACAGGGCTAACATTCACATTTTGCTATGATTGTCTTCAGCAAATATGTCTGAAGGGGCTGCAGGGCTGAAAAGGACTCCTCAGCCAAAGTCGTTGTGACAAAGTAACATAAAGGAGAAGAATCTTGCACATGTGACTGTACTTGGAAGATGCGTTACTTTGTCAAGCTGTAGTGTGGTTTTGGCTGTCTGAGCTGACTGGGGAAGACTTCTATTTCCTTTTGCCTCCTGAATTTTCCATTTGCCTAAAGTTGCCCAAGTTTATTCTCACTTTTGATTTTAGGATGATTCAGAAGCACTCTGGAGATGGCCTAACTACTTAAGCTTGCAGCCAGTGAAAAAGAAATTGTGCTTGCAGAGTGATAGAGATCACTCTATGCAAACTGATCTCCCAATTGCACTGGTGTGCTTCAGATCCAAGGCACAGCATTGGGTGCTCTATTGCAGTCTTCTAAACTTCCTGTCATGGTCTATATTTTGCTTAATTTCTGAAGGAATGTATTGATTTCGCTACAGAATGACAGTGACTTTTACATACTGCTCTACTTTATCTTACATTGTGATAGCCCCACTGAGTCCCCTCCAGCCCTGACCCCGCATCCAACCTGTGATCAAGAGCTGCGCATTTTGAAAACCTGCATGTTTACTCCAAGTGGGTTGGAGGGCTGAACGGGAGGACTCAGACATCTAAATATTCAGCAGCTTTCTACCATTTGCACTGCTCAAAGGTTCAGTGTTGCAGAGCTCTACCTGTGATTCTTCCCTGGGACATGTACAAGTAGAATGCAGCTGTGATGCCCTACAAGGAGGCGTGAACAGGTTCTGGAGGTCTGCTGGTTTCAGTGTTCAGTCTTGGGAGCAAGCTGTCTGTCAGTGATGGTTCACGTGGAGTTCTTGTCTTGTCCTTGTATGATTTTAGCAACGCTCAGGTGAGTTGAAGTTACTACCTAAACTCTGGTGCCACTTTGGGTGTTTTCTTATCCTTGCTGTTGCCTGCTCCATCTCCAGGCTAAAGGAGATGTCACTAAAGATGGAGAAACTTCCATTCATGCACAGTTATAGTGCAAGGTATCACCCCTGTGGATGTTGAAGGAAAGGAGGAACCAGCAGGTTCCCTTGTGACAAACCTTCAAGTGCACATGCTCTTTCCATTTGCTCATTGAGCAGTGCTGAGAGTCAGGCTTTTCATCTGACCACATAGTGTTTGATGATTTGTAGCACCAGGAGCAGAGGGCCCCAGACAGGAGATAAATCCATTAGAACCATCCTGGTTAGCAAATTTTGCTGGACACCAGCGTGTTCAGAAACACGGTCCCAGCAATTTGTTTCTGTCTGAAACTAGCATCCTCTTCTTTTTGTGTTAGCCTCAGAGGCAGGCTGGTAAAACTCCCCAAATGGTGACTTTCATATGCAGTTCTTGTTACATGTTACTGAATAACACAATAAACACCCTGAAGGCTACTTTGCATGGATTTATTTGTCTTAGTGTAACTATAAACATGAAGAAGGATTGCCGACATACTATGAAGGAAGTTTAGTAATAAATAAGGACTTTTGATTTGAAACAGCACTCCACAGAGTTTCAAGAGAAACTAGAAGGAGTTTCCTTTCCTCCTGCTCTACCGGCTAAGAAATATGTACCCAAATACATCTACCAAACTATGCATGGAAAAAATGGAGATCATATTGAACCAATACATGACCAGTGAGAGAAAATCTATAGTCATGGCATTAGCTCTGCAATACCAGCTCATCAACAGGTACTTCTAACATATTGCTTTGTTCCAGAAAGTAAACAAGAAGAGAAAATCCATCCTCTTTTACTATGACTTACTGAGGGTTAAAATCTCATACTATCTCAATGCCTATGAGATAAAAATATTAACCTGTGTCTGATAAATACCCTAAGGGTTTGGTATGGAGATGACTTGGGCATTTAGTCAGACAGTTAACAGGTATATTAAGTAATCTGAACATAGGAAAAAACTCCAGCATTAATGTAAAAACGTGTGAAAGTGCTTTTCATGTAACAAAGTTCATAATTTTTCTCTCCATTGTGGATCTGCCTAGAAATATATTTTTCCCAATTTTTGTGGCTTAGAACCAGGCACTGTTCCTTTCCTTGTCTGAGTGTAACTAGTTCCCACCTAGTTGTGTCATCATCATCTAAGATAGCGAGTAAATTGCTTATTTATTGATTTTTTCTACAGTACAAAATAGATGTTTTGAGAATTAGTGGGATTATATTTAAAATCCTGCAACTGATGTAGGTTCCTAGAAACTTTGAGTAGTTATGCACTAGTGAAATGGAGTGTGGGACAGTGCATTCTGCTTCTGAGCTTAGTGAAAATGACCTGGGAATATCAAGGGCTGAGTAACTGCTGACAAAACAACTGGATCTTCTGTTGAAGAGGAACTGGCAAAGTCTGGAATTTTCTCAAGGCCAATTTTGTTACCTGACATTCTGCCAAAAAGAAGCTACAAGTGACAAGGTTAAGGGCTTATTCGATGGCTGTGAAATCAGCATCAAACAAACAGCCACAGGGAGTGCCAGACCATGTTCAGTCCTTTGCCTGGAGTCTCCTAATATTAGGATTACTCTTGACAGACAGAGCAAAGACTTCCACTGGCCGAGGCAGGCAGAAACTACAAAGCATGCAGATAGTGACACAGTGGCAGAAGCTGCTGGTGAGCCTTTGATATTTTTAATACTTCTATGTCTTAATTTACATTTATCTGAATCCTTCTTCCTCTGATGAAGAAAAAAGAGTTAATACATGGTCAAAAGTATTTTATGAACCCTGGGCCAAATGGCAGTTGCCTATTTTAATCTGGCATATAATAAGAATCTGACAACCACATAAACAGAAAAAAAAATTCCAGTTGCATATTGAGTTTGTGTATTGTCTCATATGAGACAATAAAGAAATTTTCTGTGTAGTTGGAGTGACTTAAACCAAACAATGATTTTAGCCATTTAATAGGTTTTTTTCTGCAGGTGACCATGTAGCTGGTGGCCAGGTTGTAAGTATGCAACTAGTACTCCATCCACCATTTATTCAGCTTCAAGTGATGAGCTGTGTCTTAAAGTCATCTTCATGATTGCTCCAAGAGTGCATATACTCTTAGAAAGGTGAGTCTTCACACACCTCCAGCTGTCCATATACCCCAGGTGGACTAGCTGACATTGGCAACGATGGAGTTACAGACAGACTGGATCCCAAGGTAAGTATCATCCCATGGAGCAGCAGAATAGGTTAGTTATCCAAACAGAGAAGCCATTATTTATAAGAAGGCAAAAGTTGGATTGTCATTTGACTGTGCAAACATATGCACTCTTGACTCAGCAATGTAGAAAAGGTTGAACTTAATTTCTTATTTGCACTGCACAGGTGAGATACAATTGACATAGATGTATCTGGACTAGTTTTCATCTGTGAAGGAGTTGCAAGGGGAAACTCAAGGCTTGATGTTTGCTCTGTATTGGAGACTTATGTGATCATGGCTTGTTCAGTATGGGTCACTGGACAGAAGCTGCATCAAGAGAACCTGCAGACTGATGTTGCAATATAAACACCACACAGTTGGAGTGCAGGTTTTATCTACTTGGTGTAGTGCAATTATCTTCATAAGGTCTGACATCTAGCAAAGATTGGCTGCAGCAGTTATTGGTGGTGGTTTCACAGTGGTTGCTGACAATGCTCCTTTTTCTATATATGTGTGTAACTGTTCAAACCATGCTGATGATTGATAGATGCAGAATATGTCGTTTTCATACCTGTCCAGTTCCCTTCATGGTGATTACTTTATTGGAGTGAGGAGGCAAAGCATGTGCTTATACACATACTGGCTGTCACAAAATTGACACCTGAAAAAGTTAGGTACAAACAACGATACAAAACAATTCCCTATAGGCTATAGCAAGAAGGACAATAATAGTCCCCCTCTAGTCAATTTGTCCTCTGGCAGACAAAATTGAATGGACTTGAAAATTGAGTAAAGAGTCATGGGATGACGTTGTTTCCTTAGTCCACCAAAACAAAATTCAACTTGTGTTTTTGAGGAAAAAATAGCAAGCAAAGAGTGAGGCAGCTTTGGGGTGATAGCTAGGTCTTTTTCTATTTGATGAATCTCACACTGGCTTATGCATTCATAACATTCAGCATTTTGCTTGAACTCCGTACACACAAAAAAATATGCTGAGGACAGTGGGAAATAACATATGGATAGAGACAGGTAATAAATAAGGTGAATATGTGTTTATTCTGGATCCATCCATTTCACCTACCCACATACCTAAAGGACATATTACTGCAGTAGCTTAGCATCTTGTCTTATCCTTGGCATGTTCATGTTTATGTATTTCTTTTCTGTGAAAAAAGGAGGCAAATTGGTGTTGGTTTATATTCCACATATGTTGTATGTTATTTATTCATCTTTTTTTACTCTTACATCTAAGAAGTATTTCAAATCATCTTGGCATCTCATCTATACACAGAGCTAGGAAATTTTGCATTTCCACCGGTTTTACAACCCAGTGAAAACCATTTATTTATTTTATTTTATTTTTTTGGTCAGTGCATTGTTGCAAATTTCTGTCATGAAAGAATGTATTTTTACCCATGCAATCTGAGATTTTGCTTCATAAAACCAGGGGCTTCTCATATCCTGTGGAGGTGATTGTGTAGGGTCAGAGGTTAAATTTAGAATTTTCTGTGGCTGATTCATTATAAACTTTTCAGAATGATATTAGCCAGTCTAGTCAGGAGACTAGCCAAAGGGACATCAGGAGGAATGACTGAGAAGCAGGGACCTTTTAGTTCAGACCAGAGGAGCAATTGGACAGACCACTGCCTGCATTCCACTCCTCTGAGGTTCAGAGGCTGCCTTCCCCAGCTTCATTGTAGTATGGGGTGGGACTGTGTTTATAGTTTTTTTGATGCAGGATAGAGAAGAAGGTTTTAGAGCACCCTGAAGAGGTACAGTCAAATTAGAATCTGAGCAATGATTCTGGCCTTTTACCCTAACACATACTCAGAGTCTTCAGCTCTGTGTTTCTGAGACCATGCAAAGTGTACATGAGCGATGCCTATCTCCCACACCTCTAAGTTTCACAACCTCTCCAAAGAAGGTGGTAGATAAACTGATGTCCTTTGAATGGCTTATATTGGGGGTGATCAACATTTTGTGGCTTGATTTAGTTTTCCACTCTGTCTTGCCCTGCCTGACATGCAGAGCAAAAAGGATGTCTCCAGCACCAGTTTTATCAAAATGTTATGGTTTGGGGCGATTTAGATCAAATTAAGCAACCAACAGACTTCTTGTATATCTGGTGCCCAAAGTAGGGCCTTGGGGTCACAGTCACTCTGGCTGCTTGCCCCTCATGGTGTGGGCATTAAAGGCCACTGAAGTCTGTGGGCAGTTTCAGGATGATTTTGAATGAACTGTCAGGCCCCTGGAGAGCAGAACTGTAGCCTGGTCCAGCTGGCTCCAGGTCAGGTTCTGAGCTGTCTGGTAGAGAAAAAAACATCACTGCTCTGAGATGTGAGGAGAAGTGGAGGATGTGAAAGCAATGCTAATTCCTACTTCTGCCTCTAGTCAAGCAGGTGAGACATGACATGGAAAGGAGCTGAGCAAGAAGCTGGGGAGTTTGTGGCTTAAAAAAAAAAAATTAAAAAAGCACACAGCAACAGATTCCAGCTCTGGATGTGATGGAGTTTTGGGGAGCTGAAATTTCTTAAGGCAGCACATCGTTTTGCTGTTGAATTGCAGGATCTGCTTTTTTAGAGGAGGAGGGAGTCAGGCTGCTCAGCACTGCAGGAAAGCTAGTGCCTTGTCAGAATTCTCACACTAAGATACAAGAAAGAGAATTCTGTGGAGGCTTCTTTTTCAGCAGATCACTAGTAAGGAGACAGGTAATTTCTAATTAATACTCGTCAAATTAAACCAAGTTAGTCTGACCAAGACAGGAGGTATTATATCAGAAGCTGATCTGCCATCCAGGGGTTTAATTTTCTGGGCCAACTATAAGGCTTTCCTGTGTTCTAATATCCTAACCAGACTCTTAAATGCTTTAATTGAAAATGGGACTTTGCATACAAGTACACAGAATGCCCTGACTAGGTGGTCTGCTCCCCTCTGAGGGTAACACTTCCTGGCCCAGTTCTTTGCATGGACAGGTTCTGCTCTGTAAGTCCCTTTGTGGTGTTGTGCTTCCTGCTTGTGCGTATTGAGATGGGGAAGACAAAACACAATCCTTTATTTTGTAGGTGTAGGAAGGGCAGATTTTAATTTTGATTCTTTTGCAGTGAAAAAGTGGCAAGAGTTGGTAATCGAGACCACTGCATTTCAGATGTGAGACTAAGGAAGGCTATGTATCCTCACTGTATCGTATTTCATATTTTTTGTTTAGTGTTGGGTTAAATTTCACTGATAGAAACTTTTAATAAGGTATTAAAAAAAGCTGAATATTAGCAATTTGCAGCTTTAAAAAAATGAACAGTACTTTTGTTTTGATATGCAACTCCATTATCACTTTGCATCTTTAGACAGGTGTAGTCTTTCTCTGATGACTTCTCTCTTTTGATTAGCTGAAAAGATTCAGTTTTACTTTGTCGGTATTGCACTTTCCTAAGCACATTTAAAGCAAGCTAGTAACAAAAAGCAAACCAAATGTTTAAAGACCTGGAGTGTGATTCAGCTTATTGTAGCCCAGGCTGTCAGAGTTGACTGGTAATTTTGCTGAAGAGTAGCCCTGCAGGTTATTAAAGAAAAAAAAAAATTAGTTTCTGAGAATATATCAACAAAATTTTTTTCATGCTTGACAGTAACATACCCATAACCTCCTTATTTACCAAACTGCCTTCAGGGAATAGTACAACCTTCAGCCTGTTGTAGTACAGTGATCTGTGCCTGTTGGCAGAGCAATCTTGACTGATAATTCCCATCTTCCAGCCTGCCTTACCATATCTGTTCAAATTGACTTGTTCCAGCAATAGCACCGAAGGAGGCACCTCCTACTACAAGGTCAAGTTGTGAGAGGTCAGTCTATTCTCCAGCAACCTGGCATGTCTGGGAGGTCTGAGTTGTATGGACCCTATACAGATTTGTTGCAATGTAAATATCATAAATAGGACCATGCTGTTAAAAATATACACAGAATTCCTTTAGCTTAAAGATGCTTGAAACCTTTTTGCAATATTGTTTTTATTCTTAACTGTGAAATTGAAATCTTATCTTCATTTTCTTCCTATTTCATCACCTCATAAATACTTAAACTTGTTTTCTAGACATAAAATTAGGAAGTAATAGTTATTTTTATAATTTTTTTTCCTCCACTCAATTCATAACAATTAACACATTGATGGTGAGGCTTACAAATTAGCTCAGTTCTGTCTAGATTTCCACACAGGCTAACTGAGGTGTGGTGCAGGCTGCAAGGCACTGTGGCAAGTCACAGCTTAACACCATCAGGCAGCAATGCTTGCTCATCTCTCAAGGAGAAGGTGTTCTCTGGTGTCAGGGGAAGAAAATGAACCTGATAGTCACAGTATAAACCAAGGTTATGGAGAATAATTCTTGATAAGTCTGAACCAAACTTTGCTGAAATCACAAGGATTTCAGCGGCCTTTAGGCCTCATTAGTAAAATCAGTCTTCAGTTTTAAACTTTTCTGTCTCTGAGTTTGTACCAGAAAGGATGTGAAATCTGACTTCTGCGGGTGGCGCAAATGGGAACCCAAAGAAAAAGAAGGAGCATTAAACTGTTGATAATTGACACTTCAGATTGGGGATTTTATCATTTTAATGAGACATCTTCCCAATTCATACATTAATGTCATGCAAAGTAATATTCAGTAAGACATATTCATTGTCTTCTGCTGAACACATGCAATTTAAGTGCCAAACAATAAGAGTTTTGCTCCCTTGAACGTAAAAGCCTTAATGTGAGCTGAACTACAGAATGGTTGCTGAGTTCTTGTCAAATTAGCTAGCAATTGATTACATGGGGAAAAGCATGGCACTGCATCTATCAGCTCTCTGCATGGGGGAATGATTAGACTCTTTTGATCATTGATAGGGGTATATAAGTTCTCAAAATGAATCCACTCCTCCAACTTTTAAGAAGAGAACAGTCAGTCCTGACTGAACATTGATATGTATGGGAGGATCATAAATGTGAAATACAGGGCTGCAGCCAAAAAATGCTTGAAAAACCAAAATCTTGGACTTAGTCTTAGCTTGATTTATCTTTGTGCTGCAGGCAGGAGAGCTGTCCCCAGTGGCAATGTTCTTTAGTGGCTTACACGGCCTCCACACTGGTGAAAGTGTTGTCCTTGAAATCGCCAAGGAATATCTTTATTTCATTTTCAGCTTGAGGTTATCATTATAGTACATTTTAAAGATACATTTAATTCCCAGTTCATACATGGAAGTCATACAAATTATTGATTTTTAGCCCAGATCATTAAGAATTTTAACACAGGCTGTGGCTACTCAGATAAAAGATGTTCTATTAAGAGCTTAACAAAGGTTAATTTTGGCATATAATTAACTCATCATCTAATGAGCTAAAGACAACTTTCTCATTTAATTGCTACAACTGGTAAAAAGTTCAAAGAGGAAAAACAACAGCTTTCAACATCTAAGTGCTTAGAGTACTAGCCGTGCTTATTCTCTCACCCCAAGGAAGGTTAAAATCCAAACCCTCTTACAAATCCCTTTTCTTCATGTTTTTCATTTCTTTCTTCTAAGTCTACTTACGGGAGATAAGTAATTCGTTCACCCTTGGCTTGCTGTACCCATTCTTGTATATTGCAGGGTAATATTTAAAATGCAGATGGGTGATGAAACTGTAAGCAAATTTCTGAAAGCATTCAAATGAAGGGGGTGTGGGTAATAGCCTGGTAGAAGATGACATTAGCCACTAGCTCCCTCCTGATGTTATCCCTTCAGTCCTCAGCCTTATCCTTCAGAAGCTGCTGGAGGAGCTTGGTGAAGGAAAGGGGAGACACAGTTCAGTCAGGCAAGGTGAGTAGTTGCATTTCTGAGTGCTGTTATGAAGTAATATATAAATATGACAGCCTTCCTCTTGCTTAACATTGTCAACCTACTTGGACACTAAGAATTAAATCCGGAAATTTAATTAGTCTTAGAAGTTCTAGACATCAGGAGGAATTTCTCCATGTAAAGGGTTGTTAAACATTGGAATAGACTGCCTAGGAAGGTGGTGGAGTCACCATCCCTGGAGATATTCAAGAAATGACTGGACATAATGCTTAGTGCCATGGTCTAGTTGACAGGGTGGTGTTCAGTCAAAAGTTGGACTCGATGATCTCAGAGGCCCTTTCTAACCTAAACAATTCCGTGATTCTCTTAACGGACAAACATTTAGTGGGACAGCTGCTCAGTTTCTTGAGTAACTTGTGTAATTTGTCACTTAAGAATCTGCCTCATTGAATATGTGGGACCTTGTTTTGGACTCTGGGCACCTGTTGAACAGAAGGGTCTCTCAATGACAGCACTGGGTGTACTCATCTTTTGAGAGTTCCGGGTTTGAGTTGCATTTCCCAGTCGATTTTCTACCCAGCCCATGTGGTCTGAACCTGGAATTGCTGGTGGTTCTGAATGAGGCAGAACAAAGAATTTAATGGTGCTTTGGTGGGAGGTGGGATTAAAATAAGATACAGCAAAGGAAAAACTGGGCATAAGTAAGGTGGAAAGCACCAAAGCATGAGATAGAGCAGTTGTGGGGCTGAGAGAGTGGGGAATCAGCAGCTGAGGTCTGTCTGTCTTCATGGAAAGGTGAGCTTTAAAGACAGAATGTCCAGGACAGGGTTTGTGATGGAGTTTGAAATTGAATAAAAGGTTTTCTATCCTTATTCCTTGCACCTTCTTCACATGATGAGAAACTTTCTGCAAACAAGCACCCTGACAATGACAAACCAAATCCTCATTAAAACAAAGAAAGGTTAAGGGGAAAAAATAACCTATTTAAAATGAGGTAACTCACCAGTCTTTGAGCTGCAAATTGACAATAGGATTTATATAAATCCATAATTGTATCTCTTTTACCTGCAGTTAGGCTGGTTAATGATGAAAAAAAGTATACAGCCTATCGTGAGGTTTTAATGAGGATTCTTTTTGCAGAGTTAAAAAAATCCACCAAATTAAATTCTGCCAATTTACTCCATTGCAAATTGAGCGCCACCCTGTGCGCAAAAAAATCATCAAGTAGCTTAAATCAGTTACAGCTAAATGTGTAAGTCAGCATGTGCTTTAGCCTTTAGTCATGAAGAATATATTAGATTTTAAAAATAAATGGCTTTCTGCTGAGTCTTCATTGCAATGGCTTTCTGACTTTTAATTAAATTTTCAGTACTCATGGGTACTTCTTCATGTACTTTGTCCACAGAATTCACAGCATCTCTATCATTATATGCAGTGGAAAACCAGAAGCTGGTTCATTCCTTTGTTATTCACTGGTATAATACCTAGAGATTTTTTTTCCTCTTGTAAGATAAGAGCAAAGCATTTATTCTGCAATAATACTCTATAAGAATGAAGCAAGAATGCATAAACTGAACATGATTAGCAGTCGCTGGTAGCTCATTACAGTTTGCTCATTAGACACTTCTGGTCTCTTTCATTGGTGTTAAATGAACTTAATGTAAATTAATAAGTATGGGTTCACGTCATTTGCAAGAAGCTCATGAAGAAAAGGGAGCAGTGGGCGTTGCTGGCCTCAGTGAGGCGAGCTGCTGCCTGCAGGTGTCAGAGGGAATGGCTGCTCTTCTGTGGGATGGCAGGAGCCATCCCTGCGAGACTGGGCATTGCGTTTTTTAGCTATGGCACTTGTGGTTTGAGGGACAGCTTCATACCATGGACTGCTAATTGGAAGGGGGAAAAGAGGCCTAACATGGGCTGTCTGCTTTCTACTCCTCTGGGACCCTGGCACCAGCCCCAGGAGTGGGGTGCTGGCCCTGCAGAGCATGTGCTGGCTGTGTCTCCAGGCACATGCGAGCTGGGCAGGGGCCAGTGCCCATCCCTGGGGGCAGTGTGTGTGCTGGCACACTGTGGCAGCCCTGTTGACTTGGCAGCAAGAGCACCCTGAGCTACTTCACTTAAAACAGTGTACCTAGCCTGGCCTGTGGGCTGCCAGCCTTCCTACCCACCCCCTCCTGCTGTGTCTGTGGGCTTTGAGATGAGAGAAGTCAGAATGTGCGATTTTGACATGGGTGGAAATGTGAAGGAACAGCCATCTCCCACTACTCATCAGCCTGGGATTTAATCTGTCACATCCTCTCTCAGGTGTGGGTGAGGCCAGGCTGGGGCTACCCTTGCCCTTCACCCCTGAGAGCCCCCAGAGCTCCCCACTGGCAGGAAACTGGGCATCCTGCCATGCCTTGGACCCCCATTTCATTTGCTGTGCTGGGCTGCAGAAAGTAGCACGTGGTGCTGGTGTGAGGACATGGACATGGACACGGACACAAGCAGGCTGAGCTTTGTTTTCTTTTGCTGAGACTTGTGGGAACATGAGCAGGGCCTGTGCTTCAAGCTCTGCCTGCAGCCACACATCTGCAGAGAAGCAGTGTGGGTGACAGCCTGCATAAGGCAATTGTCTGTGTGTCTGTGAGGAATATACGGAGTCATGGAAATGTGACAGGAGAATGCAAAGGTTTAAGAAATATTCTTAGCTCACCCCTGCCCATCAGTGCTCATTGAGTGTAAGAAAAATGAATGTGGCTGGGCAGTGGGGGACCTATCATACACCTAATTTCAAGTGTCTCATCACCAATTATCCCCATGCCTATCTATTCTCTTTACCTGATGGGCTAAGATTGACTCTCAGACCTAGGCTCTTCCTCCTCTCTTAGTGTTGCTTTCAGCATGTCATTTTTTCATTTGTCTCAGCTGCCACTTTAAAGGCTATGGCCCAATCAGTTACTGCCTGTGTGGCTGTTTGTCTGCAGCCACTGTCAGTCCTGGAGGTTGGCATCCCCCTCGCTTCTCCCAATTTGTTTATTAGGGGACAGCAAGGAAACAGGAAATTCTTCCTGGAATTTGATATAAATTCACTCTGAACTAGGCCTGTATAGAGAAGACTTTAATGGAGACTTCAGAGGTGCATTGTGGGTAGAGAGAGTAATGGATACTTTCTTTTTTAAGTGTGGGAAAATTACGTGTTGTCCTTGCAGAGAGTTTCACATTAACTACTTTCATCTGCTGGAGCTGTTTGGAAAGCAGGAATTATGCTGGGGCGAGTGGCAGGAGAGAGAAAATTTGAAAGGTGTTTGTTTTGGTTTTTTTT
>WBMY01009623.1:108198-144639 GCA_013397315.1 Donacobius atricapilla
TTTTGCCTGAAAAGGTACAGTGGAACTTTTTGAGGAGGAAAAAAAGACATTCGGGATCAGTCCTTCCTCCCTTCTTTCTCCCACCTGTTGCTTCTCACTGGATGTAAGTCAAACTGTGTTCAAATCCCTACCTGGCTTGTTTCAGATTGAGAATTGGGTGAGGATGTTCCAGAGAGAAGTAGCGGAAATGTGGCTGGCAGTTGTTTTGCTTGGCTCTGCATGGATAAGGGTGTGTTGGGGTTGGAGGGTGTTTGCAGGGGTTGTTAGACCACAGGCTGTGCAGGCGTGCCACTGTGGCAGCCCTGATGCCCTGTCTACACCCATCTTTGCTGACATCTGTGGGACCATCACCTCTCCTCTTTCTAGTGTTCTGCAGAAATGGGCTCCAGAGTGCATCTTCTATAAAAACCCTTTCCCTTTTAACTGTATTTTCCAATGAAAGCTGGTTTTTATTAAGAGATCTCAGCCCAGTTGTATCCAGAGTTTGTTGCTTTAAGCCATTAACTATTCACTTCAAACATGGTGAAACTGCCACTTACTATAGTTACTGCGGCACTTTGCTGAGACAGGGTTGGGTATCCTTCTGAGCAGAGGTGTTCAGGAAAGGTAAAAGTAGAGGGGAACAAAGAATCAGATGTACTTTTTTTCCCCGTAAGACAGTTTGTGTGGAAAGTATCATTATTACATTCATGTGCTGCAAGCAAAGTTGCTAGATACCTTAAACATTCTCCAGCAGATCCATGTGAGCTCTCATTTGTACAAATTCTGGTAAAACAAGTTATCTGACCTAAATCAGCACCAGCCCAGCACTAAGGAGCTGGGTTCTTTATTCGGCAAGTTATCCTCCCTGTCAAAATGCATTTACATAGAGCCCTGCAGCCTATGCACTAATAGTGCCTCCCCCTGCTTCTGCCTCCTAGTGGGCTGCTGAAGGAGGCTATACATATGTATTAAGTTATTAAGCAGTGGTGTGGGTTCTCACAAGTTCAAACGCAGAGCATGCTGTGCCTATGCTCAAACGTCTCCAGGAGGGCCTGGATTAATAGAAATGCAAATGGAGCATCTGCACAAGGCCATATGATTAGAGCCTTCCCCCTCACACCTCAAAGTCAAAAGCAGAAAAACACTGCATGTGATATACAACCAAAAAAACCTGGTGATATAATATGCAAAGTCTGTTACCAATTTCAACAGCAGTCAGCAAAACGTTGAGCCTCACCCCACTTTAAGCACCATTGGCCCTACCTTCTCAAAGGTAAGTGGTTTAATCAGCATGAATTGCTTGGGTCCTAGAGTCCATAGTGATACTTGCCTTTGCCTAGGATTCCAGGAAACTTCAGCTCAGCCCTGTCCAGCAGGAGCACTGCTAACTTGAGCAGAAAAGATCCTATTTTATGCCAACCCATGCAGAGTTCTTTCTGTACTGATGGGAGGTTTAAACGTGGCTCATTAAAAAAAAAAAAAATCAGTCATTAGTAAAATCAACTAGGGAAGATACAGCCAGTCAAATTCTGCTTCAGGACCGGTGTTGATGTGAGTCCATATGTAATCATTCTGGGTTTATTTCCTTCCACCTGAGAGCAGAATTTGACTCACTGGCAGCATATATCCTGCTGTGTCAAGGTTTTACATCCTTCTAGAGACACCCAGGTCTCAGCCTGGGTGTAGACTAGTGCGGCATTATCGGATGTTAGTTCCTGCTACCACAAATGTGGAATAACCAGGATGGAGTGAAGCTACAATTATGTGACCTTGGTTTCAACCAGAGCCATGAGATGTAATAGAATAGGGCTAAGTTTTTTCCATAACTTTTAAAAAGTTTCTTCATGTGTTGGTATCAGACCCCTTAGAGGTGGTGAATGAGAATGACTTCTCTGTGGAGAGATCTAGATGTTTTTGCTGGAAATAGAGACTTGTGCCTGTTCAATATCCATAAAATCAGGTGTCTATTTTTGTCAGCTCCTAGTGGTTTGTCTTCTCTGATGGTAAATTTTCACAGGTCATTGCAGGCCTCATCTGGCCAGGATCTTCTAAGAAGAGAATCTCATTCCACCAAGAACTTTGCCAGGTAAAGTCTGTGGGGACAGAGAGAGAGAAGTTCACTATTCTGTGCCTGTTTGCCAAGTTGTTGACAGCCTTGCAGGGGCATGGCAAAAAGAGAGATGCTCAGGGTAAAGAAGCTTAGCTTTGTCTTCTACATAAGAGACTTCCCACTGGATGTAGATCTGCTCCTGACACATTTCAGAACCAGGTATGTGAAACAAATCTCTCTTGTATGTAAGCCTTACCCTCACCCTCTACCATGGATGTACTCATGCAATCAAACATTGTCCTTTATATTTTTGTGAGACTACATATTGTAAACCTTTTTTTCTGCTTCTATGCAGTTATTGTCCTCTTGATCAAGAAGCCATCTTGGCTTTAGGAAAGTTTCTTGGAATGAAATTACAGCTGGTATTCAAAATTTAAGTGACTATTCATGATTCTGTCAGAATAAGAAATCAGACTGATCTTTCACGCTTTGTGGAAATTTTTTTAGTTTATCCTTGATGAAGACTCTCCTGATGGTAGAGGCCATTCACAGATGCTGATACACTTTACTGTCTTTGTGAGTAAGGGAGCAAACTTTGAGCTCTTCCCTGCTCTGGAGTAAGGCTCATGAACAGCTGTTGTTGTCTGTACGTTGGGTTTATTTAATATGTACAGGGTAAAAACACATCTAGCTGTCTGCCTATGGTGTTCTGTATGGAAGTGTGGAAACTAACCTGAGCATAATGTAACTTGGTTTATGAAGGACAGTCCCATATATCTGATTCAAATACCTCTCAGTTATATGATCCTTAAAGAGCAGCTGGTGATCATGCCTACTGCTTTGAGTGACTTTAAGAGCTGAAATATGAATATTGCAGTTATTTCTTCAGAATCAAATTACCAATTCTCTTGCTATTTCTGTGCTGCTTGATATTGTAATCCATGTTCTGGTCACTTGCCTTGTATTCTGGGACCTACTTTCGTACATCTGTTACAATAAACTTGCTCTTCCATGCTTCCCTTAGAAAACGAGGAGAATTGTCCTTGTTCCCCAGCTTAGGCTTTCGAGTTGGAAAACAAGCCAGAAAAAAAGCTACATGTAGAACAATATGTTCTACTTTTGTCAAACAGAATAGGAAAAGATGCAGAGTTTTGGGGATTTTGTTGGTGGGGATATTTTGTTTGTTTGTGTTGGGTTTGGTGGTTTTTTGCCTTTTTTTTTTTTTTTGACAACTAGAAAGTAACTCTATTTGTAAGGGAAGTAAAATTTTATATATGTCTCTAGACAATGTCCTGAATTGTTAGACTTTTTGTTCCTCTTTGTCTCTAAAATTCACAGAGCAAACAAAATCCTGGGCTAGATGGGGAATTGGGTGTGATTCTTCTTTTCGGTGTCAGAATAAGGTGACTGTGAGCTGTAGCTCACCTTCCTGGTTTGATAGGTGCTAGCATCCTGTTTCACAGGTTTTCAGTAGAACAACAGCATGACTATATGGAGCCCTTGACTCTTCAAAGACATTGCTGGATTTATTTGCTTGGTAGTTAATCAATTTTCTTATCTGTCCTCAAACCTTAGAACCAATGGTATGTAAATTCCTAAATAACTGCATGCACCAGGCCTGCACAGACCAAGATAGAGGAAAAATTAATAAAACATACACGAGTCTCTGCTGATTTCTCCACACATTAAAGGCTAGTGATTGCCCAGCAGTGCGCACGTTTGTATACATACTTCTCACATGCCATTAACAGAGCTGACCTCTTTCAGCAACACACACAAACCCGAACTATATCTACAGGAACCTTTTTATTTCTCTTAGACGGAGTATATTATTGTGATGTTTTCAGTATGGTGGGGAAATGAATAAAGGTAACAGTTCCCTTAGGTTAGATGAGACTCTGACTTCTAGCATATTATGGTCAGGATGAGTGTAATATCTAATGGTAGAAGGGCCATTCCTGTCCAAGCAGTTGCTGCTGGTCCATGGGTAAAACAGTTATGTATCTCTGGGAACCTATTTGCAACCTTGATTGCAATTGCCATGGTTGATTCCATTTGAAGGGAAAGAGGAATGGAGAAAACAGAATAGTTTAACACACAGCACAAATGCACAGTAACAAGAAAAAAATTAATTGCTTATAACATTTACAAAGCATCTTTATTTGCTCAAGAGGTCATTCTGCTCTGAAAAAATAGCACATCAGTTTGATATAGATGAGTAGCTGTGTTTGCCCACTTTGTTATCTAAAGCAGGTTTTTGTTACATATAATTTATTTTGATTTAATTAATAAAAGTAGCTGCCTAGGTGAAACGGTTGCTATTCTATCACATATATAATCTACAATAAAAACCTAAAGTACTCAAATTTTATTTCAAACAGGACCTTTATCTTTCAGCTATGTAGAAAAAAATCAATTTAACTGCTATGAAGGGGGCAGAGCAGAGCAATTACAGGTGCAGGTATGATTGAGCAGCATAAGAACCTAATCCTTCTGGTTGACTACTGCCCCATAGCTGTAGAAGAATAATACTGGCTACAGATCAGATGCCAAATAAATCCTGTGTGAGCTCCTGGACTGTTTCAGGGCAATCCCACCCAGGCAAATTTAAATTATATTAAAATTGTTTAGTCCACATAAAGTACTTGCACCACTGTGGCAACACATGAAGCTGAAGAAAACTGCTGGTAATTCCTAAACCATTTCAGGTAAATCATTAGAGGAGGTCTTGGATGCACCCTTATACTGGTTCTTGCTCCATTGTGCCAAAATGTAGTTCCCCAAAATGCTCAGCTCCTGCTTGCTACAGTGGCTGAGCTCTGGCATTTCAGAGGATGCTGCAGATCCCAGTGAGGCACTTGTTTAGGGGAACATTCCTGAGGGATCCCTCGAGACAGATCTTTCAGTGCTGTAAAGCATCTGAGCCCCAGTGAAGCTGTCAGTCAGTACATGGTGCTGCAGCTGCAACACTGTTGGTAACGCTGTGAAGTGAAGGGAGAGCCTGGCTGACGGTCAGATCTCACCTTGAGTCTTCAGGATGAAAGTTACATATCTGGCACTCTCTGAGGTGTTTTTTAACCGTATTTAATTAGGAATCTACTATGCCTCTCTGAACATAGAACCCTTTGTTGTTGCTTTCATAATGTCACTTCTCAGAATAGCACTACACAGTAAATGTTATTTAGGAAGAAGATACTGCAAAAAACTGTAACAAATTACTCCTTCAGGAAGGCTTAGTGGTGAGCTAGGTGCTCAAAATCTGGACATAAAGAGAGGGTAACAATAGAGAATAATAAAGAGAAAATAATTCACGTGTCCAGGATGAGTGCAGCCTTTATAGGGATGAAGAACATTTGTTTGACCATGAACACCGCTAGAAGGCAAGAAAGTGTCTATTTTTCCAAAAATAAGCAAGATTTTTTCTAGCAGTACTTAGGTAATCTGTCTGTGCAATGATCTAAAGGTGTACCCTGCTTTCTGTTTTTGATCCATGTGCGCTCATGCTCTCTGGTTCACAGCCCTGGCTGCATGCTTGGTGGTGGGAGCAAGAAGGACCCCACTGGAGTGCAAAGGTCTGTCTGATTCTTAGACTGTATCTACAGAGTGCAACGAAGTTATTCACAGCAAAGTCATGACTGGAACCTTCCCTCCTTTGGACTAACTCGACATGTAAGAAATTAGGTAGATTCTTGCCAGGTCAGAGTTGTGATGCTTCACTCTGTTCCCAAAATGGATTTGCTTCAGATCCGTTGCTTCAGAGGAGAGGGCAGGCATGAGGCATAGAGCTTAAACGGTTTATCCAGAAAATTATGGCAGGTTTTAGTTAAACTGGGAATAAAATCATCCAACCTCTTCCCTCACCTCTTCCCTCCTGACCTGTAGCATTAAATCCCTGTGGGATTTTTTTTTTTTAATTTTTTGTTGGGTTTTTTTGGGTTTTTTTTGTTTCCCCCCAATATTTACCAATTCATTGTAGATTGGCTGGCATTTTTGTGTTTATGAACTGGTGACACCATATGGGAGATACAGTTTAACACTGGCCTGTAAAAACTGAACAACATGGAAAGCATGCTGTAACAAAATCAGGCTTTTATTCAAGTGACAACCTATAGGATAAACTGAAGAGGAGCAAAGACAGCTTTACATCAGAGATTCCTCGATACAATATGTTCTGCAAAAAGATAGCTGTCTCCACATAGTAACTTTCTGACTTTTGTGTGTACTGTGATTCTCTTTACAAGGGCTTCTGAGGACTGCAAGAAAGAACTCTTACAGCACTATCATCCTGTTTAATACAGTTGCCTCACATAATACCACCAAGGACAGTTCAGGGTTCTAGGGAGCCAGTGAACTGAATCAGTGATGCCCTCTGGACACTACTTGTTAATCCTTTAAGAAAATCTTTCTGTTGCTCTCTGGGAGTCTTCCAGCCACCACAGTGTTCTCTCCAAAGTAACATGAGATACAGTGATCTCTGAATGTTTGGCTTCTCTTTGAAATGCTACAAGAACACTCTTTCTTGCTGTGTTTTAGTACAATGCAAAAGGAGGCACTCAATGGACTCTCAGATCTGAAGGAAAAGTAGATATTTGTTGACTATTTTTCCTTTTAGTTCCCATCCCTCTTTTGAAGTGTGACTAGTTTTACAGGTATTTCGCTTCCTGCTGACATACGCACAGAATTAAAGTGAGATGTATATTTTTTGACTACTAAGAAGTGCAGGGTTAAAGTTCTTTTCTTCTACAGAAATGGTCCTGTTGTAGATTTTTTTTTTTATTATTATCCTTCTAGTATGGTCTGTGTCCCCTCAAAACACAGCCATAAACATTTGCAGTGTAGCCTCAGCAGAGGTGGCAATCTAATGCAAATGCTGATGAGAGGCTGACTCTACAATGCCTTACCTCACAGATGGGCAGATGAAGAAAGAATCAGAATGGTGGCAGACTGAGAAATAAGACAAAAAAAAAAAAAAAGGTAGGGCTAGTTGACCAGCAGCTTGGTCATCCCAGGAAGTACCATAGCAGAAAACTTAACTGTTGTAGTTTAAATTAATCTCTACAATGATTCAAGAGATGTCCAGAAAGAATTGGAAAGGACAGGATTAGACCCATGGCTTCCTTTCTGCCCAGAATATAGCTTTCTAAGATGGCATCAGGTGTTTGTGGACAAGTCATGATATTGGCAGCACTGTGAAAAATCTCTTGGACTTTTAATCACCATAATGTTTTGAAGGTAATTAAAGATATCTGCAACTCAACAATGGATACTGTGTTGACGTAAGTTTTCACAAGTGGCAGTCTAAAACCTGTGGAAGGCTAAGTAGAGCATGCAGGATGCTTGTCACTTTACATAACCAGACTGGATGCTTACAGATCTAATATACAGACCAAAGGCCCCTGTGTTTGAGAACTTGGGCTATCCTATACACCCAGCTTCTGAGCAGCTTGTTCCTGCAGCAGCTGTGGCTGTCTTAATGCCTGTGCTTTACCAGGATTATGCCTAATCTTTTAACCTACAGCTTTATACTTGGATTTTCTTCCTCTATGGACATATTTCCTTAATTTCTCAGTCCATTCTCTCTTTTGTTCCTGACGCTTCTTTGCAGGGCTTTTTTCCCACTCATTGTAATTCCTCTTTCCCACCTCACAGTGACAATAGCCAGTAGTCTGGTTGGCCTTGGTGCATCATGTACTCGAGTGAGCAGCCTCATCCCTAGACAGGGCAACACACCTTGGCTAGCAGCTCTCTATTGCCCACACTAAACATAATACAATAGTTTGTTGTGACTTTATTGGCAATCTGAAGAACCCTCTTAGTCCCACTGAGGAATTCCTTGTTAGATACTATAGAAATATGGGTGGAGTTTCAAAGTTTGGGCAGACTCATGGTTGTTTTCCTATTTAGAATCTTTGGAGATACATGAACAACCAGAGTGAACGAGCTCTGGATCCTAGATGCCAAACCTGTATCAACTCTGGCAATGAAAAGGGAAAATCATTCCTTACTCATCATAGCCAAAGAGCTTGTCTTGAAGACTATCCCAGGTCACTGTGCTGTGGACTCTGGATGTCCGTTTTGCCCCAGTGAGGTAACTTTTGAGACAGTATCTCAGTGGAGAAACAAGAGGTTATAATTTGTTGCTTGAAGTATAAAAATAAATGATGTTGCACTTCATAAATGGGGTGTTAATGATAGCAATGAAATAATCTATTTCTCCTCATTAAGTAACAAGCAACACAAGCTGAAAAATTAACCAGTTTGTTTCACACAGTTGGATTAATGGAGAACCAAGCAGGTTCCTCTCACCAATGAATAATGGCCTAGAGAAACACAGTGCTAATCGAGACAACAGTGCTGGTAGTAAACAAGTCAATCCTGTATTTATTAGAGCAGTAGAACATGCATAATACATTGAGCTCTAGTTATCAGCTGAAAGTTGCACAATGCTGGCAAAATAGTCTGTTGTATCTCTACTAGAAGGAGATTGTTTCTTTGACAGGAAATCCATATGTCTAGGAGGAGAGACATTAATTTAGTAGAAGGTGAGAAGAGTGCCACATGTGGAGCGGGTGGCCTGCTCTTGACTGAGCAGCCATTCAATAATTACTCTAAATGCATCACTAATACAACAAAAAACACTGTCAATCAACCAGAGCCCTGACTTTGTAAACTTATTTAATGCTGCTTAGGTTTGACTAAAAGTTCAGAGGAAACCATGGATAGTATTTAAGTAATACAAGACATGAAAATATAATATTAGGCAAGTCAGTCACTTTTCTTTTTTTTTTNTTTTTTTTTTTTTTGCACAGGAATGTGCAGAGGTTTTGGTGTCTATGGAATGGGATTCAACTCATTTGACTTCCTGTAATGTACAATAGGTTTGGCCTAGATAACAGCATGCTAAATTGGACCTTGGAAAGCGTGCTCTGCCTTTGACCTGCTGGATGATTTTTGGCTTAAATGTGCCTTTTTCTGACATACTTACAAGATAGGGATGATGATAGCACCTATTGTAAAGCACTTAGAAAGCAAAAAAGTCCCATATGGAAGACATCATTGGAGGGGTTTTCTCACTGAGGTGAAGTTTTTTTTCTTCTGCTTTAGTTGACTGTTTGTCTACATTTGACTGATTATGCCAGTAGCAAGAAACAGCTTTATATATTCCTAGTTTAATAAAGGGTAGATTTAGTGCTGAAGCTTTTGGAAGGTGGTCAGATAGAAAACTAACAGTAACTGTTATTCAGTAAGCCTTAACTTAGGCTCACAAAACCAGTTAATTGTAAAGAGTCAGCTGTCTTCCCTGAATACTCCCTGATTTTGTCTTTGTTTTAATTCAAGCAACAGTCTTTATGGCCATGTGATTTATTGTAACTAAGTGCTAGTTGATGGTCTTCCTCATGCTAAGTGCAGATGTTGGTCTTTGCAAAAGTCAAATAGAAGATATTTTCAGTTTAAGATAGCTCCATTTTCAAAAGTTAGAGGTATCACCATTTTTTTCCTAACAAATCATGTCATGGCACACAAGAAATGTGATTCTGCAGAACAGCAAAATCTAAAGATAAGGAAAATTCATAAAGAATTGATAAAAAGAAGAGGAAGTATTAGGGATATTCCTGAAGAAGCTGTATCAGTAGGGGAGTTTCTATTACAGGTAACTAGAGTAAGTCCCTCAGGAGTCTTCTGTTTTCATCTATTTATTAAACAACTAAGAGGATAAGACAAACTATAAATTAATTATACTTACCAGTGACATAAAGTCAAAGCAGTGGTTAACAGAGATAATGCAATTCGTAGACAACAGGGGGCCAAATTTTCTCGATGCTTACACCTGTTCAATCTTACTGAAGTCAATGGGATTGGACAGGTGTAACCGAGGGGAGAATGTAGCCTCAGGCCTTTTCTACAAAGGGGTGGAGAGCTGGTGAAAGATGCTTAATGTTAATAAATATGAAGTCTTATCCATTAGTCTGAGATGCACAAAAGACAAAGAATGAAGTGAACAGAGATGAGGTGCACCAGTGCCCAAAGCATGGGCACTTTGCATACAGGAACTCTGGTGATTTCAGGCGATGCTGGAGATCTCAGCCCAACCCAAAGCCAGGTAGCTTTTGTGGTGGCTCAGAGGAATTGCACCAACGAAGGATTTTGAGTATTTAGGTCTGTGTCCACAACCTGCATGGCAGATTGGAGCTGTCACTCTATTTATTGATGACTTATGTATACAGTAGTAATGACTACCTCTTAGAAATTAGGTGTTGTCTCATAAATAGATTAAGTGCTAGTACCTTCTAGCCCTGCAGTTCTCTCACTCAAACTCTCCACCAGACTCTTGTCTGATAAAAGGTATCCACAGCCTTACATATTTGTTCACAATCTAAATCTCAGGTTACCAAGGTAACAAGCAGGTTAATCAGCTCCACCACACTTCCCTTAATTGAGGGAGAGTACTTCATTCTCCACTTCAGTCAGCTAAGTACAATAGCCTTTTGTAGTTGGCTCTCATAGACTGTTTTTGATCCACTTGACTCTGAGACAGTTCCCCTCTCCAACTACAGTGTACAGTAGTGTACACTAACAACAAACGTGATTGAATTGCTGAATTACACAGTGTGCTTTCCAACTGTCTTGTGCTACAATGTTCATACATAATTTATATTGGAATTGCATTAGGTTGTGTCCTTTGCATGAGATTGGCTGTCTTGTAGCTTATAGCACCAGCCCTATGATGGAGGTGGGGCCGAGCCATTCTGCACTAGCATGGTTTTGGGAGATTGGCCCATATCTGAAACAGAGTGGGGTTGCACATGGGACTGGGGAGCCTTTCCTTGCTCTGCTTGTCTGCCTGAGGTATGTTCCCTGTCTCAGTTCTCTGTCAGTAAGAGCAGTCCTCCATCAATACAAGAGAAGATAATTTCCTACAGATATACTGCCAGTCTGGCTTTAGATTGAATGTTTAGTGCTCTAAGGCAATCTGTGCTACCCCGTCATTTTTTCTGGAACTCCCTTACCTCTAAAATTTTAAAAGAAAGAAAACACCATGCTGTATCAAGTGCTTTTTGTGACCATTCAGAGCTTAGCCTTAGTCTCCCTCACCATCAGAATCTCAAATGTTTCTTAAAAAGATTTCGAGAGGTCTTCCATACTTTTTGTAAACTGCTTAAGCAAGAAAGCATATAACTGTCACTGAAATGAAGCCACTTGTGCAGTACAGCATGCATTTATCATATATAGAAACAGTATCCAGCAATTACAGGCAGAAAGCACGCTGCTTGTAGCAACTTCAGGGGGATTCAAGTTGGAAAAATTGATTAGAGCTTCAGTATAAATAAAACTGATGCAACTCATGGCAGAGAGTGTGGACTTTTACTTATATACATGTGGATGATTCTCCAGGTTTATGTCTGTCTTGTGAGATGGGAGCCATAATAATACAATGCCTTCTAATGCCAGTCTGGAGAGTGAAGCAAGTAACAAAACTTTTCCCTAATTTGTGAGTGCAAGCTTTTCAATGACCTCTTAAGACACCCTTCCTAACCACCAGTGTAACCCTAAATCCACCTAAAGCCACTTAAGTACCCCTAAATTTGAAAGGGGGGAAAAAAAGTATTAAGAGTTTTAAACCAGGACATTCTTTTAGTATTTGTTGCTGAGAATATGAAAGGTTGATTTGTGATGAGAATAGCTGGCTTCAAATTTTCATCAGTATGGGACTTCTAAATGCCTGCTACTAGCAGCGTGTTTTTATTTACCGTGGTGTGTGCCTCTCTTTGAGTTTGGGAATCATCAAAATAGGGTAGACTCAGCCTTTGTAATACAACCCTCTAGGAACAATTTTATTCAGTCAAAGTAATACTGAGACCTTGGAGAGGAGAATTGATCTAAAAAGCGTATTTTTTAAAGAGAAGCCCTTGCACCAACCTTCTATTGTATATTATCATTAACAATTTCTGGTAACCCAGGAAGACACACTGCTTTCTAAAGTAAAGCTAAAGCTCACTCAGCTATGTTAGAAGCAGATTTTTGAATCCCTTAGTTCCTCAAGTCTTTAATACTGCCTGTAAATCTTGACAAATTACATTTTTGGGCTTCAAACAATGCTTTTTTATGAACTTTTCCAACTGTCCCCCTGAGAAATATCTAAATGACCCAAGAACTACTCACATTTTTTGCACTGTGTAAACCAAAATTTCACAACTGCTATAATTTGAAATATTGTATCCCTCTATCTTGGGGAAAAAAGGAAACAACCCACAACCCCAAGCTCTCACACAATCATGTTTGTTTTTTCCTCTTGACTGCATATGGCATAAAACCAGCTCCCGTGTCTGGGCTTACAAGTAACCAAGACATAAATCTGTTATTTTTTAAATGAAAAAGACTCAGAGTTTAAAAAAGTAGAGGCTAGTCTGCAAATGAGAAAATGCATATGTTACTTACCAATGAGAAAGAACATACTAAACCTAACGTCTGCTGGAGAGAGGGAAAGAGCAGGGATCCCCACAGTCAGAGAGTTTCACTGCATTCATGTCCATGCTTCTGGCTAAGAAGAAAAAAACTTTCACAGCACCAAATGCCCTCTCAGCATTATGTGCTTACCACTGTTACAAAAATGTTATTTCCTTCTCTTCAGTTAATTTGCTTGAGGTGGTAAACGAAGATGCCCACTGGCAATCAAGAAAGCTATAGTGATAGTTCAAAGAGAAACAAAAAGTAACACTGAGAGGAAGACCAGTACCATGACGATAGTTGCATTTGGTGAATTAGCAGAGAAAGTAAGCCAAAAGATATGTTCCTTTTGTTTTTTCCTCTGATATTTCCATGACAGTCTTAGAAATGCTTACCTGATTTTAGTCACTTAAGTACCCTTTTTCTATTCATATACACCCAAGAGAATGCATGTCTCCTCATTTAGAATAAAATGGTTTTGCTGCTCATTTCTGTACCGTTTTTCACTGTTAACCTTTAGATTATGGGGGGAGGGTGTAAAAATCCTTGTGGTAATAAAGCGGTCCCAATTCTTTTACAATTAAAAAAGAAATCAGAGGAGAAAATTCTTAAGAAATGCATATAGTGATTTCAGCCCAGATACTATTCAAAAATAAACCCAAAAAAGTGCTCATTACAAAGCATTTATTCCTTGCTAATTTGGACGTTTATTTATTTATTTTCTTTATATCCACTTGAATATATAGAAAAAAATGTCTGTGTACTTCTGCACAGTACTTCTCCTGTCTTTACAGTGTTCTAATTAAAAACAAAAAGGCACAAAAAGGCAAGCCAGACAACTTTGAAATTTTAATAAAATAAGATTTAAAATATTATCTTGGTGATATGAACCAGAAATACAATAATGAATATCGATGACATGAGAGATTATTCCCACTTGTGAAAAACACCTCCATAACTCATTTGTGACTAAGGCAGTTTTGAATTATGGGATTTGCAGTTCACTCGTGGGATAAATTACATACTCCTCAGATAACCATTATGTATCTGGCAATGTCTGTATCATTCACAGCTCTGGGTAACAGCAAGAGACTGTGCTTTCCTTTTGCTTTAGTGAGTGTACTCTTCAAACATTTATTGTACAATGGTTATTGCAGGGGATAAATAATGCATACGAGGGAAGAAAATTTACATTGCAAGTTGATTAAACTGCTTAACAGTTTTTAGCCACTCTCTAAATAAGGATTTTTAACCAGATTTAATCTATGCAGTGTTTCATGTCCAAAGAACTAGCATTTAATCTCTGTTTAACTGAAATTTAGTTAGCAATGTTGACACCTCTGCATTTTAACACTGGGATTTCTTTGTGAGACACAATCCCTTTCACTCAACTTAATATCCCATCTTGGTCTCTAAGGGAAAATAATTGAGTTTAGGCTAGTTCTAAATAGCGATAAGGACAGGGAACACAGATGGGTATTTCATTGATTAACACTAACACTGGCCTAAGGCCTTGGTGTCAGGCATTAGATTAGGACATTACTAAGAGAATGACAGAGTTTTGGCACTTTATTCCTTCTCAATAACATTCTTTCACATATTAAGTTTATCCCACCCTAGGTAGCTACTTTATCATGCAGAAGGCCTTAATCCACTGATGTGACTCTATCTGCTTTCACTTTGATGCTGCCTCTGTTTACAAGAGTAATGCAGCCTGTGTAAGACAAAGTACTCGTGACAAGAACAACTGAATAAGGCTTTTAGATGCACAGAGCTCTGACCTAAAAAAAAAGGAAAAAAAACTTCAATAAACTTCAAAATACTCCAAAGCAAAAGAGAAGGGAAAAAATCAACAAAAACCAGAGGCTTTTTGAAATGAAGTTATGTTGTTTGCATCATGAAGAAGCAGACATGAGTTTTCCATCAAGAAGATTCAACTTTACTGATCTTCTTGTACTGCACTTTATCTTTTCTTCACCTTTGACCTTCCTTTCAGTGTCTCCTCAAGGCATCATGAACGTAAGCCTTGTGGTGTTCTTTTAGAAGTAGGATTGCTGCTATCCCCTCTGGTGAATTTAAGCAGCTGTTGGAGTCAGTGACAAGCTTGGCTACAGATTTGGTGTACTGGCTGGGAAAGAGATTATGGGTCAGTCCCCAGTGCTGGGAGACAAAAGATTCAAGTAGTTCAGGATTTTTTGGATATCCGAAAAAGATTTCATGAAATTTGTAAAGATCTAACGGTGTATTGCAGGTTTCATGTGGTCTAAACAGCTTAGAGCAAGTAAAACTATATAGCCAGTAAGTGGTGTTTTCACAGCAATGCTGTTTTGCAGAGGTGTATGAGGTCTTGTGTAATATAATTCCACAAAATTCCATTGCTGAAGACAGAAACTACTGATTCTTACCACTTGCAGGAACTGTGACTATTAGGTGGGCTGCCAATTTTATGAAACTCAAATTAGATTATTGGTATATTTATTACAGGGAAGTTACTTGCTGGTGAGACATTTTCTCTCTAGTTAATAAAGATTTAATAGACTGGCTACTGAGAGTGGCATTTTGGATTTTTTAAAAGCTTATTTAAAGTGATGCTAGCAATTTTGTCTCATTTTTTTCTGGAAATCATGGAAAAAATTTTGAAACTCGTGAAAGACAACAAAGTCATGGGAAGCAAGACAAAGGTTTTGACCTTATTGGTTTGAATCTAATGAAGATTTTCCTCCTGCAAACACAGACTTATTTAATTTTGTTTGGAGGGTCACTGTACCTGGATTCTGACAGAAGGTAGGAAAGGAAATTGCCTTCTTTCAGTTTCAGACAGTTTACAAAAATTGTTATTTTATAACCATTGTAAGCCTGCTGTGAATGTCGGCAACAAAGAAATGTTATATTTTTATATTTGCATATGAAATAGTCCTATTAAGACTGTTTAAAATTATCCACATGACACAGGTGCTATCATAAATTGTTCTTGTTTACACAGATTGAAAATCTGACCTTCAGTGTTCAGACAGAAACGTGTGTTTTCTCTTTTCACTCAAACTGGTGCAGAATAGAAGTAACTCCATGTAAGTCAGTCGAGCTGAATAAGAACCAGAGAAAAAAAATCCTATCTGATGGGTGGCATTTTTTTGCATGCATTGAGATATCACACTGGGATATTTCCCTTTTAGAAGAAAGAGTGAAAACTTATCATGTGACTTTTCCAGATCTTTAATTTTATATGATTACTCCCACCTATTTTATAGTTTGTACACTGTATGGACAGTTTGTGGTTCAATTTTCTGCACCAAGTATATGAATTTTGCTTGAATTCCCCAGCCAAAATTCTTTCTGGAATTATCTCTTTAGAATATTATGATTATTTTTATAACGATAACAACTCTTAAGTGACTTGTCTTATGGAGAATGCAAAAGTGGCTTCCAATTCTACTTTTCAGATCATTAACTATTTTTTGCACAGCAGCTTCAAAATGTAAAACTGCTTATTCTCCTACTTTTTTTCAGTGACAGCTTCATGGCAGTTGAGCCTGTGGTAATAGTTTTCCGTGCACTTCCTTTTCCCTAAATGTCTTTGTAAATTAGATGTTTTTGGCAGTGCTGATGAAAAAAAAGACTCATAAGACTAAGCTGGATCCTAGCAAAGTGTGACTAGAAGCTGGAAAGTTTCTTCACCTTTGCTTTATCCTGGCAGCCTTGGCCTAGTTTTCTGACGGTCCTTTCTTGGCAGCTTCTCTAAGCAAAAGAATATATACTGGCAAATTATTGTTTGATTTTTCAGGTATGGACAGGGATTGCCACATAACGCAGGATTTTGGCTCAGGTTTCCCAAGAAGAAAGGTGAGCACAAACATCCTATGACCTGTACTCTCCACAAAGAATTTGCATTGGTTTTGACAGCACTTGAAAACATAGGAAGTCCTAACAGTTCAAAGGGTGGTATTTTTAAAAAATAATAAGCTGTATTTGTTAGTTCTGAACACTGAAGTGATGTGAATTGTAACAGTTTCTGCCCACCTGTAAGATTTAAAAATGCTCTCTTTCAAGCCCTTCTTTTGCATCCTTTTTCTTGCTAAGGTAGATAGAAACTTTGGATTGTTTGGAGGAGAGCTGGGTACAGTTTTGAGGCTTATGAGTTCTTTATGTACAGCAATGAACAGGCTGGTTTCAGATTTAAGAACATGGTGTTACTTTACATCAGGAACATGAGTTTCTCTATAGTATTTACCCTTTTGTGCAGGACATCCTGACGGCAAGTGTTTTAAATCTTCATCTGTTTTTTGTTTGGTTTTTTTTTGTTTTGTTGGGGTTTTTTTGTTGTTTATTTGTTTGGGTTTGGTTTTTTTTTTTTGTTTGAAAAGGAATTATGCCTGTGCAGAAAAATGTAGAACATTTCCTTGAGACTTCCTGTCAGTGTATGAGTTTAATGCACATCTGAGACATTGGCAGCACTATAATAAGCCACAGTGGTAGTTACCATCTGTCATGTTGCCAAACTATCTCAAGGCACATTTGTCTTTCTCGGGAAGGGGAGAATATGTCCATGCACTTGGAAATGGAAAGAAAAGCTGTGCTTTTAGCCCACCCCTACCACATAACCACATCTGGTGCTTCTGGACATACATAGAGGAGATCATCTACCCAGTGTGATGCCCAGAAAGGCAAGGCAGAAGTCTACTCACTCTCAACAGCCTAGTCCACTTCCAAGGCAGCTTCTACTGTAATGTCATGCCACCAAAATATCACTGTGGTTTGTTGTTCATTGGATCACTGGTAGCCTTCCTACAAAGTCAAAAGTGGCAGGAGACAAAGATGAGTTAATGGAGCCTCAGTGGATCCAGGAAAATTGCAGGGGTGCTCTGGGAGTCTTTGCCCTGCTCCTAGGTGTAGCTGCTGTGCCACTGAAGGCTACTGGGCAGGGAAGCAGGTGGGAAGCCCTGCAAACATGTGCTGTTCTTGCTCTTTCTGCCTTCAAAAGAAATGGGGTGTCTGTGTCCAGACACCAGGGCACCACCATGACAGGGTCTGGTGGTAAAACAGTCCAGGGAAAAAAAAACGTGTCTGGGAAAATACCCCAAAACCCTTGAAAACCCCACTCTTAATTAGATAAAATATGCCTGAGGGAAAGCTGGTAAAAGTAAGTATTAATACTGAAACACCAAAATAATCTGTTGTTTTTACTTTTTAAGTATTCCACAGTTTCTGAAAATTAGGAAGAAAACTGTCTGATTGTGAGTGTCAGATTGCATCTGTGTTTTCAGGGGCAATTCCTGTGTCACTATTGGGATGCAATTCCCACTGTCACTGGTATCAAATGCATTCTCAAGCACCTGAGTTTTCTGTCAAAAGTGGAAAGATTTCTGAGGAGCAAAATTGCAGCTTCAATGTTTATTGTGTTGAGATTGACCAAAAATCCAACATGTCACACTTCTTCGAAAAAAATGGAATATATTAAAATTAATTTCACCTTAAATGCAGGCTTTTATCTAATTCCAGCCACCTTCTAAGATGACTGTGCATGTGAACATAATCTAGACAATAATGCAATGGCAGTTTAAATAAAACTGAAAGTCTTTAGTCCTCAACTCAGAATTAAAACTCTTAGAAATCTTGTCTAATGTGTTGTTTATGCTGCCTGCCCCCATTCTTTGAAAAATGCAGGCTAGCCAAAAGTTTTTGATCCTTCTGCTATTAACAGATGGTATATGTAGCTAAGGATAAGCTGAGACTATCACTTAGGCCGCAAGCAAAGGGGTGAGGGATGCTCCCCTGTGGGTACCCTTAAAAGGCCATAAGCTTGAGTAGCAAAAATGAAAAGGTCTAGTGCTGGTGTTAATTACGCAGAAACCACACAGAAAGTGCTCGCTGTCACAGAGTTGAGAGGTTGTGCATCCCTTCCAAAGATAAAAGGCATGGTATGAAAACATTTTGCAGAGGACAATGAAGTGAAGATTAGCATAATCTTTTGCAGTATCCTCAGTAAGCTATCCATGAGTGAACTGCTTTTTTCTCATTCCTTTTGCTCTAATGTCTGGATTTAAGGAATGGCAATGTAAGAATAGGCTTTGTCCTTGAAGCCTGACAGTTGTGTTTTCCCGCCTTCATGTGATCATCCTTGTTGCTAGCGTACTGCTCTTCTGGTAATCAGACACTGGAAGGAAAATGAAGTGAAGTGTCAGTTCATTGACAGAACCTGATCCTGGCTATGTTTTTGTCTCAATCCAAACTCATCAGTGCTCTCACACTTCCATATTTTCTTGTTTCTTCTGAATCAAAAACGTAAACTCTCTTTTATAAATGTTTTGTATGAAAGTAAAAGCAAATAATACTGGAAAAATCCTAAAAATAGCTCCATGAAGCCGAAAAGCAACATAATAGTATAACTCCTCTCTGCTTGGGAGGAGAGTGTCTGTGGTGGCTGCCTGCTTAGCATGTTAAATTGAGCATGCTTTCGTACCTACCTCAGCGAAAATGGCTCTTTAGATGCACGTCCTGTGGAGCACAATGTTTAGTTTTAGCATGGAGACTTAGCCATATACATGTTTTGGTTGAACGTGACTGTCTCCAGGGCTGACACAGTGGCTAATACTCAAGTTTGTTAGCCACTTTGATCCTGAGTGCCCTGTTTTAAGTCTTGCTACTACTGGTTAAGCTAGCACTTTGTTACCGCAGGGATAACTGGAGGATTCAGAGTGTTGGGAGGCACTATCCCCAAGATCAAAATATAAAAATAGGTCTGAGGTCAGGGAACTGTACAGACCCCCAGAAGCTTTTCAGTTTTACAGCTGGAGATAGTCTCTTAAGTATATATAAATCGTCATTAGGATTCTGACAAAGAAGTGCACGATGGGATTGCTGCAGGGCAGGCTCTTTGAATCTTATTCCTGATAAAAAACACTTCTGGCTGGCTGACAGGAGACAAGGCAAGTTCAAGGAAGGCATTAAAAACATCTTAAATCTATTGATGGCAGCAGAAGTGTTGGGATGAATAGTTTGGGATTAGGATGAAAATTTCTGAGCGCAGTCAGGGCAGAGAATTTGGCTCCAGCTGGCAATTCTGGGGAGAAATATGTTTCTGATTATGGTCAGATTCAAATAATAATGCACAGAATCACTGTGAAACTTCCTGAGAGGAAATAGTTGATTTTTTNTGTCTGATTGAAATAGCACTCTAGCAGAAGGCAGGCTACTTATCAAAGAGCTTCCTAGCAAAGGCACCAGTGAGGCAGCAGGAGTGGATTTCAGCGCATTGATGGGCACCTCTGCCCTGCTAGGAGCAGCTGCAGTGAGACGTGGCACCAGGAATGCCCCATGGCTGCTTCTCTTCAGCAGAGCAGAGGAGCAGTGTCTTTCCACTGCCTCACATGCCCTGGGCAGTCTGGGATGATGGAGGGCAAGGCACCTTTGCCTACCTGGTGCCAAAATTTCCTTGCTGAACAAGGAAAGCATCCCTACTCATCTTTGCAAACCAACAAGCAATGCAGCTCCTTACACACAAGGGCTGACGGGAGGCTGAGGCAAACATGGCGTTTTTAACCATTGGCTGTGGCTCAAACCCAAAGGCTTTGGGTGACACGGTTTTGTCACCATATTAGTGGCTGCCCAGTTGAGTGACATTCAGTTTCCCAAATTTTTCATTCCCCACAATAATGTGACTGTTAATACCAGTAACGTCTAACCCCTGACCAAGTAATTTCAATGTAGCTATAGACCTGCTGTTCTTGGTCAAGCAAGCACCTGTTGCTCATTTTTGTTTGGATTTTGCATTGATGTAAGAGCACTGAATTGGTTAGAGTATCATGCTTGCCCTAGGTCTTCATGTGTAAAGCTCTATTGCCTTTGGCCCTCCTGGAAATACTTACCTCTATGAAACTGAAGGGAGCATCCATGTCTGCCCAAGGGTGCATGCCCTGGAACAGTGGACTATGGGCAGTGTGACTGCTACAGCACAGGCTCCTTCTGCAGGCACAAGAAAATTCTGGTGGGAAGACTTTCCCTAATAATACAATTGAAATTGTGTTAATTTTCCTCCTAATTGATGGTCAGTGGAGCAATGACTGAAAGACATGTGTTTTGTTTGAAAAACTAGAGAAACTGGTAACTGAGCATACCTGCAACGGAGCATCAGCTCGTACCGCCCCCACCACTGTCCACAGCCACATGATTTGAAATTCCAGTAGATTATTCCTCCTTGAGACCTCAGAGGTAGTGGTTTTTTTCCTATGATACATGGACAGGGCATCAATAGGATTGAAATCTAGCCAGGCATTTTGCTGAGTGCAAATGAGAGTGTCTTTGTTAAAAGAACAGTTCAGTGAGAGGGTGACAAAACGACCTAGTGGTCAGAGCTATCCTAAGTTCTGTGCTAGGAGTAAGAGTGGTTATCAGTGTTTTGTTAAAGAAAAAAATAAATTGCAGCTTTTCTATCCAACCTAGATATCTGCCCCAACCTAATGCAAGCAGACAGGTTCAATGCTACCTAAAATTATTTTGCCTTGTCAGTGAACTGCGGTGTTTGCCTGTTCATAAATACTATGGTCACCTTATTGTCTGCTCCACTGCCATCTGACACACAAAATTGAATCAAACACTCACGATATCCAACTTGTTGTCAGATATCAGATACTAAAATAAGCCTGCTTCCCTTTGTGTTTTATCTATCATGTATTGTTATGTCAGACTCTGGGATCATGTTATGTTTGACTGGGTCCCCCTGAAAAAGAACCCAAGTGATCTGCAATTCATGCTGATTAGTGAGGTAGAAGTTGGCGGGTAGCAGATAATTGAAAGTTTGCAAGGCATTTTACCTAGCTGTCAGCACAGCTCTGGATTTGCATAATTGTTCAAAACATCAATGAGAATCGTTACATTTAATTACATCTTATTTACAGGAGACTTGCTCCAATATTTGATTTCTTGTCAAGCAATGGAACAGACTGCCCAGGGAAACAGTTGAGTCACTATCACTGGAGGTATTTAAAAAATATATAGGTGTGGCACTGAGGGACATGGTTTAGTGGTAGACTTAGCAATGTTGGGTTAATGGTTGGACTCAAAGATCTTAAAGGTCTTTTCAAACCTAAACAATTCTATGATTCTATATTTGAAAGAGTATTAACTGAGGTACAAAACCCCTGAAACTATAGATAAATAGGAACCAGCACATGAGAAAGCTCATTATAAATTTGATAATAGTTATTTTCTTCTTTCAGAAGTACATCATAATAAGATGTCCCAAAAACCCTAGCAGTGATAACCATTTAAGCTTCCCACAAGTTCATGCCAACAGTAATCATGAATTATGAAGAGAACATAGACATGACAACAAATAACTTGCAGCTTTCTTGATTACTACAGGAGCCAGGTGAGATTTTATTTCTGTTAAAGTTCCTTGAAAGTGTGAGGGCTTCTGTGGAGAGCTAGTGGAAGGACCTGTTGTATATTTAGGGTGGAAAAATTTAAAACATACACATAGGCCAGGAGGCTAGATTACAAAACAGGCTTCCTATAATGACTATCACCTTTGAAAATGCTGTCCACAGTGCTTTCCAATGCACGGCATTTCTACTACCACCTTTTCCTGGGAACATTATTCTTCATAATGTACTGTAGCCAAAACCAGAACCCTACATTCCCATGTATTCATATAGGGTATATCCTGCTTTATTCGCTGTTATGAATAGTCGCATCACTATTTGGATTTATTCACACAGATGTTCATGAAAGTGCTGCTTTATTCACATAAAACCTCTTTGTGTAAAAAAAATAGAAGGACTTTAACAAGAACATTAATCTTTTGCTACTCAGCATTGTTTGCTCTTGGAGAGCTGTCATTCATTAGATGCAGATGCAATATTGCCTGACTCATGCAAATTATTATTCCTTAAAAAATTACCCAGAGAAGCAAGCTGTTCACCAACTCACCTGCTCACCTGCAGCTCACCGAGAAAACTGGTGGAGTTCAATGGGATTATGGGGAATATGAAAAGCTAAATGTGTGTCTAAGTGTTGTCAGGAGCAGGGCTGATGCACACATCTACCACTATCAGGAACAGTTTTTGAATTATTAATGATAAGAAAAATTGCCAAAATTAATTGGATAATTTATTTGTAATGAATAATTCGAGTAGCTCTGTTCCTGAATGTCTTCCTGCCCTTGAATAAAGCAGTTTAGAGGTGCTGCCTGCCTCTTGTTTTGAATGTAGTTAAAGCTTCAATTAGGCTTGCCTACATTGAAATTTGACATACCAGTTTCTTTCACGTATTTGTTCAGACAGAGAAGCAAGTCTGTGTTTGGGTTGTATTTTTTCAGGGTTTGAAGTCTTGTTCAAAGATCTTGAAAGATTGAATGACTGAGGACATAGACTGGAATTCTGCCCTTCAGTTTATGTGCAAAATCAAAAACATGCAAAGTTTGGTAGTATCTGAGTTTCATCTGATAAGGCATAAATTAAAGTATGAAGAGAAAGCCCAGAAATAGGAGACTTGTCAGTTTGAATGTTAGTTAAATAAGTACATAAGGTAAACAGTTCAGTGAGGGTTATGTAGCTGAATTTTCAATCAGGATGCACAAAAGGCTGTTGCAACAGCATCTTCCATTATCTACATGTAGAAAACATGTAGATTTTGTTGCACAAAGTAGCAGACATCGTTTACAAGGGAAAATCTACCAGTTTTAACAAATCTTTCTTTTCAAATTACATACTATTAACCAACTCAGAGCACCAAAAATGCCCTTAACCATGAGCCCTTTTAAAAATCCAATATGCAGCGAGTTTTGACTGTTCATTTATCACTTACTTAGTACTGAAAAGTTGTTCTTTCAAAGCTGTTTATTTCATACCTGCAAACAGGTACTGCATGCTACTAAATTTAGTTAAATAGATCCCTCTTTTTAGTTTTAGTCTTAAAATAAATTACTGTTGCCATTCTGTTGAATATAATTGGATGAATAGCTGCAAGTTTGTGATACTACCACTTAGTTTCCACATGGTACAATACACCATTAAACTATTTTGCCTCATTGTAGTATTAGATTTGAGATAATTGGCCAGAAATTCAAGGCAAACTAAGCTTCTGAAAAAAGGAAAGAAACAATTGATATTTAGGTGGACTAAAGTCCTCGCTGCCTGTATCTCTACTGAAGAGAGCTGCTTCTACTGCTGGGAAAAGGTGTATCAGGGACACAGGAGATAGGCCGTAGGGAAGTAGCATCTAGTGCCACTGTCTGAGGACAAACCAGTGGCTGCCTGGAGGAATTACTCTGGAGAGTGAGGCAGGGTGGAGTTCTGACCTAATCAGGGAATAGGTTTAAAAGGTGTCTGGGAGGGAAGAGTTGGCTGTGGGCAAGAGAGAAGCAGAAAAGAAGGAATAGCTTTTAATGTAACTTGGAGAGTGTGTGTGTGCGTATACAAACATACAGGTATAAATGTATGGCAGTGAATTTGAACATTCTGGGGTTTGTAAGGTGCAGCACTGCAAGGCATAGACATTCACTACCATGAACACAAGAGACGTGGAGCTCTGAAAGGTGACAACTTAGAGATGGGTGGAGGAGCACCTCCATGGACATCATCAGTGAAGAGCCCTCTGTGGTTACAGCCCTATTCTGTGGAACACCAAGGACTCATTAAAATATGGTGCGTAATCTTACCTACAAAGAAATGGTCACAAATTAAAGCGTCCTCTTAAGGTTTTTAGGGCCTTCCACAGGATTCAGGTTTCGGTCATGAGAGAAGAATCTCCTTTCATATCTACAGATATTGTATATGAAATTTAAACACTACTGCTTATTGTGTTTTTTCACGTGTAATTTATCTGGATTCTGCAGGTATATTTTTTTTGCATTTGTCCTTTGGTGTTAATGCATTTTTTGTAGAATATGTGTAAATAGATATGAGCAAACTGTAAAAGTTATTCAGCTACCCAGTGAACCATGTAATCTGTTGATTCATAGAGACAACAGATAATAGAGTGAGATATTTGCTTTACACTGTCTGTGTAGTATCTAGGCACAGAGTCAATTTGTGTCCTGTCGGGGCATGTTGTACCACACTATATTATCACTTTGAGGATAGGCAATTTGGGTAATGAATATGTAAGCTGATGGGGGTGGAGAAGTATCCCTGATATTATCTATAAAGTGGAAATGTTGAGCCAAGGTTTTGGCTTCATCCTGGTTAATACAAAGCACTAACATCACAGAAAAGCTCTTCTGCTATCTTGGAAACAGTATTGTTAATTAGCTTCTACCTTCACCTCTATCATAGCATAAAAATGAAAACAATGCACTAAACTCTGACATTTTCTTTGTACAGCAGGTATGAGTAAAAATGCCATCCCTGTGGGAAAACACAAAAATTAAATTTAAGTAAATGAGCATTTTGAGAGCAATTTAAAGAAAATAGTTACTATTTGTTATGCTTGATCCAAGGATCTATTTGACCAGGTTGTGGTTATGCTCAGCTACTGCAACAGCCCATCAGTGTCTCTCTGTTCCAGCCACCCCCAACAGCCCTGGGGTAGACAGCTGTGCAAATGAGCAGGAGGTGCAGAGTAATGACAAATAGGCCACCCTCTGTCCACTCTCCAGGATATGCTTCACAGCGTTAAATTTTTGTTTTCTTGTTAAACCTTCTCTTAACAGATGATCATGCAAGCTGTTGACATTTGCATGAATTTTCCAGGAAAGTATTCCCAGATTCCTAACAGGTATTTACAAAAGAGAATTTGTGAAAGAGAGATGTTCCAGGGCTGAACTTCTTCCTCTTCTCCCAACATCTTCCCTTATATGCTGACAGTATGTTGTGCAGTGCAGGAAAATCTGTACCTAGGTTCTATGTCAAGTGTCAGAATGGGTTAAATTGTGTTACTCTAGACCTCTGCCCTGAATAATTTGCCCTTTTAGTAATTCTTCTATTTACCCATAGAAATGCAGGTTAATAGACTTAAACTGCTTCTCTCTAGTACCAGTACAACTGGGCTTGGTTGAAGATGGCTCCAGTATTGCTATGCTGCAAAGATAACAGGTGAATCTCACAGTTAAATATACAGGTGATCCAAATAAACCCAGTAAACTGTATCCTATATAATGGGAACAGGTAGACTCTGTCAAGCTGAAATTAGTTCCATCCAGTTAGCTTTCCCCCATTTTCTGATTCTGCCATCATCACCTGAAGTCATTGGTGAGATTTGAAGCCTGCAGAGGGGAGTGGGAATGACCTATCCACCCACACTGTGGGTGACTGTCACATCAAGGAAATCTCCATACATCAGATATGAAGCCAAACAGCAAAGGCTTAAAAATGGAAAAGCTGGATGAATTAAAAAAAGTAAAATCTTTTTTATTTCCTCACTAATGGTTGGTGATTTGTCCATAAGCAATCATTTAACTCACATCTCACTGAGGCCTCCTGGTAAGGTCTGCTTCTGACAACTTGGTTGGCTTCACTTTGACAAAATTCATCTGGATTTAAATACAAATTTTACTTGAATAAATAAAGACTGCAGGTAGTCCCAGAACCTCTCTTCCCTTCATCCCCATACCTACCACATGCACCCAGGCTACTTTAACACCTTATTTTTCAGGTAAGGCTGGCTAGCCTGCCCCTGTGTCCCAGCCAGAGAGCTACCCCTCTGAAGGTGGTTGGGCTGACCTAAGCAAGCACTCCTTTCCTTCTATGTGTCTGCCAAGTGCCACAGCCACCTGGGCCATGATGGGCAGTCACAGAAAAAGGAAGCCATATGGTAAAAGCAACACTTAGTCATGATTCCTGCAGAGGTACAGAAGTGGGGTTTTTTTTCCTCTAAGTAATGCTATTTATTGTCTGTGCTGAGAAGCCCTGGTAAAGGAAAAGGTCAGCATTTTGATATGCATTGTACAAACACAACAAAAACCAGGCTGTATCTATGTAGGGGCCAGCTAGTGCTTGTGACACTCAGCAGGAGTTTTTACCAAGACATTTCTCAGCCACGGGTGCTAGGTGAGTTCAGCTTCTTTTATGCCTTAGAGTAGAATACACCTTGCAAGCAAGAAGCATGCAAGAAGGCAGCTTTTGACTGCATTAGAAATATTAGTTCTCAATTTTTAGCTGCTTATAAAGCACATTTCTTCAGCAATACCTCATGCTGTTAGTTATTGCTAAAACATCTCTGGGAATGGCTTGGGGATATGTTTGTTCTCAGATCCCAGTAATCTGTTGCAATTTGATAATGTACCTCCAGCTCCAAGCACGATGAGGCAACCTGATCCTCATTCATCAGCCACACAGCTTAATGCAAGCAGGGTCAGGGTGAGCTTTTAACGAGACTCGATCCCTCCCTGATGGGAACCAGTCTTTTGCTACTCAACTGTGGTTCCCCATCTCCAACAATGTCAGCATCTGCAGTGGGTATTTTGGGCTCTGTTGGAGTAGTTCTGTCAAGGCTTTCATTTAGGCCAGGAAACAACCCCTGAGTTGTCCTGAGTTCTGCTTGGGTTGAGGCCAACATGTTCAAGCATTGTGCATGGAATAAATAAAATGGATTAGAGAAAATTTATGACCCTTACTTAGGCTCATCCCTCTTTCATGAAAGCAAAAGATGAAGGAGGTGAAGGACTGTGTATCTCATTTTTAATTGCACAAATTTTACTGTTGGGGTGAAGGCCCTGACTATGGAGGACCTTCTCCTGATGGGGACTGGAATGGAACCCACTGTGCTCTCTGTTTCCTGTCTGGGAAGTTGCTGCTTTACTTGGCTTAGTTATTCCAGAAAAGCCTAACAGAATGGTGAATTCCCCTGCCACCCCAGTACACAGATCTCATGTGTATGGTATACACAAGAACACTCTGAAAGAAGTTAGAAAATGTCATGTGTACTGTGTACTATAAAAATTTCAGTTTATCTTGCATGTATTTTTAATGGCAGCCACTTTCCAGCTTCCTTTTGTTCGATACAAACAGCAGACTTGTTCTTGAAGTAAACACTGTTTTAGTCTTCTGTTTTTTCCCTTTTATTTCATTTGAGTTTAGTTTAGTTTAGAGCTTCTGCCTGAGCAGCCGGGGAATATATATAATAGGGCATGAATACATTCTTATAAGTATTAGAACAAGTATGGAAACACAGAGCCCTTAGTGACCTTGCTAGTCCTCTGCTGATCACTTGTGTTTGTTGTTGTAGGAAGGCAAACATAAGTATAGAAGTGTTATTGAACAGAAAACCCTTCAAAAAATTCACCAGTCTTTTGTATTCAAGTCACAGAGCAATAGGGGGCCGCCCTGCTCAGAAAGCATACTTATGTGAGTATTAAGAACTGGCTGAGATAAGAAGTAAAGCTTAAGAGACCTTCATCATTAGCTGCTAGTGGTGGAGATTAGTGATCCTACTACAGGATTACAGGCGGAAAGAGTGCTAGTGTTGGTTAATTGTTCATTAATGCTTGTAAAATAAGATAGCGCTAGTAAAACTTGCTATTGTCTACTCTCTTAAAGTAAAGCAAAATTGGATCTGCTTGTCAATAGCTGTCTTGATGTTAACAGGAACATATTTAACAGATCATTTTACAGTGTAAACTACTATCCAGATCTTTCAACATTTAATTAGACACTATTATCTTGATAAGAAATAATTTATATATTAAATAATCTGTTCTCTATGTGTGCACATTTCATCCTTTTAATTAGCAATGCCTTCACCAGAGTGCTTTTAATATTTCAGAGTTTGCATATGAATCTCAGGTGGAACATCATCTCCCTCTAGCCTCATGGATTAATTTTATTTACAATATCTTTAGAATTGCCACACTTTCCCACCAATGCTTTTCTGTACTATTAGGGAATGGAAGCCACAATCCAGACAGCAGAATCCTTCTCTCAGGTACAGCCCAGGCTTATGCAAACCTCTACCAGAAAAAACCTGCGAGTAGGGTGTGCATCAAGGAGGATGAACCACGGCTTTGACTCTGTCTCCTTAGGGGACTGCCCTGCCCCTTGCAGGCTGTGTTTGCTCCTGAGGTCTTACCCTTGTCCTCTGTCTTGGCGGGATGCTTAGTCCAGGCTGCAAACCAGATTTAGGCTTGTACCCGAGACGGAGTGATGCTGTGGTGGCTGTGTCTCATTGCAGACATGCCTGTTCTGCTGCCAGCCAGCCAGTGCTGGGCCCTGACACTTCCAGCAGGGAAGGAGTGCAGGCAGCCCCTCTGCGCCAGCGAGGGATCAGCTCCTTCCCGTTCCTCCCACGCTGCCCCAAGCACTGCTCTTCTGCCAAAGCTGTCTCTGCATGTCCAGCGCAGGCACCTGCGGGACACACGTGTGTGCTGGACTGGTCGGAGCGGGACTGCTGCTCCTGGGAGCCAGGATATTTTCCCCCCACAACCAAGTGGGTCTACAAGGCTTCTGCAAAGTGCACTGCAACAAAAAAACGGGGTTTTGACAAGGATGTACTTGAAAAGAAAAATGAGATGCTCCCTTTCTATTAATACAAAAGAAGCATCAAGTGAAAGGCTGATCCTGGAAACAAGAAAAAAAAAATTTCAGTGAGATGCATGTGAAGCGTTAGTGTTTTCATTTAAAAAATTATTTCACAGGAAGAAGTCTCAGTTGTTCAGGAAATAAAAATATATATTTTGAAGGCATGTGTTTTAAAGGCAGAAGAAAACTCTCCACCTCTCAGGTTACTTCCCTGTAGTTGCTTGAGCCTGAAAATAGAAGTCTCTGCATCTTCACAGCAGACACACCGTGGGAGACTTCATCACACCCTCACTAGATTTTCTTGTGTATCTTTAGTTGAAAATAATGGTTAAAACCAATGTGGAAGATGATTTGCTCTGCCCTGATCTTGGCTGCTTTATTGGTCCCTTGGCAGCAGTAAGAGGAGCCTGAAGGGTGGCTTTAGCCTGAGCCAGATTCCACTGGCCCTGAGAGACTGCTGCAGGATCCCAACACTCACAGGGCTCTGAGAAGTCCTGGCTGGGTCCCTTCCAGGTAGCAGGAGAGGTACTTGGTAGTGTGAAAAATTCCATGCTCTGAAAACTGCTCTGAGAGGGGCTGCATGTGTGACAGAACAAATGCAAAGACTTTTGCTGAGTGCCACTAATCTATCTGCCCCAAAATGTCATCAGCTGATGTCAGAGACCACATAAACCATCATACCAGGGCCCTGGTGGAGGGGTCACTCATGGCTTCCCATTGCACATCACCTGCAGCCTCGTCTGTCAGGGCAAACGAGCAGGGGCTGAACTCCAGACCTGCGTCTTGCCCGGTGGAGAAATTTGAATGCAACAATGTCTCTGTCAGTGGATAAGAGTTGATACCTCTGGTTAATTGCCTCAAAGGTGTTAATCAACATCTCATTAGTCTTAAAGATACAAACTTGATAACCCTTTTTATGTGGCATGGAATGAGACTTGAATAAATAATTGCATGCTGAGACCTGCCACTGAGAGACATAAGATGTTGGTTTAAGACAAAGAAAAACAAAACCTCAGTGAAATATTTGGAAAGATGAGAAAGATACAAGTCACAACCTCAGTTTGCAACACAAACCCAAGCCCAGACTTTCTGTAATAACTGTTTTCATAGGAGTAACAAATAATAGCTAACTTGTCTGTGCTGAGACTTGGCCCCAGTACAGAAAACCACCCTGCTCTTAATTTAGTACCTAAAGAGAGTGATTGTAAAAAATACTGGAGCTTTCCTTACTGTTCATTGAGTTTTCCTCTATTACAGTTTTAGGGTGCTTCTTCAATCGCTACAGCTTGAAATCACCTTCTTAGCAAACTGCCTTAGATCAGATTTGGGCAGAACCTCTGGGTCTGACTGTAACTTCAGTTCAGCAGTAGCATTCAGCAGTAGCATGACAGGCAAAGAAAAATAAAGAAATCGTTATTGTGGCTTTGTTATATGATGGAAAGTTATGGATTTGGAGTACATCCATCCTGTGATATTAAGGGATGGGTAAATAAGATACACCACTGCATGGTAACTGTGGCTTTAAATCAAAGCATAAACAGCTGGACAAATGTGCATTGTAGCCAGATAACCTAAGGAAAGCAGACTGCTACATGAACACGTCCAACTTGGGAACATGGCAAAGTACTTTCATTTGAATTTGAAGTGTACATGAAAATGTCATTATATGCAAGCGCTGGGACTACAGCCCTTATATAGAAGCACTGGGATTGCAAATGATTAGAAGGGGGAAAAAAATTAATTCCTGGTAGAAATTTTCCAAACAGCTGCAGCTAACATAAAATAGGTGCGAGAGTAACCGTGTGATGCTGGTATAGACCTCCAGGAAGAAACCCTTTGTCTGTACCAAAAATAAGTGAACAACGAAGCCCCTCTGTGGCTAGATGAGAGAAAGCGTCTGAAGAAGGGTCTTGCCATTCATTCTACCTCATTACAGGTATCTGACTGATAGCAAAGCTGCATCTCAGTGCAGCAGCTCATTAGTAAGAGAAGACTCTGACATTAGTTCAGATGTTGATCGATGTGACTGGTAGTGTGAAGTCAAGATTTTGTTGTCAGATGGAGCTTTATCATCTGCATTGCAGCCTGGTGGTTTATAGTGGAGAATCAGTATAGGGAGAGTGTGTTAAATTGTTTGGGGGTTTAATACCTACCCAGCCATTTTCTTACGTTGCAGCCTCCTTTACCTGCTATGTCATAACAGGTCAGGTGAAAAGGTCATGAAAAGGCAAAGCACATCTTCAGAGCTGCCTCCCAGAGCCCAGCGCCTGCTCAGTGCGGTGTGTTGTGTGACATGAGAGAGACAGAAAGTTAGATCATGGCCTGCCTGAAGTGCCAAAAACATGTCCACATGTCCATGCAGCCTGTGTCAGCCCAGCTCTCTGGTGGGACTAATATTGCTGTTATTATCCAGTCTTTTGACCTAATGCCTCATGACAGAAGGAAGAAGTCTTGTGTATCTGTGTTCTATTGGAGCATTAATGGCAATTTGCAATTGCTTAGCATTAAAAGCCGATCAAGCATGATGTGGCCTTCCAGAGGGCTTTGTCCTTAGCGTGCTCTGGATCGTCCTGCCCGCGAGCAGCTCTGCTCCCCCCCGCTCACAGTGCTCTCCATGGCTGCTCTGGGGGAACGTGCCATCTGACTTCATGCAATGTTTTCCTTGGCAAGATCTCTTTCCAGCTCGCCCGTTCTAAACAGCTGATGGTTCCCTGTAACCCTTCAGACCTACACTTCAGTTTCTTGTACGCTATAATCAAGCTCCCTCTTCTTAACTTGTTATGAGCCAGCACATGATGGGTGAGCCCCCAGCATGCCTTGAGGTACATCAAGAGGGATGGAGAAGTAAAGACAGTAGATCTACTTCAGCAAATTAGCAGCAAAAGAAAGCTCTGTTGAGGAAGTTCTTTTGAATGCCACAATTTTAACTGTTCACTATGGAGTAGTTCTTAAATGGCATTTATATTTACATCACTTTATTATATTATTCCAGCCGTGTGAAGATGTATTATGAATTTACCAGCTCAGGCATAAAATCTATTCACCCATCCTCTTCCAAGGTGATGATAATGGATCCCCTCCCTTTTCCTCCTTTTTCCCTCAAATTATTATATTTTGCCTGCCTATCTAAACAAATCACTCATGTTAGGCAATAAAATATTGTAAGGTTGCAGGAGGCAGAATGACACAGTTGTTGGCTTGGGGTTTTTTTTACATTTTCTTGCCATTGTTCTCTGCAGAAGATTTCGTGCTCCTTGCCTAATTTTTGTATGGTAACCATCTTAATAAATTTGGACACGTGTCACTTTGATGTAATTCTGTCAATGCAACATAATTTTTCTTCTATGGAGAATTTTGATATTATTTTCTGATTTTTTAAAAAAATGAAACAGAAAAGGCAAACAAAAGGTATGCTTTAGATCAAATTTTTATTTTTGTGCCCCTAGTTTCAAAGTTCTTCCTCAGGTTTTTGCACTCTGGAAATTTTAACCAAATAAAGCTGTTCCAAATGACGTTTCATGGTGGTGTTTGTACACAGACCTACACAGACCAGCATGTCAGTGCTGGGCACTGATGAGTGCCTGGGTTAAAAGGACCAAAGTCTGCCTGAGAGAAAAGACTGATGGCAGCTGGACAGGGTACATCTTGCTACTGGCCTCCTCAGGCCTTTAGGTACCTCAGGATCTACAAAAAGTATTTAACCATTTAACTGCTGCCCACTTGTGCTGCAGCATGTGAGGGGCTCTCTTCCACTGACATGTTTTGAAAGGAGCAGCATGAGCCCTTATTTACTGCCAGCATTTCTGGGTGTCCTATGAACCACCCACCCTACATCTTTTCCTGCAGGAGGAATTTTTCTCCCATTTGAGAAACAGCTTACTGCAACAGACCTTATTCCAGCATTTTCCCCAAAGCAAGAACTCAGTTGTGCATTTTGCAAATGTGTTGTTTTGGGCACCTTACCTGTTTCTTTTCTATTCAAAAATCAATATGACCCTTGCAAAACAGTCCTTTTCCCACCTCCTTGCCACCTGTGTTGTCAGAGATGCTGAAAATCAAAAATAAAGTAATCAGTTATTTTAAGCCAAAGCTTAAAAGGATATTAATTCAATGGGATAAACTGCAGTTAAGTAACTTTTATCAAGCAAGCTGGGTTAGGTGGTTAAAAGAAAGGAAAAAAAACCTCTAGAAAACATACAGTAGGTAGCAGTTTATGTGTCAAGAAAACGGAGAGAAATTTTGACACTCTGATGTCTAGCAGATAGCACTTAAATCATTTTTCTCCAAACTTCAGTCATAAAACTTCAAAGAGTTTTAGCCATAATACAAATTTTTAGACTAAGAAGCAGTGTTTGAAGTTATTTTATAGGATTTTGCTGTAAGGGCTCCAATTGATTTGTAGTAAGATAAAAGAAGAAAACTTTATTTTCGAAGCTTTGTCGGAAAAAGCTTAGCTTCCATTGGCCATTTTGCCAATATGCCTTGAGGGGATGATGATGTCGACACGGATATTATATGCCTATACGAACTGAACTGAGTTTACACCTCCTGCTGTTTGTGTTATGGTTAAAATCTGTCACAAAACTGGCAGTGATTTATTAAATGTTTAATGAAGTAAGACAAAAACTTCAAGAACTACAAACAGAAAAGTAGAACATCACATTAAAGTATAATAATATAGGTTACACTTCTGATTTTTTCATATTTCTTTTGCTAAAAATGTGAAAAACACAATTAGAAATCAAGGCTGTATCAAAAGATTATGGGGTGTCACAGATCAGTCTACCAAAGGTTGTGCTTCACTTGTTCACTTTTTTCTTTCTAAACAGAGGAATGAAAAAAAGAATATGAAATAACAGTATGCTCACAAAAAAACAACAAACTGACACAAAGCAAAACTCAAGCTGGCATTATAGAGTATCAAGTCTCAGCCACAGAAAATTTTCCCTGTTTTCAGAAGAGCAATAATAAATGTGATCCAGTGCTGTTTCACTTTTGCTTCATGTTCCAGTTAGAAGAATATTCTACTCCACACCACACATTTTAATGCTGTTTTTCTAATAAACTGTTTTTAATTTTAACTAGTGAACTTAATTGAAATTATTATTCATGTAAAAAAGGAATTGTTGAATGCGGGAATTTATGTTATTTTCCAATAGCTTTCAGAAATTATCATTACTCCTGATACAGCTTTATGTTTTCCACATTATAATAAAAGACAATATTTGTATAAGCATCCCGTTTGCCAGTGTGTGTGACTGTTAAAGCTTGGTAAGTGTACTCCTGCACTTTTTGGCAGAGATTATTTAAATTTCTTTGTATAACAGAGACTAAATCTATACTTTAGGTTTAATTATTTTTTATTGTAAAGTGTAATTCCTGTTATTTGACTTGCCTGATTATTTATGTACGTCCTGAACTAAAAATTCATTAAACACAGCAGGAGGGGATTTAAGAGTACAAATTCATGTTTATTCTGTTACTTAACTCAAAGGACAGCAGCCATCAATGCATCCATACCAACATGGTAATTCACTGAGAGATTTATGATGAATCTTATGGGGCTGTTACACCTCATGAGCCCTTCTAACCCAGAGGGTTAGAGTAGCTCCATAGGCTTCTTCCTCCTAGTTCTCCCTTTTCCTCAAAGACATTTTCAAATCCAGCATTTTCTGTCTCTGGGAAAGCCAGCAGAGCAGCAGAAAGCAGAACTGCTTTCCAAGCCCACCTTGTCTGCTTTCCAGAAGGGTTTGTTCTGGTCTGTTCCAGTTTCACGCGTTCAGACCTCTGGGGTACCATGCTAACCCCTGGCCGGCTGGCCCCGACAGAGCCAAGCAGCCAGCTCTAAGGCACTTGCTTTACATTTCTGTGCACCATAGAGGGGAACATCAATTTGTTAAGTAAAGAAGGTTTTCACACAGTGGAGATAAGCACAACAGCCAATGTCATTGACAGACCCCTCCCATCATGAATGACTCGACCTTTTTTCCCTTCTCATCCTCTGCAGCAGCCCACGGTTCAGCTCTGTTTGCAGAAGTTTTGGCTCTGCTGCTGTATTGAAGGTCCCAGGTTTTAAACTGCATTTTTTGTCTCCTTTGGGATATTGGAAAACCAAATTAATAGCAACAAACCCAGAAATTTCAATAGCAACAACAACAATAATAATAATTATAATCTCCCCAAAATAAATTCCAATAGGCAATCCTTTTATTTGTCCACTGCTGCTGCTTGTTCCCTGCTTGTTGGGTGAAGGGTTGGGTGGCATTTTGCCTACAAGTGCTCAGCAGCCTGAGGGTAGCCATAGAGGAGAGCCATATTTTGAGCTACTTAACAGGTAAATATAGATGTGGAAGAAAAAGGTTAGTTGTTTACTTTTGCCCTCGCTACTGGATGTCACTGCCTATGGCTAGGGCAAAAATATTCAAGGTTGCCAAAATGCAGCACCAAAAATAAAGGTGAATGACATTGGAGATATCCTTAATCCCTGGCCTTATATAAAGTAATCTGCTGGGATTTTTAAACAGGTATAGTCTTTCAGCTAGTTTTTAATTAAGTGAGTCTCATATTCCCTGTAATATATAAATGATCACAAAATAACCCATACTTCATTTTTTTAAAAAAATTGCTTAAAGAGCAAGGCATAAATACTAGCTGCATATATTTTGCTATCAAGTCTAATTTTTTTCAGCCAGCTATGTATTGTCAGAGGTTTTCCAGCACATAAAACAGGTCCATGGCAATTGGCTCCAGGTGACTATTCTTTCTATTTTTTTCCCCCCACGTGTGTTTGTGCTATATCAACTTGCTCATTTCCCCAGCTGAAGTCCCATATTTCTGGACAGCAAGCTTACACCTGCCTCTCTGGGACTGTCCTTAAGGGGTCCTGAAATAAGTGCAGTGCTTCACACTTTATTTCCATAATTTAAATAGATTTAAAAAAATATTGATGAATGCTTCCTTTGCTTCCTCTGGCCTAAACATTTGAAAAAATATATGTGTTTGTTGACGCTAAGGAACATGAAAGAGGATTTCTGGACCCCTCATGGACAGCAGGGATTTGCAGAAGGTAGTGCCACCTTCATGTTTCTGAGTTTTTGGGCTGTCCATTTTGTAACCCTGGACATCTCCAGACTACAAAAGAACTGTCTTCAATTTGTCTTCAGTCTTGTAGAAATCAATGTGGAGAGTCTTATGTTCCTCTTGTAAAAGAAAAATGTGACACCTGCTTCTATTAAAAATGTACATCCTTAAAAACAACAACAAAAAAAAAATTAAAAGGACAAGCTTGACCCCAGGGCAGACAGTTCTGTGTTCTGAGAGGTGGTGGAAACCTTAATCCCGGGTGGTCTGACAGCAGGAGCGCTGTGTGTATGGCCGTGCCTTAAAATACGGCTTGAAATCAGACTGGGCAGGGTCCCCCTATCTCTTTAGCTGATGAAGGGCGCGGTTTGCTCCGGCCCAGCGCGCGTGGTGCTCGCTGCAGCCGCGGGCCCCGGGCCCAGCCCGCGGGCGCCG
>WBMY01009702.1:0-11912 GCA_013397315.1 Donacobius atricapilla
GGAAGGGAAGGGAAGGGAAACAGAAGTTAAAAGAGAAAAGAAAAAGGAAATGTTAGAATACATGCTCACATGGAAAATTTTAAAAATATAATCAACTAATGAAAATGTATTTAAATGCATGTTGACTCTAAGTACTTAAATATATCTTGAACCTCCACTCTTTCTTGACAGTGCATGTGACTAAAGTTTATGGTTCCCACCTATTGCCTTTCACACACACACAAAGAACATGAAACTCCCTAGTCTGGTATGATCTTCTTCAACTGATGTCAAATATCCTTTCTTAGCACTATTGGATACCACCAGAAAAAAAAAAAATCACCTTTTTATTATCTCTTTTAATTATTAATTCTCAGTAACAGGCATTAACTTCCTGGAAACCATCTGATATTTGCTCATGACATTTTTCAAACAAATAGGTCAAAGAGTTACAGTTAAGTGCCTTCTTGCTATCTTTTAACAGTTAAAAATATCACCTGTAGTTTGGCTTTACAACTAACAAAAGATGATTGAACTGAAGTGTTGCTACAGCCTTTCAGTCCATTTACAGATGTGAGGATTTTAGGTCAACGCTGCAATAATCACTAAAGCCTTTGTTTGAAACAATGAAGTTATGTCCTGATTGCTAAGCAAATCTAGCCTCAAACACTCTAGATTTTCCTGCAAGTCTTCTTTTACTGTTTTTCCAAGATTGCAAGTCCCAGTTTTGACCAGAACTGAATCCCTCTAATTTTTGAAATGCATCCTGATCCAAAGCACTCTTCTGTGAGTAATATAAGTACATAGTAATATTCAAAAAGCATCCAGAAAGGTTTTTTTGGCTTGTTTGTCTTTGGCTGATAAGTGTGTTGGCAGTATCTTCATACATATAGGGAGTAGAAAAAAGAAGCAGAGGGAATTGCTGTGTGAAAGTGTTTGTGCTCTCTTCTGTGCATCAGAGGAAGTGAGCTGCTGCCAGCCCTGGGAAGTAGCTGCAGAAATAGTTGTGACAGACATTACATGTTGCTCTTATTCCTTTGACTTGGAGAGACTAGATGGTGCTGGCATGGGGAGACAGTGCTGCTGCCGCTGCTGACTGCTGTCATGGGAAACCGTCTGATCCCCTTTTGAGTTCCTTGGTTATCACACCCCGTGGTTTAGAAAACCCTGCTCCATGCCAACCCTGTGGAACTCTAGTTTGTACTGCTCAGACTGTGCCCTATAGCACAGTTAAAATGTTTGGCAGATAAAATCCCAAGTTGTGGTGGTACATTGTAGACAAGACAAATCTTACAGCAACCTCACACACCTCATTGCTGCATGAGACAGACAAAAAGAGGCGAAGCAGTGCAGATGTCTGGAGAAGCCCTTGTGTGGCAATGGAAAATAATATGGAGATATCCTGCCTAACAATGGCTGAAATCTAGGCCAAGGCCCACCTAATTATAACATTTTCCATGACAACTACCAAGCAGCTGACAGCTGCTGCAGGGTGATTTTGCTGGCTTGAGTAATTCTGAGTAAAGCTGAAGCTGAGAAACTGGAGAAAAGAAAGGGATAATAGCTTGACGATCAAAGCTACACCAGTAAACATGTCTTACACCCTATACTAAAGGTTACTGGCAAGTTCATCACCAGGGCTCTAGCTGCCAATTTGAGCATGAGTAAACACAAAAATCATCTCAGTAGGCAGCTAGGGTATGTATCATGTAAAGGAAGCCTGAACTGATAAGCTTTGGGGATTTAGACCCCCTTTTTATTATTTTGCTTCTTACCATATGAACCTGAAAAAGAATGGATTGTTTTAAACAAGTGTACAAGAAGAAAGTATGCAAGATATGATACGGAAGGTAATAATAATAATAACAAAAATGTATATAATGGGAAATGACATATCTTTAGATTGCTCAAGGCATCAATCCTCTTTTTGTGTTCATTCAGTGGCTTGAGTTTTGTTTTGGCCTTGGTGTAGACCATTCCGTGGTCTTCCTATGGTTGTTGGCTTGGGACACTGGACATAGACTTTGTGCCCCTCTGAACTATGTGCCATCAACACTTGGTTCTTGCAGCCTTTCTTCTGGTGCTCCTACTCAGACATTCCCACTCATGCCTTATCCATACCAATACTAAGTTTTTTGCGAAAAATTTCAACAAGGTCTGGTCTCAAAAGGTTTTGAGATTCTCTGCATTGGACCTTTGTAACTCTTCATGGGGCTGATGTTTCATCAGGGGCAAGAAGGGCAGCTCAGCTGAATTCAGAGGGCCTGTGCCCCTTTAGCTCATTTACTTTATTTACTTCATTACTGAGTTACTCTCTCAGACTGAGTAGCAAAGGCTGATCCCTGTCCAGGCTACAGGGGCAGGAAGTCTCTTGCAAGATCAGTGGGACACTAAGTCCCAGCACAGAACCTTTCATCTGAAGTGGGCGGCCATCTATCTGAAGCTTTTTGTTGGGGTAGCATTTTTGTGGAAGTTGGACAAAGCCAGTTTCGTAATGGAAATTCCCTGTTGCTCCGACAAACACAGCAGAACTCTGAAAAAATTCTGATGAACCAATGGATTTAAAGGTTGCTGTCATCCAGCAATCTGAGGTTATTGTTTCTGCGCAATTGTGTTTTAAGAGAGATAATGCCAACATGTTTTGTTTTGTTTTTACCTTGCACTGCTGCCTTTGTTGCTTTTCCTTCTTTATTTTCAAGTCCTGCTGCAAATAAAAGGCACGGTTTAAGTAAGATTTCTAGTCAGAGGGGTTGCTACATCAGGTAAAGCTCTTCTTAAATGCTTATACTTTATTTTCAGCCAAAAGATTTCAAAGATTTGCAACTGTGAGATTCCCCCTCCAAGATACAAATACATAATAGATGTTTTTTGTCTGTCTGAAGGAAGAGTGATTTCTTTTTTTATTTTCTGTCAGAAAATAAATAGTAGGTCTGATCAAGCAGAAGGTGGGGCTGCCCAGTGCAGGGGGCTTGGAACTAGTTGGTCTTTAAGGTCCCTTTCAACTCAAACCATTCTATGATTCTGTGATGTCAGATGAAAGATGGACTAAATTGCAGCATATATTTTGTAATGGAGAAGAGTGCAAAACAAGCAGGACTTCACCTTGCCCAGCCATTTGAGAGTTCCCCGAGCAAGCACAGTTTTCTGTTTGCACCAGCAGAAACTCTGTACCCCTGACACAGCAAAACATTGCCCCATATTCTCTTGTTTTGTGCATGTGGTTAGTCTCAGTGAAGGTAGCAGGCCACCAATGGACTGTATGTTATGACATCTTACTTGATCCTTACTTGAATACTGAGATTTCTGTGCGCAAGCAAGAAGCATGAACCAGACCACTTGTACAGCAGGGCTGCTTAACCTTCACTGACACCAGGGGAAACAGTTGTAACCGCCCAGGTCAGGATGCATGGACATATCCAATTGCTTATTCACAAGCTTTGGAAGCACAATTTGTAAATTCATTTACACATCTTGGGACACAAGGGATATTAAGGATGAAAGTCTCTAAAAATAGGTGGTGCAGGAAGGTGTACTATTAGACTTTACTCACGTAAATATGGGTATCTTTTAGAGTTTCTGCAGGTTTGGTGATGTACAAGATTATATCTTTCAGACAATCTAAGTATTTCTTACCTCACTGAGTTATTTGAGGTTAAATATTGTAAATCTACAAGTATACACATTTAGCTGTAAATGGCACTTCCAACACTTCTGTGAAACCAAGCTTTTGTAACCATAAGTTATAACTATTATGCTAAATAAAATGCTTGCTTTAATTTAAAAGGCCATCCACTGTTTTGAGTGTTTGAGACAAAAAATGTGGCATTAAGAAAATAAGCTTCACTGTCATTGTTTGAAAAAAAAACCCCAAACTATCAGCAAAAGTGGCAGGATGTAAAGTGGACAATGAAAATTAATTTACATCTGATGGGTATAGAAAACGTCTTTGCAGCTTTGGGGTCATTAGCACATATAACAACCTCTCAGCTTGTTATTTCACCCTGTCATTTTAATAGAACAAATCACAGTTGAAAATTAGGAGTTTGGATCTTAGAGACAAAGTAAATTCTGAGGGTCATGTTCTGTTATCATTATTTACGGTGAGAAAGTCAGGGAATTCAAAGGACCTATAAAGTGCTTCCATGTGTGCTCGCTTCCTCCCTGCTGCCTGGACGGCAAGTCTGGCCCCAAGGGTACGACCAGGACATCCTTTCAAGAGCATTCTGAAACTGCTGGGCATGATGGCTCAAGCAGATCAGCTCAGTTAATAAGCTGTGGCCGGTCTGCAGTGTCTGCTGGTGGGCTGGGGGCCAAAGAAATGATCTTATGTTCTCAGATTCCCTGAATCTGAGATTCAGTGAAAAGTCAGGTGTCAATAGATGAACAGCTTCATGTTGAGTGGATGAACCCACTCACAGGCATCAATTACTCCCCTGTGATGTGAGCAGGTGTTTGTGAGCAAGCTCCACGTAAACAGCGAAACATTGCAGTTCTGCACCTCAGTTTCCTCAGGGAACTTATTTTATTGAAGATAATCTTCATTTTTCCAGAAAATAAAATCTGGGTTGAAAATATATCTGACTCAATTCTCAAAGAAAAAAAGGGAGCATTCCATTTCTATCCAAGCACCTATCCAATTTTTTATTGGTGTTCATGGACACAGAGAAAGCCAAAGAGAACCAAAGACCCTTAATATTTATAGTAGACCTCTGCTATTATCATCCATGGTACCTGGGCCCAGGTTAGCAGTACTAGTTATACTAACCATGAACTAGACACTGACAAGCCAAGATGAAATCTGAGCACTGAGCCCTGTCACTGAACAAATCAATATCATGATGCTTCTGAAACTCTTACTGAAGTGGTCAATATCTTGTAGAATAAGCCTATTCGAATATGGAAAGAAGTATATGAAATGGGACACCAGAAACCTGTCCCATACACAATATATCAAAATGCATTTTAAGCATTAAAACTGCAAAAGCAGCTATGACAAGAGCTAAACGAGTTATTGAGAGTTATTTTTTTCTTTAAAGCATTTTTATCCTTTTTAGCTGAAATGAAAGCAGTTGTGGTCTGTAAATTTTCTGAAAGCCAGAATTCTAATGGACTAAAAGTATTTTTTCTGGATACTCAGGATACTGAACTGCAGGCTAGAAAAGCAATACAGCTTTCTGAGAAAATCAGGTGTTTAGTCATCAAACGGTGGTAGACCACGCATTGAAGCTGCTATAACAAGCAGTACTATTAACAGTATTCTGGCTATCAGTGCATTCAGAAATGCAATACCACTTCCATGAGTGAGTGAGTGCTTGTAAAGAAGAAGTTGCTGAGACAGAACAGAGCTTCAGTAACTTTTAGGAACTGCCAAGTAACATCATCTAGACATGGCAGAGCAGTATCTGGAAGGACAAACAGGACATTCTTTTATTCTCTTTGCTTTTTCAGAAGAGGCATGAGTTACTTTGGTGATGCTGAGCGGTCTTTTATCATCAAGGTAATAGTTGTCAATTTGAAAGTCTGTATAAATAGGAAGCCTGTCCATGTAGAGTCAGTGTTTGGAATAAGATTCAGAAGGTTTGGCTGTCTCTGTCTCTATCAGAACAGATACAAGTTTTTTGGGTAGGTCAGGATGTCATCCTTTCCACCGGACATTTTTAAAGTTCTTGTCACTTCTGAATGGCAGCCTGAAAGATGATCTCTTTGTGAAAAATGATCCTGTTCCAGGTATTCCCCATTTGAAAAGCTGATCTTTTAGCTGTATGATTTAAGTGACGTGAGTGTTGTAATGTATTATAATTTTCTCCTCTGCAGAATGGCAGGCCTTTAAAAAAATAAAGAAGCACAACTCCTTGTCCCAAATCAAACCCATGAAAACCCCTTCATGAAACAATACAAAATAAAATAAAGGCACATGAAGGAAAAATCAGAAATCCATCAAGGATCTATATTTTCAGTACAATATAGTTTAAAAAAAATAGATTGAATAAATGAAATAATATTCCCATATATATTTTGCCATTTCTCAGCAAAATTCTTGACAGCTTGGCATAATGTAGATCAAAGGGACATATACTTTATAATTGTTTCTCTGATTCCATTATAATCTCTTAGGAAACAAATGAGAGATAATTCAGCAGATATTGTTTTATGCTGAAAGTGGCCAGGAGAGCAATTCATCAGTCAAATATTTTTTCAGTCTCAATAGTTGTCGGCTACAATCAAATTTGTCAGAATATTTTTATCCCAAAAGAGTCAGGTTGCATAACTAGCATCCACATCAAAAATATGCATTCTAAAATGTCACTGATTTTAAAGCTATTTTGAGATATTTGCTCAGTGTGATGGAAGACTGAAAGAAATTATTCTCACTGGAAACAAAAAACGTTTCACTCACTGAACCCTGAGGTCAGAGGCTCTTCATTGTGACATCACAAACATGAATAAACCATTAATCTAAGAAATGTGTGTTATGGTTTAGGAACTGTTCTTTTATATGGAGAAATGAAAAAAAATGCATGCTGTAGTGGCTTGTGAGAAAATGCAAGAAAGCTACATGTAAGTTACATAGTTCATAAGAAATACAGGTTAGTGGGAATGGCCCAGACCTCATTCTATGCCAGCAGATTTTTTTTTTTTTGTACCAAAGAAGAGAATTTCATCAAAAGCCTTGTTTTTTATTTCTGAACAGAATTGTTTGCCTTCAACGAATATGCTTAAAAAATTTTACATTTGCCAACACCCACTGAATATTGAACATTGTGCCCAGAGAGCTGCTAAGTCTCTAAGGACTAACAGCAGAAAAATGAGAAACAAAGAGATAAATAGCAACAATGTAGAACAAAGAAATATGGATCAAAAAGCAATGATTTTCTTCAGACTTAGAGAAAGGTTAAACTCTACTAACAACTACTATTAAACATTATTAGAATTTGTCTGCACCACAAAAGAATATAGAAGAAAATAACAGCATTCCTTTGTGATTCTCTACTAAGTGGCAAAAAGATCAGCTGTAACATTTTAATATAAATATGATTTTTCCCCTGGAGTACAGGCTATTCTTGATTTTCAAAATTAGCAACATAAAGTTGAATTTAAATGAATTGCAAACAAGAAATTTTTAAGAAATCAACAATTACCCCAGAGCTAAAATCAGCTTATATTTATTTAATGAAGACTAGAACAAAGTTGTCATTACTTAAACACTGGAGAACAATTTCAGGTTCAATATTAGGTTGATCCTGTGGTAAAACTAAGATAGCTGAGGCCAACATTTTCAGTTGTGAGACTGCTCTTTTGACATTAGAAATAACTGAAATATTCCTATATTATATAATGGAAACCCACTGTTTCTACTTATCTTTAATTGACTGAACTTCCTAAAACTTTTTTTCCCCATTTATCTGAAAGAGAATAAAAGTATGGTGGCCATTGATATGAATAAACACAGGCTAAGACTGAAGGGCAGTTTATAACCTGACATTCCATTTTCAGTTTTTGTTTAAGTTACAACTGAAATTTGTAATGTTCTTGAAGGCAATTTGGAGCTAGTAACTTACGTTTTATGTATGTAAAAACCAGACACTGATATGAAACAATTAAATACTTGCTATATTTCCTCAGCTTGAGTTTATGTCCTTGATGTTTCTCACCAGTCCCAGCTCCCTGTACCTTGTGGAAAGGAGCAACCTTCGGAGCAAGCATTGATTTTCTCACACCTCCTACCTTTTGCCATCAACAGTTCACGTATGAAAGGTAGGCAAAAACTGTTACATGAAACCTCCCTGCAAAACTCCCCAGACTCCTTAAGGAAAACCACTCTTCAGTCACTGGGTTTGCCCTGCAGTTAGACTGGCAAAAACAGAAATGTTGCTTTGTGTCATGTGTGTGCAGAAGATTGGTTACTTCTCCTTTCTGCCCTTCACAAAAGCCTTATGGCTTGAGTTAGGGTTAGAAACTGAATTTCATATTGTTGGAGAATTACAGCTGGTCTATGAAAAATTTGAGGAAAAGAGGCCTGCTTTGAGATGCTGCAAGGAAGACACCATTATAATTTAAAAGGCTGTTGTTTTAAATAAGCCATACTGTTAAAATTTTTTTCACTAGAAGCTTTTATTATTATTATTATTATTATTATTATTATTATTATTATTATTATTATTATTATTACAGTAAAGTTAACAGCAGCATTCTTCCACTTCAATTTTCAAAAAAAATCAAATTACTCACCTTTTGACTTTGGAGTTACTACAGATGCTGTAAAATAAAAGAAAACATTCACAGAACCAAATTGCTAAATGAATAAAGAAATTAAAATTGACCCTAACACCTCTTCTGTTTGTCAATATGCTACCTATCTATGCAGAGCAGTAGTTCATTTTTTATGTAGAGAAAAACAGGTACATACATATGGTGCTTGTTTAGATAGTCTCATGGCAGATGACTAATTAACCTGCAGATTAAAGGTAGTGGAAAACAAGGCCAATAGATAAGTTATATATGGAGCTTCAATAGCTCTGCTATTTTCAAGTATGAGGATGAGACAATGAGTAAAATAGGCTCCAGAATGGGCATATACTCAACATAGGTGGAAGGTATGCAATAGAAATGTTTTTTTAATAATTTCAGTGATTTGCAGCAACTAGGATTTTTTTCCCTTTTTTTTTTGTTTTTTTTTTTCAGTTTATTGAAGCTTCTAGAATTGATACAGTCTCAAAAGTCTTCCTTTTTTTTTATGCTTTCTCAGATTAATTTCTTTTCTTCATAATTTCATTAACTGAATGCAAATTAAGTTCGCTTTTTATTATTATTATTCACACCTTCATTCTGAAGCACTGTGACAGGTTTTTCTGTTATAGAAAAGGACAGATTCATTTTCCTACAAATTGACTGTCTACTGTAGGTATTTCTTGCTCCAAATTTCTATGTGAGAAAAACAGAATCATCTGATGAATGAGTCATCAGGCTTGGCTGTAAAAGGAGAAAATCTTTATGCTCTCCCAAATCTGGAAAAACTAGAGATGTGGATTCCACTCGGGAACAAGAGTACCTTGCTGCAATGTTAAAATGCATGGGTGCTTGGCTTAAAAAAAAAATTAAACAATCTACTTTTTTTTTCCTATCCTCCATATTCTGAATCTTGTATTTTGTGTTTGTTTGTCGTCCTATTTACTGTAACTTACTTTGAAAAGACAAACCTTTTAAAAGCTGAAAGAATTCTCACCCTCTAGTTCTTCTCAACACTTAATTAGATATCAGTTCCAGAAGACTGAATAGTTGTTCCACATCCATTCAATTGCTTAAGTAACTTTAATTAAACCAGCAAAATTATATTCATGCTTTATTTTTTTTTAATCCCTCTACCTAATCCTGTCTCAACTGAAAATCAAACCAGATAAATGAGACTCTAAAACTTACAGTCTTTTACAGGACTTACCATGTACTTTTGCTTCTTTCTTTGTTGTTTTGCCTGTAAAAACAAATTTTAAAAAGTATCAAATATTGACTTCTGGCAAAAATTGATTTTAAGTATTAGGATAATTTAAAATTAAGATTAAAAAGAGATAATATTTACCAGATTCCATTATTTTTTCTTTTTTATGTGGTTCTGAAAAATAAAAAAAAAACAGTAAAGAATGCTTTGTTTGATTGCCTTGGACAATCATTTTTCATGTTACTATTGGCCATTGGATGTGACACATTCCTATGGATTCTCAGTTCAGTGAGTCCTTCCCTGCTTTCCAGTATGTCAAAATAATATGTTTATGTTTGTAATCAATCTCTTCAGTGGTTTTCACACTGGATAAACAAGGTCAGATTAGCTGTTAATAAGGGAGAGCAAAGGCTTCCTCTTTTATAATAAGCTGCTAAAAGGAAACCATAAAAATGGTGTAGGTTAAAACATTTGCAGTTTTGCTCCAGGGTGGTTTAAATGGAGGTCTTCAACCCAACTATATGTGCTTCAGGACACCTACTTTTTAATGGTAGTTTCTGTAATACCTCTTTCCATGCTGCAACAATGTGCTTTAGCACCCCCTCACAGAAGGAGCAGGGCAGCCTGCCACAGATAGAGACTGATCAACATGACCAGCCAATAATGACATTCACAGTAGCAAAAAAAATAGTTAAATTTTTTCTGTCTGCAGATGCTTTTAAACAGTATATGGAAAGGCTGTGCTGTGCAAGTTTTGATCCACACAGGGACATTTCATAAATTCAAGAGTATCTGAGCTGACTGATCACAAGATGTACCACAAAATCATCAAATCATAGAATATCTTGAGTTGGAAGGGATACTACAGAGTTCTAACACAGGATATTCTATGATTCTATGATTCACAAGGATCACTGGGTCCTGTTCCTGGCTCTCTACAGAATAACGACAAGAGTGACACCACATGCCTGAGAGCATTGTCCAAATGCTTCTTGAACTCTGTCAGGCTTGGTGCTGTGACCACTTCCCTGGGGAGCCTGTGCTGGTGGCCAGACACCCTCTGGGTGAAGAACCCTTTCCCGATATCCAGCCTAAACCTCCCCTGACACAACGTCAGACCATTCCCTCAGGCCCTGTCACTGTCACCACAATGAAGGGATCAATGTCTGCTATTCTATTTCTCCTCATGAGGATATTGCAGGCCACAATGGGGTCTACCCCAGTCTCCTCCAGGCTGAACAAATCAAGTAATTTCATCCACTCCTCATATGACTTCTCCACTAGACAGTTAAGTATCTTCACAGTCCTCCTCTGGATGCTCCCTAATAATTTTATATCCTTATGTTATGGTGCTCAAAACTGCACACAGGACTCAAAGTGAGTACTTTTAAGTATAAGCTCATCGCTTACCAATACCTGATGCTTGTATTTTCTCCAGGCTTATTATAGGTTATATTTGTATTAAAGCTGTGGTATAGAGTTGAACAACATTAATGTTTAAACAATTTCCACTCTAGAATCAAGATATAAGGTTCCATGTTCAAAATTATTCTGAATGTTGTAGCCTTACTAAAGCAACCCTATTCATGGACATGACCTATCATTCAATTGAATGAGAAAAGGAAAAGAGAACTGCCAACATAAAATTACATATGTTCATAAATAACATTAATATGAATAATATTCCCATTAAATATTAATTTGTAATCAATGCTAATACTGACTGTACAGTGGGCAAATAAAAAACATATACTTCATGCAGATCTATGAAAATAATTCATATTTGAAAGGAAAGAGTGATCTTAAATATGAAAAACCCCACAATTGTTAAGTTTTAAACAAAATATGTCATTACTCCATATTCCCATGCCCAAAAAAGCTTATATCAAACAACACATTTCCATTCTATCTGAAATAAAATACTCCTTTTTTTGTTGGAATTTTTTAAATCTCTCTGAAGAGTCATCTCATACATATTTCACGGAAAAATGTCGTTTCCAAAATAAAGCTTTGAACCAAGTTCTTAAAAAAAAGTGTAATGGGTTAAAATTCAACTAACCGGGCAGAAACACCAAAAGATGTAGTGGTTATCACATTCGCCTAATTTTCATTTTAGTGGAATAGGATTAAAAGAAAAGCAAAACAGGTTCAATTCAAAATAGAAACAGTTAGATTTATTAACATACAGTAAAGGTAAACAAACAAAAAAAAAACCAACTACGAAACCCTCTCAAAAACAACCCCTCTTCCTCCCTAGCAACAATCTACTTTTCCACGAAAAAACAATGCAAAGGGACAAAACATCAGAACTCTTAAGTCAGCATCACTTAATAAAATAGTCTTTCATTCAGTCTTTTGAGAGAGACAAGTCCCTCCTGATTCTTCTGGTAACTTTCCACAAGAGACACAATCTGTTTGTGACTTCCAGCTCCACTAATGCAGCCCGCCCGACACTGCATCATGTGAGCCTCCCAAAATGTAGCTTTTTATATGACTACAT
>WBMY01009713.1:6844-17241 GCA_013397315.1 Donacobius atricapilla
CAGCTTTTCTTCGGCACTGCTTTGGATACGCTGTATCCCCGCACTGTCCTGCCCTGCCAGGACATCCCTGCCCTTCCAGCTACCACCGCGGAGCTTTGGCACATCCCACCCCCCAGCCCAGGATTGTCCACCGTTCCGACTTGGTGCTCTCAGAGCCCTGCACTGAGACCAGACTGCCCTGGGGTTTGTGAAACATAAGCCCCCTCAAGGTTCCTGGTTTTGTTTATCATTAATGCTGTAGTTGTTGTTTGTTTGCCTTGTTGTACATACGAGTAAAGAACTGTTATTCCTATCCCCATATCTTTGCCTGAGAGCCAACTTAATATTAACGTTTTAATAATTTGGAGGGAGGGCGTTTGAATTCTCCATTCCAAAGGGAGGTCTTGCCCTCCCTAGCAGACACCTGTCTTTTCTAACCAAGACACTCTCTCAGGTTAAACAAATTCACTTTATTCTCGTTCACTATCAGATACCTGAAACTCTGTCAGAACAGTTACAAATCCAAATATTCAGTCACACTGTTAACTATTTAGGAAAAAAACATGAAAAGAAATCTAATAACTGGGAAAACCACAGAGAGAAGAAAGCTAGAGGCAGCACAGAGCGCGTAGCTCAGGGCAGTAATACAACTCAAACCAACAAATGTGTTTATAGCTGTGAAATTTTAAACTAATACAATATGTATATGTCACACTCAAGCTGTGGCACTTGTGCTAATGGCAATTACCAGACCTTGATGATAACATCAGTCCTTCCTAAGAAAAACGAAGTGTGTTTGAAACTGTTTGATGCACTTGACTGTCAACAAATTATTTTCGCTAGAGAATATTATTTGGGGCAATGAAAGCCCTGACTTCAGAAGACGTTTGGAATGACAGAATCACAGAATGGTCTGCATTGGAAGGAACCTTAAAAGACCATCTAGTTCCAACTCCCTGTATTGGGCAGGGACAGCTTCCACTAGACCAGGCTGCTCAGAGCCCAGTCTGGCCCTGAACAGTTCCAGGGATGGAGCATTAACAGTTTCTCTGGGAAATTTGTGCCAGCTTCTCACCACGTTCACAGTCGAGAATTTCTTCCTGATTTATAATCTAAAACTGCCCTCTTCCAGTACTTTATTTTCATTAGAAGTTGTTTTTCAGAGTTTGTGAAAAATCATTTTCAAAAGGTATGAAGTGCAAAGAAGACATTGACTGGGTTACTCAGAGAAAAGAGGAACAGTTTTTTAAAATCAGGGGACCAAACAGAAAGAAGGTGGAGCCTCTGGGTATTGATTTGAAGAAACTTGGTAGTTCTCAGCTCTGGCCATACACCAGTGTCTTTGGTGTCCCTGTCAATGTGGGTAGTCTTTCCTAGAGTAATTTTTTTCTCTTACATGTATTGTGAGACACTTGCATAGAGCAAAAACATGAGTTGCAGCATTGCCTTCCCCAGCTATTGTAGTGGTAGTTTTTACAGAGATTTTAAAAAGAGATATCCCTGTTACCTGGTGGAAACTGAAGAAAATAAATTTAAATAATCCCTCCCCTTGTCCATGCAGCAAATTCTTACTGCAGAGAAAGCTGCTCTGTGTCCCAGCTGAGATGAACAGTTACTCCAGTTTTAAGGCAGTTAAATGAAAAGTTGACATGAATTAAACCAAAACTAGGGACAACAACAAGCAATAGTCATAGCAGAGAAGAGTTGATACTGAGAAAATGTCACCTCCAGTGAGTAAACCAGGAGTAGAAAAGAAAACCCTGAAATGAAAGCTTGGTCATAATCTCTCTATTGCCTTATCCCCAGATAGATGATGTTCCACTTTTTCTTTAAACTGTAAAAAAGTCAGTGTCCCTACACAGCAGATGGCAAATGCTACTCCATTATCTTTTCTCATGCTTGGTGGGATATTTTGGCTATGCTTTAGCTAACAGGATTTGGCAGACCACCAGGAAAAAAAAATAGTGCTAAGACTAAGATTTTCATTTTTTACCATTGGTTTCACAAGATCAGAATCTTCAGACTAGGTTATCAGAAAAATGTTTGACAGAGAAGTTACAAATCCACAGGCATCCAAGGAAATATATTCAATGCAAACCTAGACAAATGAAAAATGCAGAAGACCTGCATTTGGGTGATGCTGAATTTTTCTAACTACCTCCTGGAAAAATGTAGAGAAGGGAGAGCCAGACCCACCCCAGATGGGGGAAGGGAGATCTCTGGTCACCATGAAAGTGGTCAAACACCAGCACAGGAGCCCAGAGAGCTTGTAAAGTTTCCCACCTTGTGGGTATTTGAACCCAGCAGCCCAAAGCATCCTGAATCAGATAGTCCTGTTCCAAAAAGCACATTTGGACCACAAAATGACCAGAGACGTCTAAGGGTCTTCTCCAACCTGCATCACTTGATTGATTCTACCTCTCATATTCAATTAATACATGCATCCATCAATCCAATTCTCTTTTTTTATCATAACACTCATTTTAAGCACAGGAATTTTATCTTAGCAACATTCAGTGAAACACCAGGGTGCAGCAATAAAGTACATAAATAAATAACTCCCATAAGAAGAGTCAGTTCCTCCTCCCTTTTTGTTTTATTTTATGGAAAGAATCAGTCCACTAGGAAACACCTTCAAAAGGTCCAAATTTTTTTTAAAATCACATATTTTCAAAGAGCTTTTCTCGGGTAAATCTATATTGGTAGATTTTTTGAGGGAATGGTAATTTTTCCAAACACCTTTAGCTAACAAAACTGCTGGTTAACAAGCTGCTGGCACAGAATCAACATTCCTGAATAATAATTTAATGCTGTTAAACTATTCTACCACCGGCATCTATTATTCTCCCACTTCAATAGTGTTCATTCACCTGGGTAAGTCAAAAACCAAGCTCCCTGCTTATTCTTGTGCAAACAACAGGAGGTTTCTGCTACTCATTTTTACAGGTACTACTAAAATCATTAATATGTTTCATTTCCTGGACTGTGACATCAGTATTGCAGCATGCATTCCAGTGAATAAAATGCTAGGATCACACAGCAGGAGAAAAAAGTGTGTGCTGAATTACTGAGAGAACATTATCCGTTGTCATGATATCCTCTGCAAAGCAGTCTGAAGTAGGCCAAGGTACCCATTTCTCTTAAAAAACAACTTCTATCCAAGTTTCATAAAAACAGTTTTGGACATAATAATAATCAGATAATCAGAACCATTACAAACTCTGAATCACCAGAATGTGCTGTGCAGAAAGTCTTTGAAAGTGCTAGTATAGATATTCTCCCTTCTCCAGAGCCCACAGCTCCCTTAGCCTGGCTTTCAGCGGTCACAGCTCTGCCACCCATTTTCTCTGTGACCTAAAAGAAGTGTCTGCATCTCTTTCTGTCTCCATCCTCAATCTCCCAATACCAAGAGACACATACCCTGACCTGCTGGTTTTGGAGTGGGCTGCTTATAAATCAGTAACCAGCAACTCTCCTCTGTTCATCAGTGTTCTGGTTTAGGGCAAATTGTGGGAGGAAACCTCCGAATGGGATTCCTTTGAAAATAACGAACCCAAACGACCCCTCCCCTACAACTGGTCCGGAAAGAGACTTTCTTGGAGAAAAGTGGNACAATATACAGAAGAGACGATTGGGGATACAGGCATCATAAAGTCACTCTAGGACAATCAGCTTTGTAGATCCTTTGCAAATTGTCCATTTTATCCTGGAGGATGCATTTGAATGGTTTAATAACGAAGAAGTTTTGGCTGGACACAGGCCTACACCTGCTCCCCCTAGTATGGCCTCCCAAAGGAACCTTTCTTCTTCCAACCTTGACCGGGATCTTTTATCTCTTTGACTCATTAACAGCCCCCAACAAAACTAATATGAACTTTTCACCACAAAGTCAGCAGCATCTGAGGACAAAGAAGTCAAGCTTCACTACATGTTAGCCCTTCAAAAATGACAGCCTTCTTTAGGGAAAATTAATCAATCCACAACATTTCTCAGTCTATCTGCCTTCTGCTAGTGGTTTTCAAGATCATTCAAGAGCTTTGCAGTTGAATATGCAATTTCCTCTAGATGTTTTGAAGAATGAAGCTACATATATGCAGAAAATATCAGTCATACTATTCAAAAGTCATTGAATAAAGTCAGAATACTCCTGATTTGAGACAAGTCTCAGGTTCTTTGTTTATACTAGCAGATATTTCAGCGATATATTATACTAGCAGGTATTTCACCATCTTGAATGGTGTGAGAATGCCCAGGCAGCAGTGTCACTTTTGACAGCTGTATATTTGTTTCGAATCTGATTAAAAAGAGTTCCATCAATTCATAACTGTAGATAGAAAGGCAGTTTTCCCCCCATTGAAGTTCACTCTTCTTTTTCCATCTGCCTGTAGTATACAGGTCCTAGTTATTGTCTCACAGTAGTTTGTTCCACACTGGAGATCAGGTACATTGCTTCTGGAAGAAAAGTTGTTTGCTATTAATCAGGTTTTTACTTCTTGCTAAGGTACTCAACTGCTGACCAATCCCCATCCCACCACACTGTGACATTGCTCTTGGATCATTTAGTGCTCTAATCATCCATACCTTTCACTGCAGGTAGCAATTTCACATAAAAAGGCTTCATCCTTCTCTGACACTAAAATATATTCTCACTTTTCCATGTCTGCTCTGAAAAAGTTTTATTCAGTGAGTCCTTTTTTTGTGAATACAGACTGACATTACCACTGCCTGGCTGCTCACGCTCATCACAAAATAACCAGAGTGGAGTTCTCCTGCCTCACCTGCAGTGGTACAAATATCATAAAAGCAGAGGGCTATGGCAAATTGTGAACTTACTTTCTTTGCAGCAGCTTGCATCCCTCATCTAACATTGAAAAGTTCTGACAACAGTCTCAGTTCTGACCTGATGGGAGTGACCGAGTCCTCCCTGACTTCGGAGAAACATGCTAGGTTTTCATGTGGGTGTAGATGAAGTGCTGGGCAGGGGTGTAGTTCACCTCACCCTCCCTCCACAGCAAGGAGGGAGAGAAATGTCTGGTACAGGCAGAGCAGCTGCTCAGCACATGAAAGGCTCGGCAGAGGAAGGACCACTGCCAGGACTGCATAAATGCATCCTCTTCATTTCAGCCATGGTAGTCCCTGAGCTGACTGAACATTTCCTACTTCAGTGCACTGCGGAGATAGAGCTAATTTTCTTCACAGAGACTAGTATGGGCCGTGTTGGAATTCCTTCACTTTCCATGTAAAAGCATGATAGGGGCTGAAAATACAAAAGCCCCCTGCTGAAGTCCTGGAAACTTGCCATTTATTCACAGACAAGGAAATTAACAATTTATTTTCAAATCTGTAATCTTTAGCATGTTTACATTTCTTCTGGGACCTCACACAGTGTTAATAAAATCTTTCTCTATTCTGGACAAAACATCAGAAACGTATATGTGTTCTAAAAGACAAGAAGTTTACCTTGTCCAGAACAGGAGCCGCCACCTTAGATAAAAGCTGTATGCAGAAAAGAAAAAAGTTTCCAATCTGCATTAAATTGCCCATAAAGAAGTTCAATGTTATAATTCAGCCTAGACCTGTTGGATTTTCAGTTGGATACTTCAGAGCAATTTTGCATGAGCCAGTGACTTGTCTCCTTTGGAGGTATATTTAAATATTCAGATGCACTGAAGAATTACGTTATTAAACATGCTGCAGAGAATATTTAAAATGGAGTGCTGACAAACCTTTGTTTGGTTTGCACAGAATCTTCTGATTCCTGCTTATGATCATTGCTATTACTTCAGTCTGAATCACACAAGGAAACATAAACCAGTTAGAGTAAGTCCAAAGGAGTCTGCAAAGATGCTGAGAAGACTGGAAACAGGCTGGGAGAGTTGGGGTTGTTCAGTCTGGAAAAAAGAAGACTCCAGAGAGATCTTAGAGACCCTTCCAGTACCTAAAGGGGCTCCATGAGAGCTGGAGAGGGATCTGTAGGACAAGGGCATGTTAGGAAGAGGGGTGATGGCTTCAAACTGAGAGAGGGCAGGTTAAGATTAAATATGAGGAAGAAATTCTTGGCTATGAGGACAGTGAGGCCCTGGAACACATTGGCCAGACAAGTTGTGGCTGTCCCATCCCTGAAAGTGTCCAAGGTCAGGTTGGATGGTGCCCTAAAAATCTGGTCTAGCAGAAGCTGTCCCTGCCCAAGGCAGTGGGATTGGAACTCGATGGTTTTCAAGGACTGTTCCAACCCAAATGGATTTTTATTTCTATGATTCTTTGATTAACTGCTAAAGGAACACTGTGGCCTCTGTTACCAGCCAGAGTGCATTAAAACAGTAGCTTTCTCCTTTTCTGTCATACTTCCTACCTCCTAAAAATAATGCCCAGCACAATTTGAGATACTGTCCAGGGCACTTTGTACTCATGCCCTTTCTCAGGAGTCTGACAATCCTCAGACATGAAATCCCAATCATAAAGCCAGAGAAATGAGATCAAACATGGCAGGTAGATTCTCAAGAAACAGAAATCAATACAACTCTGATGAAATATTTGAAACTGCACCAACACATTAAGTAAAAAATGAAGGACCTGATCCACAGGCCAAACACAATTGGTTGGTTTTTTGTTCTGGTCCTTTTGAATAGCAGGGACAGCTGGCCTCCTTCTCATCCACACTGCTTATGTTTTTCAGTGTGAATGGGCTTTTCTGGCTTCAGAAAGGCTATCCCAGTTTTAGTCTTCAGTGGAAACACAGTTGTACAGTTAGCTGTCTGCTCCCCACTCCAGAATATGGGGAAGCCTCTAGACATCACTTTGCAAGGGCTTTTTAAGTGTTTTCTGCTCATTGTGTCTGGGGTTGAGTTATTTTCTTCCCAAGGGCTGGCATGAGGCTGTGTTTTGGATTTGTGCTGAACACAGGCTAATAATACAGAGATGGTTTTGTTACTGCTGAGCAGGACTTGTACAGAGCCAAGGCCTTTCCTGCTCCTCCTGCAGCCCCCTGGGGAGGCACCTGGGAGTACCTGGGAGTTTAGGAGTGGACAGAGCCAGGACAGGTGATGCAAACTGACCAAAGGGACATTCTAGACTATATGACATCATGCTCAGTGGGGGCAAGAATACACTTTGGATAAATACCCACATAAGTCTTGAGTGTGCTCAAGTCAGCCCTTTTCCTTCTGGCCAGTTGAACAGGCAACACTGGGTCAGGCCATTCTCTTGGAATGGCCCAGGCCGGCCAGGCCCTGTCACTCCCTGCCATCCTGGTGGCCGGGGAGGAGAGGCTGCAACTTGGGGCCACAGTGGCCAGCCCTCATTGGGCCATGGTCAGGGTCCCCATGGCAGCCAACAGGGAGGGAGGTGCTGGCCCTGGCTGGTCCATGCCCTGGGCCCTGGTTGCCAGCACCGCTGGCTCGGGGGAGGATGGGATTCCTGCCCTGCACTGGGCCCCAGAAAGCAACCTGTGGGTCTACAGATCAGACCGGGGGTGGAGAAAAGCAATTCATCAGAATTCCCAAGCATGTTTCTCTCTCCCACCCCCCCATAACCAGTGTGGCTTTGATATTGGACACTGTGAGCTGAGTGAAAGTAAGAGCCTGGTTGCTTTGGGAGCTCCAGCCTGAAAGGTTGCCACCCAACAGAGATCATGGGACTGTTGTACATCTCTGGGCGAGATGATTAACTCTCCTCACCAGATGAAAGTGAGCAGCACTGAATGTCTGAGAGAAAAGAACTCTTTAAAATGTAGAGACAGCATGATACAGAGTCACAGAGTCAGCGAAAGAACTGATAAAGATTATTGGAAGAAGAGATTGAGGAAGTGGACATTTTTGACTGGACTTCTCTGGATGTAAACCATGGAGACTGGACTAACATATCACTTCAAATCATGGGAAAGATATGCATTTGGGGACATGTTAAAATTTGTGTGTGGATTTTTTAGCAGACATGTTTGTGATGGACTGAGTGATATTGATCTTATGAGATGCTTGAACAGAGATAGAGATGAGAAGTCCTCTGTGCTAGTGAAGAAGTGAGATGATATCTCTGTTCCTTGGGATGCGAAATCCTTTGTTCTTTGGAGATAATAATCTTTAAAAGGTGACACCCCTATATGCAATGTCTAAGACCCATGACCCATAAGCAGCTTGGGAAACTGCTAATGGGAGGGGTCATGGAAGCAGGTTTTTACCAGGCAGCTGTTTTTGCAACAGCTAAAACCCACAAGAGAACTGTTTAAGTTTTCAGTGGGATCTATAGGACACTAAGAGAGACTCCTCTCCTGAAGTGATGGAACATTATGTTTAAATGGTGAAACTGACTGAAAATCATAGCTGTGTCTCTCTATGTTGGTTGTGGGAAAGTAAACAGTTTTTGAGGAAAAGAGAAGTGTTTAAAAGTTTCAAAATCCTTTTTCCTTCATTCTTTAGTGTGTGTCAATAAACTAGTTCTGTAACTTTTAAGTTTTAGGTCTGTTTTGCTTTTTCTTTTCTTGTCATATCTCACAAAAGAGCATACACTGAAACCACCACACAGGGACAAGTCCCCAGTTTGTACTGTTAATACAACAATAAGCACTGTGTGGAAAAAAAAAAAAAAAACCCAACAAAAACAACAACAACAACAACAACAACAACAAAAAGTGCTGTAAAAAGACTCCAAAGCTGTAAACCCCTGGCTAACTGTCTCTGTCAGAGAGATCTGGGATGCAATCCAAATAAACCCCTGAATCCAGCTCCATACCTCAATTATCAGAGAAATTTTGGCAGGCTTCAGACAACGCAGCAGGGATGCATAACCTGGCACATAACCTCTTGCTGCAGCTGCCAAAGCACAGAGCAGCTACAGAAGTCACAGCTGAGGTTCAGAAGGAAGGTTTCCCTTTCAGGCCTGTGTATCTTTCCAGGCAGTAAGATGGTCACATAAATCTGCAGAAATGGATGAAAATGTAATGCCAAGCCAACAGATTAATTTATTCACAAAGCATTTCCTGTATGTTATGTTAATTCCAGCACAGAAAACGCATTCAGAATATTGGCACATGTACTCTATGTGGTGTCTTAATTGGCTGTAAAGGTTAGAAGAACACTGATTAGGAAATAGTTAAAGTGTTTGTTAGTACCATAAATGGCTTCAAGCTTCAGGCAGCTTCAGTGTAGGTTCTAACTGCACACTTATTTACAGATATTACAGCAAACTTCCACAAGAATGGGCCAGAAAGAAGAAAAAAACCTAGATCACTGTGTAAAGCAGCTTTTGTGCCAAAACTGACAAATTGCTTAGCATTTTCCACTGCTGAGGTTAAGTGCTGGGGTATGTCAGAGCAAACCAAGAAACATTCTAAGGAGGCAGCTCTCCATCAGGCTGCTTCGTTTCTCTAATTTTAGGATCCAGGCAGAGAGGATCAAATGAGAACAAAATGCTACTTTGAGTGACCTGATATCCATGAGACTTGAATCTGAGAAATCTTCACAGATAGTGTCCAGGGAGAATAATTCAAGTCTGTAGGCAAAATCCCCACTGCCCTGACAGCTGTGACTTTCTACCAGCACCAATACACATATCAAAATGATATGGCTCACACCTGTGGTTTTTTTACAAACATAAATGAAGACCAAACTGAAAAAGTGGTGGTCCTTTAGCCCTGCTCCTAGGAGTGTCTCTGCTACACACCTCTTCCCAATGCAACATAGAGCGTAAAGATGGAGACAAAAGAATACACTGATGGGCACCTGCATTAATGGCACACCTCTGTCAGATTTTTTGGTGTATTTCTATCTCTCTCAATCTTGTCAGTTGCATAAATCTATACTCAAAATAATTAAAATCAAATCCTTACTTTGCACTCTCCAAGTTGCATCACACAGTGTTTTGTGCGTTTTTTACCAAGATGGCTCAAGGGCAGACATCAAGAGAGCTACAAAAATGCAGTTTGTGGTCAAGTAATCAGAGCAATGACTGTGAGAAACTTGTCATTCCTCAGAGGCGTGAAATGTAGAGACAGATTTTTCCAGCCCTTATTGTAAAAAGTAATCGCTGTTCTAGCATTTAAGGCAAAAAATAATTCTCTTTTCTGGAGGCAAATCCCTGGCAGATGGAGACACAAGTTTTCAGCTTCAATTCTTCATTGTATCAGCTGTTGGGTAATACCAAATGCAGAGCAAATATATCATGCATTGGTACAACAGAACTAGCATATAACAAAGCATTCAGAAAACACCTCAGAGACTATTTTCTTTCAATTTATATATGTTCTTGTTAGAGAGGTCCTGCTCCAGCCTTTCCCCAGCTAACCATAGCAAGTCTTTCTCACTGTCTTGCTTTCACATGGTCAGATATTTACTTTGTGCTGTAGAATGTCAGAGCCGCCGTTTGACCTCTTTTCTGAGAAGAATGGGTCCAATGGTGAGAAGGTTTGTGTCCTAGGTTACAAT
>WBMY01009715.1:1249-41393 GCA_013397315.1 Donacobius atricapilla
CTTTTAGAACACGCTGTGTAAAAAGGTCTGTCATTGCTCCATGGCACTGACACTGCTCTGCATTGGGTCAGGAATAGGAAACAACCCCTGGGACAGTTGTTCTGGCAAAGGGAACACTGTTTGCTGAGCCTGTGCTGAGAAACGCAGAGAGATGGTTTGGAAAGAGAAACTGTTGGCAGCTTTCCCTTGGGAAAGGAGCCGGCAATGGTCAGCGAGCTGAGATTCAGGCTCAGGAATGTCGAGCCCACCCTTCGCCCCGAGCCCCCCGCCGGGCTCTGCTCCCTCCCAGCAGGATTTTCACACCGAGAGCGCTGGAGAGCCGCAGCTCCTCGGGCAGGAGGCTCCTCGTGAGCCTCTGGCAGCCCCCCTGAGCCAGCAGGGCCAGGGGAGCTCCAGCTGTGCCAGCTGTGCCAGCCCCAAAGCCCGGGGGCAGCACAGCAAAGCCCCGCTGACCTAAGGGATGCAGGAGGCACCAAGGGCTGCCATCCCAGCCCGTGATCCCTTTTCTGCCTCTCCTGTGTGAGAGGCTATTGGAAAACCCTCCGCTGTAACCCCAAGTCAAGCCACGGACAGGAAAACAGAAGGTTTTGCCCTTTTTGCACTCAACTCCGGGCTGTTATTGCACCCCGTGGCACCACAGAGATCAAGGGGAGAGGTCAGAGGGGAGGGGACCAGCCCTGCGCCCCTCCCCTGCGTGCTGCTGTCCCCGTTACTGCCCGCAGCTATTCCTCTCGGCTGCCACTCCCGGGGGTAATTAAATTAAATTAAATTATTGCTGCTCCCATTTTCCCCACAGTCCCGCCGCGTCCAAGAGCTCCTGGAGTCAGCAGCATCTCCTGCCTCCTCCCAGGGCAGCTCTCGAACATCAAAGCCACCCTCATTTCAGCCTTTTCTCAGGAACCATTGAGGTTTCGGTGGAACTGGGAAGATTAATTAAGTGATAGCAAGTTTGAGCACGGGAGATGAATGATTAAAAGTTCTCAAGGTAAGAGCAGGTACTATCTTTTCAGCCAATGGTGCCTACTTATATTGATGAATTTCTTGCTCAGTGGTCCATAATGTCACTTCAAGATGAGAAGCTGGAGTGCTGTAAAGAGAAATTCTCTAAAAACTACTCTGCTGACATTGTAACACCACTTAAGTACAAAGTCAGATAATGCAGTATCACTCAAATTCTGCCACACTGATAATATTTTTAAGCTATTGAAATGAAAGAAAGGCTTCTGATTTATTTGCATTGCCGTAAAAACTATCAGAGCAGTTTAAAAAAAAAAAAAAAAAGTGCAGCAATTCAAATTATTATGCTCAAGCGATATTTTCTACTTTTTTTTTTTTACCATTTACAAGCTGATCTGCACTTCTAAAAACTGCATGGCTGTCAGAAAAGTGCCTCTGTCTGGTAAATTCTGAAGATGTGGCTGGAAAGGGAGGGGAGCTCCAGCTTTTCCATCCACAGCGCAGCTCTGCAGGAGGATGAAGAGAGAGAGCAGGGCCTCCACAGGATTCCGTGCTGAGCTCAGGGACGTGGCCCTGGGGAGCACAGGGGCTGTGGCAGCGGTTCCTGGCAGGGAAAACGCGCAGGAAAAATGAAACGACAGCATTTGGTGATGGCCGGGCAGGCTGAGCACAGCGAGCAGGCTCAGCCCCCCGTTAGGGACAGCTCCTGGCGCTCCCCGCTACTCCTGAATTGCTCCATTTATTAAAAGCGATGTAAAATTGAAGCATTTCCAGTTTATCTAATCTCTGCTCCGACTGAAGGCTAACGAGGCCACGTAGAAATATTCACCAGAGTCATACAAGTGGGACAGGAGTAAACAAGCGCTCTTCATTTCAGGCATTCCTGCTTTTTCTTTTGAGGTCTCTTGCCCCACTGTTTATCACAGGGCGATGCCAGGTCAAACATCCCCAACGAAACGCAAACGAGGCTCTGCTGTGCAGAATAATGAGCCTCAGCCAGGGAGCTCCATCGATGGAGCAATCAATAGCGCACACCTCTGAGGAAGGCACGGAGGCTGTAAAATCATCTGTATGCCTGACACTTACCGGAGATAACATTAAATCCCTGGAAGAAATCTGTGATACCTCCCAGTATTACTTTTTTTTTTACCCAGAAGTATCCGAAGAATTAATTATGAAGTTGATTTTGAACAGTGCTTTAAACTGGAAATTACTCTAGAGTTTAAATTAAGCAGTAGATTGAAACGACTAATGGTTATTAACCAGTGATTAAATAAAAGAGCTGCAGCTACCGACTATAAAAAGGTTTGTGCTGCTTATCACCGTGTCCTGAGACAGGTGACAGATGCTGAGGTGCTGCGTGTGTGCCAATTCCTGCAACATCTTCAGCACGGGGAGGAGTGGCATTCACAGCACCTCAAAATAACATCTCAGGTCATTTAAACTGGCAATTTTCAGCTCTTTCCAGAGACAGGACTCTGTGAGACTGATGCCTTCAGTTCTACCTTCCTTGGTGCGCACTGGGAGAAGGATTTGTTTTGTGTCCCTGCTGTGTGACGCTGAGTGTGAGCTCGGAGCTGCACCCCTGCGCAGCACAGAATCTCAAAAAACATGGAAATAAAACTGCGGGCATCGTGGGCACAGGACCCGCAATGTTCCCCTCTCTCCTGCAGCACTTCCTTCACTCTCTGGACAGGCTGAGGAGCGAGCGCTGATTTTCTCCCGGCTGTGCCGTCCCTGCCTGAGGCCGGGCTGTGCCCCCAGCCCTGCTCACAGCCGCTCCCAGGGCGCTCGGACACTCCACCTGCCACCCAAGCGCTGCTCTCAAGAGGCAATAATCGGCATTTCACCTCGCACGGTGGTGATGAGAGCTCGCCACGGTATTTTGTGCGTTGGACACAAGCGGTTGGGATGCCGGTGGGAAGCGCTGCAGGGAGCTGTGTGAGCAAAAATCACATCTCGGTGAGCAAATCCCAGGTCTGGAGGTGGATGCTGCCACCAGACGAGCCCAATACTTGGATGTGATAACAGCATTGCTGGGAGAAAGAGGCGTAGAGACAACCTGAAACAGGAGAGCTGCACTTCCAATTACAGGGTGACAGGGCTGTAACATCCCGACATTTACACCAGGTATAAACCAGCTTCTCAGCTGGCCCTTCCCTGTAAAAGCGTCAGTCAAACCCTCTCCTCAGACTACCAGAGGCTTTCAGAACCATCTCCCTGCGCATTCCTGGTGCCACCTGAAGAGCTTCTCAAACAGAAAGCAGGAGGCACTTGGGAAGCGTGCTGGCTTCCGAAGGGAAATCCCACAGGAGTGAGTCTCCTGTTAGTGTTGGGCTGTGATCAGCTGCTTCATTCCCCCTGACCAGGAAACTTTTGGAAAAACAATTACACAAAACTGCAGGTCAAAAGATTTCTTCCATTTACAAACAGGTCTTTATTTGTAAAAATGGGTATGTCTGGGCTTAGCAGGAGTCTCCAAGCCATTTTAATATTTGGTTAAAGCATTACAGTACAAATATCCCTAAAGTAGATCCCTAAAGCAGACAGTATTTACCAAGTCTGGTGGCGCTATGTGGAGTCGATTCCTGAGTTTCAGATTAACCCCATTTCCCTGACCAGTTTTATCACCGTGTTCTGATAATTTAACTTTTATTTTTAATACCCATCCAATCCAGCAATCCCCAGAGCGCTTGATGTTAATAATGAACCCTGTCCTGAGGGCTGTTGGTGAAAACAAAAGACACCACGAGAGAACCGTAACAGCTTCTCCTGTGGCTCGGAGAGCTGAATTAATTTCTCCACGTTGACAAAGGGAGTTCATTAGACAAGCTCTGCTGAATCACGATGGGGAGATCGGAGAGGTTGCTGCCCTTGTCTGTTCGGTGGCTCCACCCCATCATTGATGGCAGCACGAGTTCATAAACCCTGCAGGAGCCCTCCCGTCCTGCCAAGGTGCGGGATGAGGCGAGGAGCAGAGATGTGCTCCCCCTGCTCACCCTCAGGGCTCCGTGGTTTGCGGGGCCAGCTCCTTCTCCTGGCTCCTCACACCCTGCTCGGCTCCCTCCATCTCTAGAATAGAGTCTTGTGCTTGCAATACTAACAGACAACTCAGAACAGAATGATTCCCATTATTCTACCTAGTCATTTGCTGCATTAGTATATATATATGAAGAATCAGTGCACAAAGCAACTAAAGCAATTAAGAACAAGCCTTTGCACAACTTTAAATGCCCTTTCTGGGTGCCCTCAGGGTGGTAAGAAGGGTAAAATGACAGGCTGCAGGTAAGGTCCCAGCCTTGCACAGGGTACATGGCCATTCATAAGAAAAAAAAGTTCAATGAACCCTATGCCGAAACAAAGCAGAAACTTCATAATATTCCCCATATTTAGTTTTATATAAGCACAAGAGAAGCAAATGCAATAGCAAACAAAGATTTAAGAACAGAAAACAAACCTGTCACAGCCTGGTAACAAGACATTTTACTTAGGGTGAAAAGCAGCTTCCCATTAATACTTATTTATTACCACAAGGACAACTTAAGCAACTTTTATATTAGTCTGAAATCAAAGGGCAGTTCCCCATCCAATGAGAGCTATTTCAAGAGTGAAAAATAGAGTAGATGCACATCTGAAAATTAGCTTAAAGAGAGAAACGCATCCCTCTGCAATGCTGTCAGGATGAAATGGGATAAGAGAGCCACTGTGGCAGCTGCACTGTCCCTTCCCCAGCTTTTAAATTCCCTTTTTACAGGGGGAGCAAAACCCACCAGAACCCGTTCACCAGATCAGCTGTGACCGGGTTTGGAGCAACTCCCAGCAGACAAGTGACCAGCCCAGAGGCAGCTCCCTGCCCTCGCTTGATGAGAGCTTGGTTAACACCAGTTAAGATGAAATCTGGACCTGATTTCAAACCTTCTAGGCAAATGTAACATATTCAGATGTTCCCATTTTTCACAGTGCATATGTAAGAGTTTGGAATCAATCTGCGCCCGCAGCCCCAGAGCAGGTCCTGGCACCTCCCCAGCTCCCTGCAGCTGGGGAAACTCCCTGCATGGATCAGCCAAGCTCAGCAAGGGAAAGCACCTCCCTGCTGAGGCTCTCCTGTTCTAGAGCACGGCAGTGGGTGCCTGTGGCTCTGGGGCAGCACCCCCAGCCCCTGCCTGGCTCGGAGGAGACGCTGCAGCGCTGGTCTCAAACTGAGCTCCACATTTCTGAGCCTGAATTTCAGCTCGCTGACCATTGCCGGCTCCTTGCCCAAGGGAAAGCTGCCAACAGTTTCTCTTTCCAAACCCTCTCTCTGCGTTTCTCAGCACAGGCTCAGCAAACAGTGTTCCCTTTGCCAGAACAACTGTCCCAGGGGTTGTTTCCTATTCCTGACCCAATGCAGAGCAGTGTCAGTGCCATGGAGCAATAACAGACCTTTTTACACAGCGTGTTCTAAAAGAACCTGTTGGGATTGTAAATAAAGCTTCTTTCTCTGCTGACAGCTCCATGGAGTCAATCCATTCCGTGTCCGACCCTGACACAGAGCAGCAGCTTTGCATTTTATTCTGCAAATCAGCATTTCCTGGCTCATTCTCCATACCTGTGCCGGATGCTCCCCAAAGAACTCACCTGTGAGGTGCTCTGCACGTGCCTGAGATGTTTTCTCCGCAGGGCTGTGCTGGACAAAGTCCCTGCCTTTAGAGGACACCCACGTTGTACCCCCCAGCCCTACGAGCTGCCCCCACCCCTCATTTGTGCTCAAGGTCATTTGTATTTATGGTGGGTGGGACATTTGTATTTATGCCTTGCCCAGGAGCCTCACCTCATCTCCTGCACCTGCACTGGCTCCCCGCCCCTCTTTAGGGCTGACCTCCACAATTCCAGTCTGATAAAGTCACATTTTTGGGGAAATGTGAGCCTAATTTTGCCCACTGCTTCTGATTTTCTTTATGCATAAAGGAAAAAAACAAAAACAAAACCAAAAAACCCAAAACAAAACCACAAAAAAACCACCACCACCAACAACAACAAAAACCAAAACCAAAACAAACAAAAGAAAAACAAAACAAACAAAAAACCCACCCACAACAACAACAAAAAAATTGTGCTTTACCCAGGGGAAAAAAATCCCCAAAACACAACAAATTTTTTAATAGAGGGAGAGAATGAGAAAAGTTCTTTAAGCCAGTGACAATAAAGGGAACTCCAGCAAAGCATCCCAGTCTTCAGGATTCTGAAAGCTCATTAAAGTGCAGCAGTATGGAAAGCCCACCAAAATAAACAGAAATATTTCTGTTTAGCAGGGCAATCTCGAAGGAGGCCTCTGGAAATTCTGCTCACACACAGAGCTGGACAGGGCATGGTGTGCACTGTCCCCCTCCAAGTACTCTAAATAATCTCAATTAATACTCCTCTCGTAACCCGCTGGCAGCAAAGGTGCTGGCACTATTTGCTGAGTATTTTTCTTGCTAAAATCAATCCCTAACAGTGACCACAGCAAGAGAGTTAGGGCTTTTTTTCATAAAATTCATCCTTAAAATAGCCATGAATCTTCTTAATGTGTCGTTTGACATTTGTTATGACTTGGCTGTGGACTGGCTTTGAATATTTTATGAAATATTTATGGCAGAAGGGGATATGGGATTCATAAGAGCAAGACACATACAATATGTGGAGCATTAGTGACAATTACCACAAGGGTAAAATTAGTATAATCAGCCATCCCTTTCTTTTGAAAAAACACAGACTTAATTGGTGGCAGGCAGATATTTCTTCAGTTTTAAGACTGCAGTTTTTTAGGACTGGTTTGCATGGTTTTCTTCACTTTTGCAGCATTAAATAAAATTCTGTTTAAATGTGAACTTTGGCTAATTAACTCATGGTAAACAGAGAAATGTCCTGTTTTCTTTTAAGGAGTATTTTGCAAATTCCCTTTTGTCCCTAATAATTTGTCAAAAGGAGAGAAGAGCAATTATGTGCATCACATCCAGCTAATGTGCAAACAGATTGTGAGCAGGTGAAAGTGAAATTTATGAAAAAAAGACATTTCTGTTGTTGTGTTTGTCAGAAAGTGGATTGAATTCAAAATCCTTAATTAAAAATTATTGTAAAAGTTCCATGATTAAAAAATACCCTCCAGTGATGATGACAGATCCCATTTTAGGAGAAGAAACAGAAAAGCAAAATGTGTTTGGACTTCCCAAAGGACAATCTGCCAAGGTGTAAAATCTCCCCCTGTCCCAGCTGAGTGCCATGAAATATATAAAATATGTAAATATATAAAAAAAGATATGTAAAATATATAAAATATGCAAAATGTATAAAATATATGAAATACCATGATGATACCCTGTGCTGCTGGGGGCAGCTCAGACCCTGCCAGCCTAACTCGGGCAGCTTCCACTGGAAGAGAAATGTTTGAGCAAAGATTCCTCAGGCCGGGCGGAAATTCTGCTTTTGTTTGTGCAGGGCTTGAGACAACACCTCGAGGAGATTTTGCTTCTGGATTTATATCCACTGCTGGAGCAGAGGCAGGGAAAATAAGTCAAAAGCTGCTGCTGTGAGTGCTGCTGCACCATCCACTGAAGTCCCATATTTAATGTAAAGCTGGAGTTGGCCTTGCATGGCAAATCTGTAGTTACTACTCGTGCAAAGAGGCTTACAAGGGGTAGCAGGGGCTGAGGAGCACCTTCCTCTCAGAGGCGTTTGGATTGGACTCCCTCAAATTACTCACATTTTCAGCTTGTGCCTCTTTTGACTGGGCTGAAGAAAGCAACACAAAAGAAAGCGGGTCTATAATTGCCTCACCCTAATTCATGTATTATTTTTATTATTATTCACGTATTATTCTTCTTATTATTCATGTATTATTCTTATTATTATTCGTGTATTCTTCTTATTATTCATGTATTATTCTTCTTATTATTCGTGTATTCTTCTTATTATTCATGTATTATTCTTATTATTATTCACGTATTATTCTTATTATTATTCGTGTATTATTCTTATTATTCATGTATTATTCTTCTTATTATTCATGTATTATTCTTCTTATTATTCATGTATTATTCTTATTATTATTCGTGTATTATTCTTCTTATTATTCATGTATTATTCTTCTTATTATTCATGTATTATTCTTATTATTCGTGTATGAATTAATAAATGAAATAACAAATAAATAAACGGAAATAAATGAAAATACAAGGCGTGCTGTTGGGTCTGACCTGGGATTAATACCCCCATGGAGGTTTACACCGATACTTTCCTTGCTGCACACTTTTCCCAGCAGGAAGATTAACGTCTTTTATATTTATTTATGCAAGTGTATTTATTTACACGTACCAAAGATTCATTCAATTTTTAAACAATAAGAGTCAAAGCCATTTAAGACCAATTTTCCCCTGCCAAATAAAGCAGCGTTTCTCATGCGAACGCTTGTACCACCGTGGTTGTGTTCTCTTGAAATCTCGTGGGGTTAGGTGCTTTCACACCTCCTGCGATTAAGGCATAAAAACAGCAATGTGTTCTGCATGACAACCCCCCATCTTAATGCGTTTTGTTGCTTTTATCTAGGAGCAGACCTAAAGAGCTCTCTCTCAGGAGGAAAAAAAAAAAAATAAATAGATATTTCAGCAGGTAATGCAATTCCTTTGGAGGCCCAAAGTTCCTCTCCAAGTGCGTGCATACCGTTTAGCATTTAAAGGAACACGAAATGAGGAGAGATCTCTGAGCCCGTTCCATTGGCTGCTGTGAATATCCTGGCTGCAAAAACGTTAATGTTTTTATGTATTACCTCCATCTGCTTCAATCCTGTGCAACTTGGGGGTGCTATTTATAAATATGAATATGGTTGAGCCGGTATATGTTTTGCCTGTTCTGTAGGCACTATTCATTTTCTTGCAGAAAGGACATCTGTCACTGCTTTCATTAGCTCCGGGTCCTTTTTACCTTCTTTCTGAATTATAATATTGATATTTTTTTTTCCCCCTCAGCACTGCTGTTTTGCACAGTGTGTTGTTAAACCGCCCCACAAATTTGAACCCTTGAAAATGGGGTTGGAAGTGGAAATGCTGAGCTGCATCCTCGTGAGCCCCGACGCTGTGCTAAAGGGATTGAGCCACACTGACAACCCCCCACCTCAGGACTGAAGTCCCAAACACCTTGAAACACCACTCCAGCAACGCAGTTATGTGCTGATACACTGCTTGGGCTCCAAATAAATTCTGTGAAATTCAAAGAAGCTGTGGGGATGGATAACCACAGCTGAGGCGCTGGAAATGTCTCACAAATCAATCACCCCAGGTGTGAACAGAATCTCCGGGTTGCTTTCCTACATATTTCATTTTCGAGGGTTTCTTTGAAGTTGAAATCTCTTTTTACTTGTAACATCCTTGCCCTTGAGTCTTTCTTCTTTTCTAAATATTCCCTCATTGCCCGTAATCCCTTTATTCCGTTCTATTTTCCAGCCCTACCTCCCCTGATACGCCTTTCAAAGGCCACTCGTGCTCAGGCCCATCTGCAGGCCCTGCTGCTCCTGGAGTTTTGTCTCCACTTGCCTGCCACAGTGCTGGAAAAACCCAGCCCTACAGAGACGGGGCAGCAGAGAGGCGTTTTTAAAGATTTTATTCCATTATCAATCTTGTAGAAAGGTGAGACACAAGAGGTGGAAAACTCAGCGCCGTCCTATCAGAAGCCGAGTTATTTTTTGGTTACCATACCCTATAAATTCCTTTCGGCCCATCAGCTTTTGCCACACAATGCTGCTAATCCTCCTAACACCAACCACCCATTGTTTTACCCCACGTGGTCTCGTTCCAATGCATCTTGCACGGTTCTGACTCTCCAAAATACCTGGTCTGTGTGCAAGGCCATCGTTTGAAACTCATCCGCAGCTCAATTTCTCTCCCAGCAGTTCCATGTCCATCCCACGGCCTTTCCAAGTGGGCACACCTGACCCCAGAGGTGGCACACAGGTGTGCAGGGCCCCGGGAGCCTTCAGTCAGGCTTGGAGAACGCTCTGCCAAGCCATTTCTCCCAGCACAGGAGGTGGGGCCGCTGGAGCTCCTCTGTGCCCGGCTTCAGCAGGAATGGACAGAATCGTCCTGGTGGGAGTGGGAGTGGGAGTGGGAAGGGTGGGCTCGACATTCCTGAGCCTGAATTTCAGCTCGCTGACCATTGCCGGCTCCTTTCCCAAGGGAAAGCTGTCACAGTTTCTCTTTCCAAACCATCTCTCTCCGTTTCTCAGCACAGGCTCAGCAAACAGTGTTCCCTTTGCCAGAACAACTGTCCCAGGGGTTGTTTCCTATTCCTGACCCAATGGAGAGCAGTGTCAGTGCCAGGGACCAATAACAGACCTTTTTACACAGCGTGTTCTAAAAGAAACTATTGGGATTGTAAATAAAGCTTCTCTCTCTGCTGACAGCTCCATGGAGTCAGTCCATTCCGTGTCCTACCCTAGCAGGGAAGGGTGGGCTTCCTTTCCCCTCTGCATGCCCATGAGTGCTATTGTTAATTATCATTAATTCTTGGCATAATGAGAAGGTTCTGCTTTGGGAAGTGGAAGCTCCAGTGGACTTTGAGCTGCTCTCAGGCCGTGCCCACCCCTGTCCTGCAGTCCCCCCAACATTCACATCTCCCTGAGCACGTAAAATTCACCGGTTGCTGCAATGTCACACAGAAACTCAACATAAAACATCTTTGTGTGCCTGTTCCTTCGGAAAAAAAAACCCCACATTGCCGCAGCCCCCGTGACTGTAATGCTCTGGTGTTTCTCGTGTAATTGTGTTCCCTTTAGTAGTCACGATGCCAGGATGCCTTTTTTATGGAAGATATACTGACAACATCATACACACTTTCCCAGGCCTTTTCGGAGGTACAAAACAAATTGCAATCCAGCGAGGTCTTGGAGGCATTCTGGCTTCACTAATTCTCGTATATTAGAACAAACAAATGTGGATTTTTGGATTATAGCCAGCTGAAATATCCCATCAGCCTGTGGTTTCCTTTTGAATGATCAAATGTTGTACCAAAATAACTTTAGCGCTGCTATTCGGGGGTGGGGGGGGATGGAAACACGCTGAGAAAAAGTGGAGAAAAATATATGTACCAGCAGATTGCAAAGGAGGCACTGCTGCTTTTCGGTGCTCTCCTTTCCCTGCTGCAAGGAGCTCCCGAAATCGCGGTGGGGGACAGGCAGGGTGCCTGCCCAGGGGCTCACAGGGCAGCGAAAGGTGCTCCGGAGGCGCGACGGTGATGGGGAATGGCTGAGACCTCTCCTGCAGCGCGCTGGCCCCGCGGCCAAGCCTCCCCTCCGCTTTTGCTGTTGGGCCAAGGCAGGCTGGGGTACCCTGAGCCCGAAATTCCCGGCGGGACAGCTCCCAGAGGCTGGCGGGAAGAGCCCCACCTTGCCCAGGAAAGGCTCCTCTGGAAGCTCAGGGGTTAAAATCAGAACCGTTCGCAGCTCTGTTTCTCTTCTGAAACGCTGGATTTCTGAGATACTCATTAAAAGATGAATTCAGACAGTGTCCTTGAGACAGTTAATGAGATATGCTAATTTAAAATAAATAGGTCTGGTATGAATCCTTGATAAGAAAACATCTGCTCGGATCTGTTGCTCACTTTCAAGGGAGGTAACTGGGGCTGAAGGCAACAGTTTAAAAGAACGGATTGTTTTTCCATTTATTTCTGTTTATTTCAGTGCTGTGTACACGTTATTCAGTTTATTTCAGCACTGAAACTTTTTTTTTCCTTTATTTTTAATAAAGACATTTATTTCTTCTGACTTCTTTTGTGTACAGATGTTGCAACATGTGGGAGGTCTCAGGGTCCTGAAGAGGATTGTGAGGGCACTGAGGAAGGGACAGAGGGGCAGCTTCTCCTTTGGATATCCAAGGATTGGTTTTTTTTGGAGCCCTGGAAGCTGAGAATTTTAGGCTTTCTGTGCTGATAAGATTTTTTTTTTTTTGAGGTAATTTTTGGGCAAAAAATATCATTATTATTAATATACAACTGTAATAACATAGTTCATTACAATTATTGTCAACACATCGTCTTTCCTTGTCACATTTTTCCTCTCCTGCTCCTGAGGTGCTTTGTTCAGCGCTGTGTACATGTGCAGTCTGCATCATGCTGAGTCACTTAATAAATGAATCAGAGATATTCTTGTAGCCCAGAATTTTATGTTTGGGCTGGGAGCTTACAGCTCCCGGTAACCTGAGCTTCAAATCCACTCCGTGCATGTCTTTGACGCGGAGTTTGATCCCTGAGTTTATTTGCGACAATAAACAGAGACTTTTATAACAAATAGTATGCACTGATGTAATTATGGGAGGTGATTGCCTCCTCAGTCAGCGCTGCTGCTGCAGAGGGTTGCTGGACTTCAGGAAGAAATGATCTCTACCAATGCAGCGAGTTCTGTTCCCCTGAATGTTTTGTTTAAATGGAGTGAATGCCAGTACTCAATGTATGGAATGCAAGGAGAAATGGTCCAAAATATTCTATACAATCCAATTAGTGTTTACCAAAACTGTAATGCTGATTCCAAACTCTCACATATGCACAGTGAAAAATGGGAATATCTGAATATGTTGTATTTGTCTAGAAGGTTTGAAATCAGGTCCAGACTTCATCTTAACTGGTACTAACCAAGCTTTCATTAGGCCATCTCCTTTTTATTTAAAAAACACAGTCCTATCTCTCGCTGATGTAAATCAGGACCACTTCCAAATCTTCATTATATGTTTCATTTACAGAGGGACAGAGACTGCATTCTCAAGTGATCTAAGCTTGAACTTTGCCGCCCAAAGGACAACAGAAGTCAATTTATACTACCATTGCTGAGTAATTAATGAGAGAAGGAAAATCCAGGCTGCTTTATCCTTCACAGTGGATGAATTGCTTTCTATGCCTTGAATAAGGTGAGCTAATGGCCAGACATCAACATGTTTATATATTTAGCAAATAGTCTATTATATAAGCTGAAGACTCATTCCGAGGAATATCCTTGCCATAAGGATAGAGCTTCATTCAAAGGCTCCACTTGCACTTCTGGCTGGGTTGCACTGTGAGCGTAGGATGAAACATAACCATGGCAATGATTATGTGCAGGTGCTTTATTGAGAGCTCTGAGAATCAGGGGAACGAGCCCAAATCTGACTCTGATATAACACTGAAAAAGGACAGGTTTTATACTTTTCCATGATATAACTATTTATTCATTATTCGGCCCCCCTTGTTTTAAAGCGTGCAACCCTGGAAATTCTGGTGTACCCTTATTGGATTAGAACAATCGTTCTCCCCCTCAATAATCACCCAATCTATCATATGATCATGCAGGTGCAATTTCACATGATTCAATAGAAGCTAGAAAACTTAACATTTTGTTCCTCCTCAGGCCTAACGGACCTACCTCTGCATTTCCTGTGTATGCTCCCTTGATTTCAGAATAATTTTAACCCTACGCTAACGGCACGAGTTCTAATGAGCCCCGCACAAAGCCCTGGCTTTCCTGCCACCTGTGCCTCGCTTAATCTGCTTTATGAACGTGCCATCAGTGCAGTAAAACATCTGAGAAAAGTGCCGGGAGCAGCTCCCGTGCCAGGCTGGGGCTGAGGTCAGCCCTGCCCTGCTCCGGTGGCTCTGCTTCGCTCGTGATGCCCAGGAAATGTTAATATTTCACTGTAGGTGCTGCAGGAGGAGCAGTGGAGGCTGGAGAGCCCCTGCTCATTCTGCTGCACAGACTCAGGGTGAAAAATGCATATTCTATGATTGGCTTTTTTAAGTTCGAGCTTCCCTGTATTCCATGTTCTGCGCTGCCCAGGGGTGCAGCCCTGAGCTCACACTCAGCCTCACTCAGCTCTGCACACAGCAGGGACACAAAACAAATCCTTCTCCCAACGCACACCAAGGACAACTTTCAGCCCAAAAGCACAACCAAGGCTGGGCTGGAGGGAGGAACAAGAAGGGTGGGACCTCCCAGCCTGGGGCTGCAACTGGGCNGGGAAAGGGGGCGGGAACAATGGGGATGACACACAGATAAAGTGACCAATCAGAGGGATGAGGGGGCGGGACCTGTGGCTCTCACCCAATCCCTCGACGGCTCCCACAGAACCTTCTAGAAGAGAGGGAGCGGGAGCCGCGTGACTGACATGGAGCCGGGGCGGGAACAATTGACAGGGAAATTCTGGGGAATGGGAGATCCAGGAGAGGATGGAGAGCAGGGCAGGGAAAATTCCAGAAGGGTCCAGGGGAAGCAAAACTGATAAACAACTTCCGGGCAGGGAAAAAGGGACCGGGAGAACCAAAAAACGCAGCAGAGCACTTGCAGCCACCTGCGGAACGCGGGCATTTGGCAAATCCTGCCGGAGCCTGTCGCGCCATAACAAACTGACATATTTATGTACATTTTATGTCTTTTTGTGTCCTGCCTTGGGGATATGGTTTTTCATTGTTGTCATAATCAGTCAGTCAGAGAACTGGTGCCTTTCCACAGGCAGGAATAATGCATCGACAATGCCTGGCTGCAAGATATTAAAATTTAAATCACCCTCCGGTCTGCTGTAGGAATCATATTAACTGGTCCTAAGCACACAGAAAAGGCAGTACAATAAAATTCAGAGAATGATAAATTACTGATGTTCTTTCATGTTTCATAAAGAAAAGATTTTATAATAGCCTGAAGTTTATTTATTAAATGTTTATAGACGCTAAGATAATTTTTTTTTTGGAAAATCAGAATCACACTCTAAGTTAAGAAGACGTTTCTCTGACATTTGGCATCCTCACAGCCTGGGTAAAAAACAATTTGCAGTAACTATAAACATCCAATTTGGGGACATGAACAGCTTAATTGGGAAAGCGTGTTAGAAGCCAAGAAGCCAGAGCCACAAGCAGGAACTTGAGTTCCCCGTGGCAAGCCCACCACGATCTAAGGATCAAACTGTAGCACCTTTGTTTCAGTAATTAAGTGCACAGTGGCAGCAAAGATTATTTTTGTTCCCACATTGAGCTCCTGCAATAGAAAGCTGCATGAGCTTTTGGACTGAGACGTACGTGTGAATTAATTTGGATAATGGTCCAAGAGACATTTTGCAGGTTTCTGTTCCTTTTCTAGATACTTTTCCATCTGAAAAAAAGTGCATTTTCAGTATATGTTATTCTAGTCCAATTGCCTTTGTCTTTTCCATTCTGATCATTTCAATACCTGTGTCAATAACGTGGAACCAGCCCCCCATTGCTGACGTGTCTGTTTAAGTGGAGAGAAATGGGAATTTGTGGTGGTTTTATTACAGTTTATCAGTTATTACAGTTTATCTTTGTGTAGCTATGTTTGGGATCAATCTGGGTGTTGGCTATGGAGAATCAAATAAAATGCCTTTTAATGCTCACATGAAAGAGCAGCTGTTACCTCCCAGCTCTACCTTTTATATGTCTCGGCCTTTCCTCCTCCCCACTCCGGCCAATACAGCGTCTCTGGCCTATTAAAAAAGAAATCAAACCTGAGTTTGGCTGATGTTTTTTTGAAACGTGTTTAAAATAATCAATGCTGCGTTGAGTTTTGGGAAATTATCAGGCAACCTCCTGTGAGATTTTTGAGGGTGTGGGCCAACCCACACTAAAACTTTCTTCCTACATTGAAGGAAAGACTGTCGGTACACGTAACGTCCATTACACACAAGCCTTTTGTTCCCTTCTCTGAATTCTACTAAATTGGTTTTGACAGAAACAAAGCCAAGGTTCATAATGAGGCCCAAAGCCCAGCTGCTTCTGCAATGGGCAGGGTGGCACAACATGTCAGGTTTTTTTCTCTCCAGCTCAGCCAATACTCCTCCTCAGTCACATTCATGTTCTTTCACAAGCTCGGTGTATTTTCCAAGTATTTGCTGCAAATGCATCTCAGACATTTGCTTGCTGAGCTGCTTTATTAAAACCCATCTCAGCAAATCACTTTATTAAGTGCAAAAAATCATTAAGAGAGCCCCTGGAGTTTCGTGGGAGTGTCTTGATGCGTACGCACCTCTCACACATGGCGTGCATCTCAGGGTGAGGGGAAAACTGCAGAAAGCTGGCAGGACACCGTCTGTGTTGGCATCACTGCTACAGCTTTTGAGTTTTGAGTTACAGTTTTGAGCTAACGAACTACAATACTGCAGCACGGAAAAAAAAAAAAATGTAAAGGATCATGGCTTGAACCCTGCCAGATGGAATATGGAGACAGCTCAGGAGAACTTGCCAAAAAAAAAAAAATAAATGTGTGTGCGCACGCATGTGTGTGCACAAACCCTTGATAAAATTAGGCAATCTCTTGAAATCCCTCCACTTCAAGAAGCTCCAAATCAAAGGCACTTTCACTTGCCAACACCGAGAGAAAGTTATCACCATTTATATTCATATACACATAAGTTTCATCCAGATGGTTTTACACACAGTTTCCTGTCATCTAATGCATTTTTTTTCTGCTTGCGAATTACAGAGAGAGGATCCTGGTTATGACAATTCTATTCACACTTGTAACTGCCTGATAAGGGCACAGGTAACCGCTACAGAGCCAGCACATTAGCTTCAAACCATCCACTTTCACTAATTATCCCCTCTTCGCAGGACACGGGACATTATTTCTGGTTTAAACGCGTGAATAAAACTTTCTAGGGCAGCAGAGAGCGGAACAAAAAGCATGGCATTCCCACACAAATACAAATTAACTTCTGAAAGACTGGGAAACTGCTTCCATGGATGGGGAGGGAATCATTCCTTCTCATCTGCATAACTCCAGGCTCTCCTAGGAGCAGACAGCGGTTTACACAAGCTAGGAGGGTCTGAACTTCTGCTTCTTGTGTCTCTGCTGGCTTCTCCTATTGTCCTGGCCTTTTTACCTTGCATAAATATGTGCTAATTAGCTTTAATTAGGGTAATTGCATCATAGCTATTCTGCTCACACTGCCAGTGGTATTAGAGAGATTCAGCCCCTTTAGGTTTTTGCTAATGATGCTGGTTCACCTGGAGAGAAAAGTAATATTGCCAGGTCCGATATCAATTTTTTTTTTTTTTGAAAGAATTAAGAATTTGGTCATGTCCCAAAGCTGAATAAAGGTCAAAATCTCATATTTTTACAGAAAAAAACTGAGATATAGCTAGGTATATACCTATTAAAATCATGAAACAAAACACAAAAATGAGCATCGGATCAGGTAACAGAAGAGAATGACAATGCAGCTGCAAGACATTTTCCAGCGGATTACATTTCTAGTAACACCAGTAATGATATTCTCTAATCTCATTGGGTCACGTGCAAATCAACCACTTTTAAAAGAGATTAACACCGAACAGGAATGGAATAATTCCATTGGAAGAGTTCTACAAAAACCATCAACCCCTATTGCCAGCTTCCAATTGATGAGCGAAATCCTTGTCTGCCCAAATATTTGCTTTAAATAGGCCGGGTGGGCAGAGCAGTGCTAAGCCATCCTTTGCCTCTGCTCGCTGTGGCTGTTGGAAATCAATTTGGGTTTTAGTGCAGAGAGCCATCTCAGGCTGGATCAAATCTGTGTTTGCTCCAAAAAATCATTTCGTGGCTTCGGGCTTTGGCTGCAGTTGGTGCCCCATCAGCTGAAATGAAGAGGAGGGAGTTTCGAGCTGGCTGTGCTGCCTCAGGGGTACCTGCAAGCAAGAAATCCCTGGATGTTGGGTTAGAGCACTTTGGGAGCTGTAGAAACGAGGCTTGGCAAGAGCCGTTCACCCTTAGTCAGTAATTAATCATACACAGATGTCCTAATGACTGCTGGCTGAATTATTATTATTGAGCAGAGTGATTCCGGGTCACCAAGGGGTCCTGCAGTGCCCTCCTGCTCGGTGCTCCCCCAGGTCCCGTCCCCTCTCACACCCCAGGCTGGGGTTCAGCAGCGCCACGGGGGTTTCTGCAGGGCACCACTGCAGCCCTGAACCCACCGCTGCAGCCGCAGGTGCAGCCTGGCCCAGCTGCGCTCTGAGGGGATTTTCACCCCGACGTTCCCCTAATTCGGGGTTTTCTGTCTCTCAGAGTCCCACGCCAGGGTTTAAAAGATGAGCTGGAACCTGTGGCTCGGGCTCCAAAGGTGTTTATTCTATTTCTGATCTCAAGGCCTCACAGCAGTCTCAGGGCACTGAAGGNTGCTCTGGAATTGTGTTCTTGTGCTGTAGTTAAGGCCTGTCAGCAATTTCATTGCCGAGTCCTATTTTCAGCCGTTTGTAACTCAAAAAAAAAAAAAAGCATTTACAGTGCACGCTTCATCTGAACAGTGTTTTTTTCTCAGTGGGAAATGCAATGATAAACATTCTAGGTGTGTATGACAGTACAAGCAGTTCCTTCATCTACATAAAAAAATCTGCTGACTCGTGTTCCCTTATTTTTTTTTTTCCCCCCCTGTGATTTACTGTTATTCTCAAATGGATTCCCATAAATTTGCAATTTATTGCAGAACTTTCACGGCAGCACAGAAGTACTAATGTGGAATAATGTTATCCGTGGGCTCCATAAAGCTGAGCATCCACAGGGTGCAGCAGCCAGTGATAAAGGCGATTTTGAGATGATGATTATTGATGAAGACCTTCCCCTTGACTTCATGGGTGTTGTATGTACCGTGACAGCTTTAGGCATCACGAAGAAAAGTTTTCTTGTGCCGAAAAAGAAGCAGGATTTTATTCCTCTCCATAAAAAACACGGTGTAAATCCAGAATAATCCTCGGATGAGCTCTGAAGATTTCAGTATCTAAATTGATTAAGAGGCACATTTTCTATTTGCTTTCTGTACAGAGTGATACAAGCCTGTGTTTTGTGTTATATGGCCAATTGTGCCACGAGCTGCTCCTCTGGAACTCCAGGCCAGCTCGCAGGATCCTGGTGGGCTGCTGCCAGCTCACCCTTGGTGTGACAGGGCTCATGGACTGGCCCCTCCACCCTGGAGGTGAAAAAGCGTTTTCCATGTGATGGCTGAGATACAAAACTAAAGGCAATTCACAACTTGCACAACAAGACACAATTCATCTATATATTGTTTTTGGAACAAAGGTTCGCTTTTAAAGGTGGCAATTACAAGTAATTGCGTCTCTAATAGTGATGTGTAGCTCAATTATCAAGGCCTTCCCATGGAAGTGAGAACAGAGGTACACAGAACAGCTTACTTTTTTATTTATCTACCGTTTTTGCTGATTTATTTATTCTGAGCCCTCTACACCTGCTTAAGCCGACTCCATAATGACCTGCTCGAATGCAACACTGATGGGAACGTTTATTAATGGCTACTTAATTGCAGGACATCCCAAAGGGCATTATGAACGTAAGAAACTGGGATAATTAGATTAAATGTTAAACACTGAATTTGCGCTTGATAATATTCAAATATGCAAAATCTGCTCAAAACCAGGACCTCTGCATGCAGCAAGCTCAGCTCACGAACATTTTTAAGCGAGCAGCTCCCACGCCTGGGTCCCTCCTCACAGGAGCTCCCTTGGCTGGCACAGCTTCAGCCGTAGCCTCCTCCCAGATCCCTCTCCAAGAGTCAGGGGCAAGAGGAGAATTTTCAGCAGCAGCAGAGACACAGGCCAGCAGCAGAAAACGTGCAGCAGTAGCAGCTTGTGCTGAAGCATCAGTCTTGATTAGTCACTGGCTGGTAACTCTGAGATATTTTTCAATTTTAGCCAAGCTTCTTGTATTTTACACTGCTTCTGCTATTACCCTACAAACAAGGGTTTGCATTGCTCGGATTTTTGTAACCACCTTTGCCAGGGAGAGCTTTGCCCTCAGATTTTTGTAACCATCTTTGCCAGGGAGAGCTTTGCCCTCAGATTTTTGTGACCATCTTTGCCGGGGAGAGCTTTGCCCTCAGATTTTTGTAACCGTCTTTGCCAGGGAGAGCTTTGCCCTCAGATTTTTGTAACCATCTCTGCCAGGGAGAGCTTTGCCCACCTTCAGTGCCTGCCTTTCCTAGAGCTGCTCCTCTCCACCGAAAGGAGCATCCTGATGGACTCAGCTGAGAGAGGGACAGGACCTGCTCAGCATCCCAAAGCTGGTGTTGGGAACAAGGTCTGTAATTAAAATCTCTCCACTGCTCTCGAGCTCCCATTAAACGCTTGGTGCTTTATGGTACTGAGAGGCCTTGATCATTTCCCCCAGCGAGGCTGTGGGGGAAGTCTTGGGCTCCCAGAACAAAGCAGCTCCGGGTGCTGCGATGCCCAGGCGAGGAGCTGCGGCTGCTCACCAGAGCCGTGGGCACAGCCATGGAGCATCCCCAGGATCCGGAGCCTGCAGGGGCAGCAGCGTCAGCCAGCTGTGCCAGGGCTCAGAATGAATAAATCCTGCTGCGTGCTCACAGCACCTTCTCCTTCCGGGGCAAAACCACGAAAAGAGTTAATTTGGAAAGTCTGCTTTGGGAAACTGCTGAATCCGATTGCCTGGATGGGGAAAACGGCATTTTTGTGGACAGCTGGATATGGAGACAACTTCCATAATTCTGCCCCAGAAGGAGCCCGCGTGGATGCCACAGCACAGGAAGCAGTTCTGGCAAGTGGGGCTGCCCTGTCATTCTGGGCAGGATGAAGATCTCTATCTGTATTTTTTTCTGGGGAAAGGATGAGCAGGCACACACTGTGTTGGCAGCCCTGTACATTTTCAGCACTTTTTTTTTTACCTACTTCACTAATGCAGGCTCTAATTTGGTGTTCTCAGATTTTCATCAAAGCAGCAAGAGCTGCACGCTGCAGAGCCAGGCAAATATCATCCCAACAGCAGAAGTGCAACTCCTCTGTCTGTGCCGGAGAAACTCCATTTCTCACTCCTCATAAATGATTCTTTTGCTTGAATTGTGCCCAGAGATGGAATCAGTCTTAATACAACGCTACTAAAAAATCTACCCTCGCTCTGAAAAAGGCTTTCCTATGTATAAATTTAAATATGTTACATCATATAGATATCTATATAAAAAAAAGATTTTTATATATAGATACTCTATCAGACATATATATGCTTGTATCCACACTGTCCTATTTACTGGCACGAATTAATATCTTTTCAAATTAAATTTTTACTTTCTGCCAGCTCATTAACCCTGTGGCAATCAGTTCTGTAATTTAATTACCTGTTGGGAAGAACAGCCCCTCCTGGTAAAAACAACTGGCTAATGTTTTGACGGGGAAATTTATGTCTCCGAGAAGAGATTTTTCTAAAGTCTCTGCCTTATAGAAAAACTTGATGATTCACAATCCACTTCCTCAACCTGCTGATAATTTTGTAGGCTCCTGTTGGATCCTTCTGCAGTCATCAGTTTTCCAGCCCAGCACGCTCCAGTCCACTTGGTACTTGCTACAGAAGGTTGCCGTTTCATTTTGATGGTCATTCTCACAGCCTTCCTGCTATCTTATGAAAACAGAGTAGGAGGAATCCTGTGCAGTGTGCATATTTACTGCTGATGGATTCAGCAGCAGCATGGCACGGGCTGGTTTGCTCTCCTCGTCTCCAAACCAGCAATCAGACTGCTCTTTATTAGGAAACAATGACTGTGGTATCGTAGAGCTCACCTGGTTTTTGTTTTTTGGTTTTTTTTTCCCCTTGGTAGCTGTAAGTTTGATTGTGAAATTCACCATCTGGGGAAGAGACCCTGATGATAACATCAGAAAATAATTTATGTCGCTGCTGTGCAGTGGAAGGAAACCCTGGAGGATTCCATAGCTCTGAACCCACATAACCTGCGACTGGGCCAGTGTGGAAAAAAACCCTCCACAAAAAAAAACTTTTCAGGGACCATAAGGAAATCTCTGGTTTTGCCACAAAAATGCCTGCGGGGCTGCTGCTTGTGTTGCTCGTGGCAAGGTAACGTGCCTCAGTTTCCCGTTCTATCAGCAGGGCATTCCTCATCGCCTCAGAATCCATGCATAAATCTGATGATCCATAAATTTGCCCCTGGCTCGAACAAGGAGGGGCTCTGGGCACGGGAGCAGAGCTGTTAACCAGCAGAGATGCTGCACGAGCAGCAGGACCAGGGGGTCACTGCCAGCATCCCCCTGGGCTCAGCCCTCAGCTCAGGGCTCGCTGGAGCTGTGTGCACACACTCAGACGTGAATAGATAGATAGACCCATATTAATAATAATAATGGATTGATGGATGCATAATAATAACAATAAAAACAATATTAACACATATTAGCAATGATAAATTTTAAAAAGCCTTCTGGAGGATCGGGGTTAGCATCCCACAGGTGATGAGGAACTCATTATCAGGATCCCAGCCCTCAGAGCGCTCCATCCCCTGCGTGGCACGCAGCCAGAAATCAGCGCGCTGCTGCCTGCGTGAGGCTCTGCAGAATATTAATGGCTTTCACAGTCCCCACTCTGCTGGATTCCAGCTTCCCCAGGAGCCGGCGGGCAGAGGATTTTCTCCTTTAGCCTTTCCCTTCACAACGCCCAGCCGTGTCCCCCCTCCCCGGTGCAGAGGAGCCACGTTGAGCAGGGCAGGCCAAGGGCAGCTCCACAGGAGAGCTGGTCCCAGCAGGCAGGGCTGGGAAACGGGGACATTTCCCCCTTTCAGCTGGGTGTGGGGATCTGCAGGAGGAGCTCTGGGCCAGCAGTGAGAGGGGATGGATGTGGCTGGGGCACAGCTCTGCCACTGTCAGGGTGGGACACGAAATGGATTGACTCCATGGAGCTGTCAGAGGAGAAAGAAGCTTTATTTACAATCCCAACAGGTTCTTTTAGAACACGCTGTGTAAAAAGGTCTGTTATTGCTCCATGGTACTGACACTGCTCTGCATTGGGTCAGGAATAGGAAACAACCCCTGGGACAGTTGTTCTGGCAAAGGGAACACTGTTTGCTGAGCCTGTGCTGAGACACGCAGAGAGATGGTTTGGAAAGAGAAACTGTTGGCAGCTTTCCCTTGGGAAAGGAGCCGGCAATGGTCAGCGAGCTGATATTCAGGCTCAGAAATGTCGAGCCCGCAGCCAACAGTGAGGAAAAGCCTGAAAAAATTGAGCTGGAGCTTGCACAAACAGGACAGGATGGCTGGGATACATTCCTGGAACTTTATTGCAGCATCAGCCTCATCACAGGGTGAGACAATTGAGAGATGGCAGCAGCTCACGTCTGCCAGCAGCAGCCAAAGATCTCTTTGTTAAGGGCACTTTAAAGGTTTTCCAGCCAGCAGCGCATTGCTGAAGCTCACAGGCAGTTGCTGGGGCCAGTCACTGGAAGCGCACACACACCTGCCTCAAACAACGCCTGCTTATTTGCTTCCTATTAACCACACACAATAATCCATTATTAGGCTTAAATCCTTCTGCCACCTTGCTCAGCAGATTTTTCTGCAGTCTCAAGGTCGACCTCGGCCAAGCCTAAAAACTCAAGCTATTGTTTCATGCCCTTGCTTGCTGTACTATTGCATCTTTTCTGCTTTCAGGCTTTGCAGCTGCAGCTAATTCCAAGTTCTTCTGCTCTTTCTGTTTCTGGGGCCTGCTTTCACAGCTTCTGAAAGCCTTCCCACCTTTACTATTTCCCACAAAAAAACGTCTCGTGTCTTGTTCCACTGGGTGAAGGAAATGCAGGACAAATACAGCATCCCTTTTGTTTTGCGGCAGACACGTGTCCACCTCACGGAAGGCACCAAGAGATGGACAGTGGTGTCCTGGGAGGAGCCGCCACAAGGACGAGGGCGCCCTGCACCCTGCAGAGCCCAGGGAAGGGTCCTGGGTGCTGCCTGCTCCGGGGTGTGCAGCCGGAGCACAGCCCCCACGTTCCCTAAAGTCATTAATAAAGGCAAAAGTACCTGTGCGCAAATCAGTTTATTCGTGTGCTGTTCAGCCATTCACGTATCCAACAGTATAATACGTTAATTCAGGTCCGCAGTGTCAGGGCAACACTCCCCACTCCCATTTCTGAAGCAAAAATGTCACACGGTGCGCTTAACTTACACTGTACGGATTTCAGACACGATTTTAAATCTCCACAAAATACACATCACACTTGTTTGCCACGCTTGAGCCTAATGTGCTCTGAGCGAGGGGAGAAAACGAGCCTGGCAACTAATATAGTTATTGTAATAGCCAGTAAATATTAAATACAAGTGTTTATATGAGGCATAAAGCCTGTCGTGTGTGTAACAGGAGGGGGAATGGTGGGTGTGAGCCCGGGGTCTGTTGTTAACCCCGTGGCAAAGGCAGCTGTGCCCTGCTGTTCCAAGAGCAGTGGGAGCAGCACAAGTTCCTTTCTGGAGTTTCATACTTCATTAATAATATCACAGGTCTTGAAAAGGAATTTTTTTTTTTTTTTTCCCAGTAGGAGAGGAAATGATTTCCCTGGCCGTGCTCTATCACGGCGCCTCCCCGATGCATCGTTTTGCATTTACTTCTCTTTCCCTCCCACACTTTGGGGTAACCGAGCCGAGGTGGGATTGGCAGATTTTCGCACTGCCTCACAAGAGGCAGATAATCATGATTAAATCCCTCACTTTCCCAGCTCTACGTTTTGGGGTTTTTTTTACACAGTTTTACTAATCATAATTGGATCATCTGAGAATTGGAGCTCTGTTCCTCCTCTCATTTCCAGTAACCAGAATCACACTCTTTTTTTCCTTTTTTTTTTTTTTTCCTCCCCAGAGATAATCCCCTGGAGATGGGGAAGGTTTTCTGTTGTGGTTTTTGCTTCCATGTAAGCTTTGAACAATGACTGCTGAGCCAGCTTTGACAGGTGTTAAAATATCTTGGAGCCGGCTGAACATTCGTATTGATTAACTAATACATGGACAGAGGTTTTTAGAACTGATTGCTTACACTGTTTCAGGAGGAAGTGGAGAAAATATGTCACATTATCACCTTCTTTCTCATCCATTTTCATGTACTCTATTCCACGTTCACCCAGTTTAACTGCTAAGCTGTCAAAAACCAGAAAATAGTGAAGAATGTAGTCATGTGCTTATTCAGGAGATTGAATCTCGCTGTTTATTGCAGCTGTTTATTCATGATATAATTAGGCAGAAATATACAGCTTATGGAAAAGTTAATAAATTCCTGAGACAGTCCTAAATGATTGATGAATATTTTTTTCCACCAGTCTCTCTGGTAGGAATGCCTTTTCAAAACGGAGAATCTTCAGATTTGCAATTATCAGTGTCCCTTTGCCTCACCACTGCAGCTAACTCGTAATAATAAATACCAGGCAAAAAGATTATCTGGAAATCCAAATACCTGATTTTCTACTCGCGTTTGATCCCTCCCTTGTGACATGGCCCTCAGTGAAAACGTTCAGTGTAGAAAAGATGCAAGACGAGACCCCTTTAGGAGACAAAGCTGAAATAAATTTATCACAAACGCTTTAACAATGAGTTGCATTCACACCTGACAATAAGATAGCAGGGCCTAGTGAAGGGTGCATCGTGGTTTAAAAGTACAGAACTTAATAGCACTGAATTAATGCTTGTTTTGATCACAAAAAGTGAATAATAAATATGTTATTGTAGAGGTACCCCACTGCCTCTCAGTTTGGATTCAGGCAGACACATAAAAATTTGAGGTATTTCGATCCATCTTGCCCATGGCAGCAACACATTTCTCTAAAAGCTGAAATCCCAGAATTTCCAGGCTGTTCACATGCACAGCAGTACCAAAGCCACCTCCTTCAGAAAATGCCGCATATTCATCTCCAAGAAAATACAAATCATCTGCTCTTGCATGTCAGCAATTGCCACAAATTTAACGGCCAACCCCCACTTGAATTCCTAATAAAAAATGTACAGATATGGCATGGTATTGATGCCTTGGGCGGGCTGGCCTGGAGCAGAGGCTGCGCAGAGCCAGAAAATAAAGCAGGGATTTATTGAAAGGCTTTTAGGGTACACTTTGGGCAGCACAAGAGCCTGGCCAGGGCTACACCCAAAATGGGCACAAAATGGGCACAAAATGGACCCAAAATGGACCCAAAATGGACCCAAAATGGGCACAAAATGGGCACAAAATAGGCACAACATGGGCACAAAATGGACCCAAAATGGGCACAACATGGACACAAAATGGGCACAAAATGGTCACAAAAATGGCTCAGTGGTCACGAGGTCTCACACTTTGATAAGTTTTGGTCCATGTGCACATTGGGGTTTAATTGCCCAGTTGCAGCCCCAGGCTGGGAGGTCCCACCCTTCTCGTTCCTCCCTCCAGCCCAGCCCTGGTTGTGCTTTTGGGCTGAAAGTTGTCCTTGGTGTGCGTTGGGAGAAGGATTTGTTTTGTGTCCCTGCTGTGTGCAGAGCTGAGTGACGCTGAGTGTGAGCTCAGAGCTGCACCCCTGGGCAGCGCAGAACATAAAATACATGGAAATAAAACTGGAGGCATCAGCATAAAAGAAGAGTGTTATCACCAAGCAAAACAGATGCTGATTTTTTTTTTTCCTTCCCTTTTGGCATTCTCTGTGCCTGTGGGTGCCCAGGCCAGTGAAAATCTGATTTTAGCTGCACTGCAGGCCCAGCGTGGCACCCCTGGCTGGAGGCACACCCTCCTTTCAGGGGGAATTCAGGGAGAGTTGACTTTCCGTGCTGCATGGAAGCCCCTTCTGGAAGCAGAGGTTTCCTTCCATGAAAGGTGGAGCAGAGAATGAATTTGAGCTGACTTCAGCCCCGTGCCTTCCTGACTCCTTTTTTCGACTGACTGCCAGGATGTTTTGTGGAACGACCCTTTCCTTAGAGTCGTGACTCCTAAATCCAAACTTTTTTCTGTTTTCCTTTAATGCTGTTAATGAGTTCCTATTATGCTTTATGTACCTCCTCCAGCTCAAATTAAAAGTTTACACTGTCAAGTCATGTGTGTAATGAACTGAACAGTTCTTAAATTTAAAGAGCATCAGTTAATTTTTAACTCATGAACAATAAAAAGTAAGAAAAGGCTTCTTTAAGCCCAAGAGTGTGGCTTCAGATCCCTTTTTTACTTAATTTTAATTATTTGGTTTATCTTTTTTTTTTTTCTATTCTTTTATTATTTTTCCAGGGTTGATTGAAATAAAACACAATTGGGCCCTTACACAAACCTGTTTTCTCCGTTAATGGATGCATGAGTACATGAGAGTTACCACAAAGTCATTGTAAACAAAGCTTTAACTGTTTTCTTCCCTTTTTTTAAAATTAATTTCATGGATTAAATAATTAAATTATGAGCTATCCACTCTTTATTACTGCACACAAATTATGAGCTTTCGAGACATAAGGGATGCATAAGTAAGAACTGCCTGGACCTCTACTGCACTTCTATGTGAAAGTGAGGAGGAAAATTCTGATCTTATTCCTGTTAATTTAAATCCTGCGAAATACCAATTAGTTCAGTTCTGTGTCTCTAGATTTACACTGCCATAGCAGATTCATTTTCCCTTTTTACCACTAAAGGGGCTAACACTGAGCTTAACATGGAATTACTGCCTGAGCTTCAGAGCTCTGTTAAACAGAAACTTATACCAAAACCTTAAAAAATAAAATAAAAAGATAATTCGATGAGTGTTTGACTCACACTAAGTATTATTTTATTCACATGTATTTTTAAAAACAATCTTCTCTTTGGAATGCAAAGATTTTTTCCTAGTTGTAATGGATAATAAAGTCATGTCAAGGAAAAAAAGGTGAGAAAATGCCAAAGTTCTTTGTTTTTATTCATTATACATTCAGTACACTTAGTTTTCCAGATAAGCATTAAATGGATGCACTTCTTTTCAGAAAACCTTCACTTACTTTACGTTAGTTGAAGTTATGATGCTCTTAGCACAATTTGTGGTAATTTTGTTAAGACTAAGCTACATTACCCCGCAGGTCTTTTGTCAAGCCTGAGGAGCCATTTGCACAATTTCATCCAGAATTTTCAAAACGAGAAAATAAATATATTTTCCACTTTCAGGGAAACGATACAAGCCAAGGGAGAAAAAATTTTAAAAAGTAACTAGGAGAGCTAAACCTGCTGGGGGTGCAGCAGGGGAGCGGTGGAATCTCTGTTCCTGGAAGTGCCCCAAAAGCAAATGGACATCGCCCCTGGGGCCAAGGTTCCGTGGTGAGCAGTGGTGCTGGGCCAATGGCTGGACTCGACCACCTCAGGGGTCTGGGGCGATTCTGTGAGCCCTGTTCAGCCTCCAGCTGCAGATAAGTAATAATGAATGATTCATAATTAATGATTAATGAAGCTGCAGTGTGTGCCGAGCTGCGCACAGAGCGCCCAGGCCAGCGCCATCCTGGCGCTCTGGAGCATCCCCAGCAGCAGGGAGGAGGAAGGGGGGGTAACACATTTCAGACACCCCGATGCGGAGCGTGGTTCCTGTGGGGAGGAAGAAAACCCGGCCTCAGTGCCCTGGGAAATCCCTTTCTAGGAGCAGCAAGCGAGAGGCTCACCCCCGCGCTCCCACAGTGCAAGAATGCAAATTGTTGCCAGAAGGTTCCCAGCTCCTTGTGTTACCACGGGTTGATTTTTGGTGTAGAAATTTTAATATTCCTAATCATTCTCCCCTATTGGACCCTTCCCTTATGTCGCTGTTCAACACACACACACACTTTGGTGAGAAGGCATGAACTGTTTTATTACAAAAATCTGACTCCATTTTATAGTATTTCTACAAAGGCCAGGGACTGGGGGAGAAGGTTGACACCTCTCCCCATCCCGTTGGTCAGGACAACTGTCCATCAGCTGTGCATAGCTCTAAAACAAAAATGTAAACTATCTAGACTAAAAGAAAACATTACTTCTATTTGTAACAGCTGTGTGTGAAAAGCAACCTAAAAACGATGAAACTGTGAGACACAAACAGGATGAAAAACCAGGGCAACACCCTTAGACCCTGTATTATCTCCTCCCCACACCAGAATGTTTAAATGCCCCTGTCTAACCCTGGGCCCTGCTTTTGGCCACTTTGCTTTTTGCCCCTTGTCCTTGCCTTTCTCCAGTTCGCTCCTCATACAGTGTACACCTTCTTGTTAGTCATTTTTTGCATTATTTAAGTTCTTTTTCTGGACAACTGGATCAAGGCTGTGGCCTATTTTGAGCTGTAACAAGTGTATAACACTGTACTATGAGAATAATACCTGACTCCAACTCCTTTTTACCCTGACTTCAGCTTGGACTTCAGTGGCATCAACTCTTTAGAGTTAAATAAATTTCAGCTTGGACTCCAACCTATTTTTGCTCAAGCTTTGACTCAAGGCTCTCTGCTTGGATCACTTTTGCTCCCCCCTTTTTGAAGTCCCATCTCCCCGGCACACGGCGCCCACAAGATCATTTTCACTGCAGTCCTGCAATGGGAAGAAGAGATACTCAAGGACACCAATATTTCACCTTGCCGGGCTGAGAACTTCCTGTAGAAACATCTTTATCTGAGCAACGAACAATTAGATCCGTGAGGTTCATTTCTCACTTTTTAAAAACTGCTCTCCCCTCAGAGCGCTCGTCGGAGATGGCCTACATTTGCACATTGCATTATTAGCAAAATGACTGTGATCATTCTAATTTAACAAATGGAAATGCACAAACACCTGCCTCTGTGCTAATGAGCTTGGCCTTTGCAACTCGCGCTGAATGGCTGCAGGTTATTAGACATGCCCAGCAGAGCAGTGGCTGCAGCTTCCATTTGCAGGTCTGTAATTCCCCGAAGTTATCTCATTTTCCCAATTGGATCCAATTACAACAGTCATGATAAATAACCTTCCACTGCTGGTGCATTCAATTCTCCGGAAAAGCAGCTGGGAAATGGGTCTGGGGTGCTCACATGAACAGGAAAGGGTTTGTTGCGCATCTTGGGGGTGGGGGATGTACAGGAGAGAGAAACAGTTCTATAAAGTCTCTGTATATTAAAACAGATTTTTTTTTCTTGCTAAGAAAGCCTGGAAATGTTTATGTCTGCTTTTTTTTTTTCCTCATGCATCTCTGTTTGTCCCCAGACAGGTTTCCCTTCAGTCACATCATCATAAACCTTTACCTTGTAGGTGACAACTCCTTGCTTTACAACACTTCAAATCAAGATTACCTGACCTGAAGGAGAGGAAAAACCTTGATTTTCTTTTTTTGTACAACATGCTCTTTATTTCAGTCTCCCTATACCACATTTTACACTTTTTTTCACGAAAAATATTCTGTCTCGCTCTTTCATACTTTACCCTAAGGAAATCATCCTGTTTATCTCAGACTAAACTGATACTTCAGACAAATCACTCACCCTGGAGAGGAACTGGCCCTGGCCCCTGGCTGTTACTCACCAACAGGCGCTGCCATCTCATAGCTCAGCATTATCAGAAAGCCAGTTTTCACTAGACTGTCCTGGTATTTCAGCACAAGGGAAAAAAAAAAAACCAAACCAAAAACAAACAATTTTTTTTTTAAAAAAAAAGGTTATTTCCCATAGCCAGGGCTTTCCGCTCCCTGCTCTATTTTGTTGATGTTCATTTTGTATTTCTATACATTCCCCCTGAGCACTGAACTGGAAAATAAAACTGAAGCTATTATTCCTCTCAATAAAAATAAAAATCTCACATGCTGAGCACTCTTCCGGCCTTCATAACGCTCCTTTGGTTTCCCCACATTGTGCGACTGGATGCAGGAAAATAGCTCAATTATCTATTGGACATGGGCACTAATGAGGCCCGGGTCACTCTGAGCTAATTAGAAGCAGCCCAGTTTTTTAATGATTGCAGTCTTAATATAGCTAAGAACCAGGATGGCAGCAGAATTAGTTGGTGCCACTCTTTGTACGCTTCCCATTCTGCCCATTCTGGCATGTAAATTCTTCCTGATCGTTACTCAGGGCTGACTGCCCCACTAATGAATGTGATTTCTCCAGTCAGATGTTTATGAAAATATCGTGCACCCCATGAAAGGCGCAGCCCCTGAAATGACCCCTCGTCCTTCAGAGCAAAACTGCTCTGTCTCGGGGGCTCTCAGACAGAAGGACCAGGAGGAAACTGAATCAGTTGTGATGCTCCAAATTGTCCTGGTCGCACAGAGCTCCTGGGATAATTGTTGCTGTGTCCTGTTTGATTTTCCTTGTGGCTCTTGGAGCAATGCAATTAGTGGCGATATGAACATTAATTGACCGAGCCACTGAGTCAGAAAGGCAAGCCTGGAGAGGGACTGGGAGGCTGACAACCCCGCAGGAAAAACCCTGACATTTCTAGTTAGTGTTTCCACGGGCAGGTAAACAAATGAGTAGAAATTGGACTGTGTCACCACGTGTAGATGTCCCATTAACAAGCCCAGGGGAAATATTTTCTAGGAACATCAGCAAGTGTGTTTTATGTGGCAAGCAGGCTGCCATTCTGGGGAATTGATGGTTTTCATGCATAGTCATGACGATCCCTTGTTTATGCACTGCCAGGCCTTGTCCCATTCCCGGCTGTGCTTTAATACCTTCAGAACCACAGCTGACAACTCCTCTGCTCCAGAGAAAAATGTTATTCCAGAGCTCAGTCCAACACACTGACATCCACCAGCTTAGCTTTGACCCGCTGTATGTGGAAAGAAAACTCCCTGTTTTCACATAAACCCTATTAAAATATCATGGGATTACATCACCAGAGAATGCTTTGAAGATTATCTGGTTCCAATGCCCTTGGCCATGGGCAGGGACACCTTCCACTAGAACGTGGCTTCATCGGCCATTTCAAGTATTAATGTTCCAAAGAGTTAATTGTCACGCTGCAGGTGTTTTAGGGAGTTGGGCGCTTCTAGGCCTCGTTTGTGGTTTTGTTCAGACCTCTCCGCACAGGTTCAGCCTGTCCAGAAGACCAGCTCCTGTGACAGTCCTTGTCCATCTTATCTCCAGCCCTCAGCCCCTGAGCCTCCTGTCACCAAGCCCTGGACGCGTCTGAACAAATGACAGATGTGAAAATGTTCTGCCAGGGAGGACAACTGTGCTCTCCCACATCTTTACCTTCATTACGTGAGGCTTGGTCACGTCGCCTTTCCCTGTCTGACCAGGACTTCGCCTGTCACTGTTTGCAAAATCTTTTCAGCATTTGAGACTGTTTTCCTTGCCACACTGACAATGCAGGGAATTTTTGTGCACCAATATCCACCTCCGTCTTGTAATTAGGCAATTTGGAGGAGTGGACACAAAACAAATCCTTCTCCCAACGCACACCAAGGACAACTTTCAGCCCAAAAGCACAACCAAGGCTGGGCTGGAGGGAGGAACAAGAAGGGTGGGACCTCCCAGCCTGGGGCTGGAATTGGACAATTAAACCCCAATGTGCAAATGGACCAAAACTTATCAAAGTGTCAGAGCTTGTGACCAGTTCTCCATTGTGTGACCATTTTGTGCCCATTTTGTGTCCATTGTATGACCATTTTGTGCCCATTTTGTACCCATTTTGTGCCCATTTTGTAGCCATTTTGGGTCCATTTTGTGTCATTTTTATGTCCTTTTTGGGCCATTTTCTGTCCATTTTGTGACCATTTTGGGTCCACCTTGGGTGCAGCCCTGGCCAGGCTCTTGTCCTGCCCAAGGTGCACCCAATTTCAATAAATCCCTACTTTATTCTCTGTACAAGCTCTGTTCCAGGTCAGCCTTCCCAGGGCATCATCTCCAACCTCAGATCATGGGGGAACATCAGAGCAGATGCTCTTCCCTTTGCCATTTCCATTGCCCTGCCCTTTCCACGCCTGAAATACATCTCCTGCCTGTAACAGACTTTTCCATTGGATATTCATCACCTTTAGGCACCTACTTGAGCTGGATAATTTAAGAGCTTGGGTCCGTCTCATTGGGTACTAACAACAAGTTGTAATTAAATGACATTTTCTATGCTATATTAAACTCTTCCAGTCAAAAAAAAAAAAAAATCTCCTTGAAAAATCAGGAAACAAGTCCCCAGGGCTATCATTATCCATCTGCTTTCCTAGCAACTTGAGGCAAGCGCAAATTTTAAAATAAATTTCTTGCCTCCCTCTCTCGCGCTGTTTGCAGCGTGGACCTATCGTGTTGCCTTCTCGGAGAGGAAAGTGCCAGAGGTGCTGTTTTGCAGCAAAGTGTCCCCAGCCAGCCGTGAAAGCAGCGATCTCCTGCGTTCCCCAGTGGCCTTTTCCTGCTTACAACCTGACGCAGAGCGGCTCCTCAGCGGATACACCCGCTTCCAACAGGCAGGGGAGGGATGGCTGACATCAGATGTCCAGGTGAAAGGAACAGAACAAACTCAGTTTGGAAAGCCTGAGAGACCAAAGTGGGTGGGTTCAGCCCTGGGGAGGTGTTGGAGTCCAGGGCAGGTGGAAAACAACTCAAACTGCCCTGGGGGGGTCCGAGACCCTGGCACAGACCCCAGGAAAAAACACAGTCTTTGACCTCAGTCCGTGGGAAAAACTTCTAACATTTATAGATGAGTTAAGAAATAATAAAGATTTNGATTTTCTAGCATCTAGCGAGATTTTCACATGACCACAGCATCCTCCTTTTGACTGCAAGCAGCGCGGAATTTGATTGGGAAGGACCGGTCTGCTCACACAGGGACGCGTGAAACACCCCAGTACTGCTTAGGAAGAAGCTGAGATGCTGGGGAGGGAGCAAATCAACCGATTTTAGGCAGTTTAGGAACAGATTAAATCACCCAAACAGTCACAGTGTGTCTCTGCATTTCATGCACAGGCAGCCCCCCCATAGCAGCTGCCTAAAGCTGGGAAGGAGGAATTTCCCCCCAGGAAAATTTCCCCCCCAGGAGCACCCCAAGGCTCATCAACAACAAAGAAACCACCACTCAGTCTGCGGGAGCAAACTCAGAGGGCTGAAGGAACCAGAAGTGGGTCACTGACACAAAAGCACAGAACTGCCGAGCCTGAAAACTCCCCCATTTGTTCAGCGCGAGGCACAGCGGAGTCCAGATGCCTAAATTCAGTTCTTTCTGAAGAAGGCAGCAGCTGCAATGCCGCGCAGTTTCTTTCATCTTCCGGCACGGCGCGTGGATACGTTTCAGAAGAACTCGTAGAAAAGAAAGGAGCTGTGCCTCGTTCCTGTTGTGCTTTGTGGTCGCACACGCTCGCAGCAGCAGCAGCCACCTCTCCGAGCTGCATTGTGGCAGGCTCAGGGCAGTGGGAGATCATTAATCTTCGTGTTTCCCTTACTTAGCCCTCAGGCCAAGCTGAAGCCCACTGAGAGGTTGTTTCACACAGGTACAGCAAAATTAGGGTCTGAGCAGCACCCACCTGACGTTATTAAACCGCGGGTTTTGCCATTTAGCTTCAAACGCCACCGTGAATATAAGTTATAAATAGACACTCAAACATTCCTATCAACTGATGTTAATCAAAAATCATGAAGGGCAAGTTTTACCTCTGGGCTCAGGGAGGAAAAGCCTTCCAGTAATTTGAAATATAATTCCACTGGCACTTGTCTTCCCCTCCTCTTTGCCTCTCCGAGGGGTGTGCAGTGACATCAGGGCATGCAGAACCTCCCCTGCACAACTTTCTGGCCTTCATCGCAGCCCATAAAGAGCTGGAGCTGCTGCCACCTATAGACAAGCATCAAACACAAACGCGTGTGGGAAATCCGGGCACAGAAAATCCTGAAAACCTCGTGCGTGCAGGCCCAAGCACAGAAATGAATTCGGGGTTCGACCTCAGACCTTGGGAAACGCTTCCAGGTCTGGAGACCATAAGCAAGGATGTGGCTTTGTCGTTTAGATGGAAACTTATTAAGCTAGGTAGTGGAAAGTTTTAAAGTTTTAAAGTTTCAAAGTTTTAAAGTTTTAAAGTGTTAAAGTTTTAAAGTTTTAAAGTTTCAAACTTTCAAAGTTTTAAAGTTTCAAAGTTTCAAAGTTTTAAAGTGTTAAAGTTTTAAAGTTTCAAAGTTTTAAGGTTTTAAAGTTTCAAACTTTCAAAGTTTTAAAGTTTCAAAGTTTTAAAGTTTCAAAGTTTTAAAGTTTTAAAGTTTCAAAGTTTTAAAGTTTTAAAGTTTTAAAGTTTTAAAGTTTCAAAGTTTTAAAGTGTTAAAGTTTCAAACTTTCAAAGTTTTAAAGTTTCAAAGTTTTAAAGTTTCAAAGTTTTAAAGTTTTAAAGTTTTAAAGTTTCAAAGTTTCAAACTTTCAAAGTTTCATAGTTTTAAAGTTTCAAAGTTTTAAAGTTTCAGACTTTCAAACTTTGAAAGTTTTAAAGTTTCAAACTTTCAAAGTTTAAGGTATAGAAGTAGCTATAAAGGTACTAAGAAGTTTTCAGGTGTAATCCCGCAGGACTGTGTGACATTCTCTGATGGGTTAAAAGCCCTCCTTGCAGCAGGACGTGTGAGCCAGTTTAATTGGGGATGGGTGCGAAATTAGAAACACTCTTTGTGGCAGTCGTTTATTGGCTAATTAACCTTTAAAGGACCCCGTAACCTGCGCTCTTGTGACCACTGGCCACGCACTTCTGGCCGAGGTGGTGAAGGAGTTCTCACCTTTCCTGAGCCTGCCGGAGATAACAGCAATAAATCACGTTTTAAGGCATCTCTCAGTGGTCCCTCCTGCATAACCCCAACAAACATGGATGTGCTGCCGGAAAATGGAAGTGTGAACCGACACAGAGCTGTTAATGTTCCCCCCGTCAGAGTATCGCTCACCCCACCATTATTAATGCCAAGCTTGGTGCTAACGAGCCGCATTAAATGTTTATGGCGCAAGGCAGAACCTGCAGAAAACATCCAGCACCTTTTGTGCTGGTCCCTGGAGAATAAACCCAAATTTCAATAATATATTGGCTACTGTGCCCAGCAGGTTCAACCCACAGAGAAAATGAATTACTATGTTTTAGCTCTGTCAAATGACCAAGTATGGATTAACCTTTGATTTAGATTTTAACATGCCTGGATCTTGTTGTCTAAGGACTTAGCAGGACAGCGCAGCATTTTTTGATTGACTCACAGTAGCTGTGCGTAGATTATTTAAAAGTACATTATAACCTCTCAGAGGAAAAAAAAAAAAAAACAAGTATTGGTATAAAATAATGCAACAATCCTGTCCTTTTTTTCCTTGCATATTATACCTGTGTAATCTAAGCAAGTGCAGAATGGAGCCATTTACAAGATGAAATAAACACAATTCTCAATATTATTGCAAGACAGCAGTAGAATAAATTTCACTGTAATTTCCACTGCTGTTGTTTCTGTAATGCAAAAAAGTGATGAACGAGTATCTATTCCATATAAATCACGGTAGGATCATCTGGAATCACTAAATCTAACATTTTTTTAAGAAGAACTTTTCACACTTTTATTTGCCTTTTCACCACATATGAGGGAGTTGGAAGGTCAAAGTTCTCAATGATTATTTATCTTGTTTCCTGACAGACATTGAGTATCTGACAGCCCTTCCAGGTTCTTGGGTTCAGGGGCCACAAATGCAAAAATAAAAACTGAGATGGCTCCGGGAGGGCATCCAAACCCCCAAATTTCCCAGAGCACAGGCCATGTTTACAGAGATCCTTCTCCTCAGCCACGGGCACAGAGCTGGCAGAGGGCTGAGCCTGGGATATACCTGGCACAGCTCGGGGCTGCAGAGCAGAGCAGAGCTTAAAAAACAACAATAATTATTGTGAGAGATGAAAAGACGCCTTTAAACGCGCTGCCGGCGAGATTTCTTCGTCGCAGATTTAAAAGTTCAGGAAATCACAGTGGCCCAAGCTCTTTGAAGAACGCTGAGAGGGGAAAGGGAAGCAGGAATTGTTTCATCTTCCAGCCCTTCTGAAATGGAGATGTGCTCAGCTATGAATAGCTGCGCTTTCCCTCTATTGCTGGAAATGTTCCCAGCCCGTGACTTATTCTGGAAGAGCAAGGCAGGACCATGCTGACAATGTTCGAATTTCATCTGCGCTCAAAACAATGAGAACACAGTTGGTCAGTGCGAAGGAATGAAAGGAGTTGGAAAAGAGGGGGAAAAGGTTCCTCAGAGAGTTCATGGCAAGGGGTAAAATATTTACAAACCACAAGGCAAAAAGGTGAAAGGATTGCCCCAGCCTCAGAAGTGCTGGGCGTGCTCTATTCCCTCTCCAGGCAAAATGTATTTTCCTTATAGAAAATACAGGCTTTCTTCTTTCCTGATGCCTTGGGAAGGCTGACCTGGAGCAGAGACTGCACAGAGCCAGAGAATAAATTAGATATTTATTGTAAAACCTTTAGGGTACACCTTGGGCAGCACAAGAGCCTGGCCAGGGCTACACCCAAGGTGGACACAAAATGGGCACAAAATGGGCACAAAATGGTCATAAAATGGGCACAAAATGGTCATACAATGGGCACAAAATGGATCACTGGTCACAAGATCTCACATTTTTATAAATTTTGGTCCATTTGCACACTGGGGTTTAATTGCCCAGTTGCAGCCCCAGGCTGGGAGGTCCCACCCTTCTTGTTCCTCCCTCCAGCCCAGCCTTGGTTGTGCTTTTGGGCTGAAAGTTGTCCTTGGTGTGCGTTGGGAGAAGGATTTGTTTTGTGTCCCTGCTGTGTGCAGAGCTGAGTGACGCTGAGTGTGAGCACAGAACCCGAAATACATGGAAATAAAACTGGAGACATCATCTCCAGGGGTCTGCTCCTCCCTGGGGGCACCGTCCCACCATCCTGGCACCCCAGGGACTGTGACCCCTGGCCACACCGTGGCCATGCCCATCCCAAACCCTTCGCTGGGCATTTCCATGCAAGCTTCTCTATTTTGGGAAGTCCCAGAAGCATATTAAAAATTAAAATAGGCTTCAGTAAGCGCACAAAACTGTTCATCAGAGAACCCTAAATTGTTCCAGTAGCTGGAATTTTTAATAAACATGCACCTAGTTTCTTTGGGGTTAAATCCTGCCTTTTCCTATGTTATGACAGAAATAATTCCTTTATCAATACACTGAGCACACACACAAGCCTGAGTCATCAACAGCACCACATGTTCAGTTTGTACAAACTCGATTTGTGTTAAAAGCCATATTCAGATATTTCCCAGCACCTCCACTTTAATGCAACACCGGGACTTCATCTTCAGAATTTTTTTTGTATTATTTTAGGGACATAATTACCCACCTCATCCACCTAGTATTTTTTTCAGAAGTGTCACTCTTGTTCTCAAATTCCTCCTTACTTCAGCTGGCAACAGTTGAAATCCATTTTTTTGGGACTCCACAATATTAATAAAATAGGACACATTTGTAACCAGAACACACCTGGCATCTTCTAGTGTATTTCTAAGAGTCTTCTCGCTGCAAGCCAATAAAAATTGGCTTGAAAAATCTCTTTAATGCCCGTTACTTTGTGTGCAGGTTTTCTGCTCTGACTCATCTAGCAAGTTTGGGTAGGCTTTGAAGAGCTGAAGTTTTGAACATCCATCAGCTCAAAACTGTTGATGATCTGTTTGATACCATCATTGATGTGTTCACCATGGGAGCCAAAAGAGGAACATGTAGCTGAGTTTCCTATTTATGAAGGCAGGAGAGCAGAAAATTTTCCAGATGTGGGGTTTAACTCTCTTCCCTCAGCCTAGCCTCCTGTTGATTTAAAAAGCAGCTTCAGCTCTTTTGAAAGCAGAAAATGAGGATGTAATTGAGGAATATAGTATTTAACTGCAAAGCCAGGCAGAATTAAAACAAATCTAGAAAATGATTAAATGAACAAGTTTTTTTTCTTTGAAAACAATGGAAGTTTTTTTTCTTTTAGGGAATAATTTTTATACTGTTTCATTCATAATAATAGATAACTGCGCTGATAACAGTGGGATTACGAACAGTTTGATTTCTTTGATTATGTGCAGAATGGTAGCTAAACACAGCAAGTGATTTTAACATCGTGTGTTGGTTAGGATTAATTAAAATGAATTTTCTATTCCAGGGGATGGTTTCAGGCCTCTTGGCTGGAAACAGGAACAGCCCCACAAAAAAAAAAAAAAAAATCAGTTCTTGCCCGGGAGAAAAGAGGCACGGCCCTAGGGAGAAAATGGAGAGAGGAATGTATTTATTGCTGGAAGTCCCTCCTAAAGTGATAGCGGAGCACCGGGAGGAGCAAAGAGCATGAGAGGGAAGAGATAACAAAGAGGGAATAATTTCCTGAGGATAAGAGACCTTTAGATTAGACAAAGCCAAAGAACAATATTTGCAGCTAGAAAGCCTATCAACTTGAGAGGAGAAAAACCCCACAAACTGCAGGCTGAATTATATACAGAATTCTCAAATAAAGCAGTGGCAGCTAAAGGGCATTAAAGAAAAACACCCAACAAACTCTTCCTCAACTCCTGCTGTCACTGGGCCACATGCTGCTTTTGTGAGCACTAAATCTCCCCACATTTCCCTGCTCTAGTGACGCCTTTGCAGGAAGAGCAGGATTAAATAGCTGCCCCAGCAGGTGCACCGGGTCCTCCTGTCACAGGGCTAAAGCGCGTCGGCAGAACGAGAGGGGTTAGGAGAGACTCAGGTTGATGCACAACAACGTGAATTCCACTTTATTAATCCCGGGGCTCAGTGCTGGGAGCTGCTGTCACAAAGGGAGAAAAATGTCGTGAGAAAACCGCACGGGGCTGGGGACCTGTGGTTACAGGAGGAAAATAAACCGGGTTCTCCTTGCCTGATTTATCAGCACAGCCACCGAGTAGTCATTTCTAGCAGCTTTAGCCACAAACTGCTCCAAGCTGGATGTTTTCCTCAAATGTCCGGCGGCCGGAGGCAGGTACCCACGGGAGAGAACAAAATGCGCCTCCGTGCCTTGGGACTGCACATGTGAGAAACGCCAATCACTCGTTAAAGAAATTTAGAAGTTTAATAAAGTAATTATAGAAGCAATAATAAAAAAAAATAGCACAATAGGAATTTTGGACGATCGGAGTTAGGGTAATAGAAAGATGATAAAAACAAAAAATTACCGATGTCTGGGCGTCCTAAATTCCAGTCAGGTAGGAACACACCTTGAAGACAAAGGATGGCCCTTAAAAGCAACAGCCTGTTGCATATTCATATATTCCACATATGATGCAAAAATTCTTCGCAAGCTGGAGTTCTTTCTGGTTTTCGCCACATTCTTCCTTTATTTTTTTATGGCCTTGCTGAGTCTGGAAGAAGGCGTCACAGTGTTTGTTTTTCCTGATGAGGAAGCAATAACTCTTGCTGTTATCTCTGTGCAAGGAATTTCTTGGTTATTTTATCCACCCTTTATGCTGGTTAAAAGAAAAAAAGTATCATTTAGTAATATATGATAAATTAATTATATATTTTTATTATATTATATATTTATTATATATTATTATTATAATTAATTAATAT
>WBMY01009716.1:0-11296 GCA_013397315.1 Donacobius atricapilla
GGTACCTGATGGGAGAGCAGAGAGAGAACAGGATCAGGGTGCTCCAGAGCAGCCATGGACAGCGCTGAGGAAAACAGGCAGGTGTTGGGAAATGGAAGGGCTGGGTAGGTGTAAGAAAAACTTTCTGCCTGTGAGGGTGATTAGGGAGGTGGCAGGAGGCTGCCAAGAGAGGCTGCGGCATCTCCGTCCTCAGGGAAAGTGAGATCCACCGAGGGTGGGCAGGCCCTGGCACAGGGTGCCCAGAGAAGCTGTGGCTGCCCCTGGATCCCTGGAAGTGCCCAAGGATGGACACTGACGTTTGGAGCACCCTGGGACAGTGGAAGGTGCCACTGCCATGGCAGGGGTGGCACTGGATGCACTTTGAGGTCCTTCCAACCCAAATCAGCCTGGGATTGTGTGATCCCAAGTGGAATTGGCCCCGTGTCACTGCTCTAACTGGGCATGCTTTGAGCTGGAGATCAGGCTGGATGAGCCCCAGAGGTCACTCCTGAGCTGTTCCTCTGTGACTGTGCGGCATGCCAGGGGCTCTTTGATATCTTCATCTCATGGCTGTGGTAGCGCCAAGTAAGATTCATGTGATTGTCAGCTGTGAAGGACAGATACATCTCCAGAAATCTCCCCTGCAATCTGGCAGCAAAGCATCCCTGCCTGCAGGGGTGGAGCATGGCCAGCTGCTCATCCCAGGGGAGGCTTGCCAGGACTTGGAGGAAAAAGAAGTCTTTATCCACGAAAAAAATCCTCCAATGTGCCAAAACATTGAATGCATACAAGATCTGGAGAAAGGTCTTTGCTTCCATTAGGAAAACTTGTTAAATTTCATCCCCAGGAAACTGGGAATGATTTGAAAAGCTTTGTATAAACATGTTGAACTTGCAGATAATTTGAATGCTACGTATTGAGACTCTAAACAGGTTTTTGTAATCATTTTAGGATTACATGTGTGAATACCCGATGCACCACCTGATTTCGCAAATTATAAAAGCACTTTGGTCATAATCTACCTGTGAAAAGAAATGGATCATTTTGTCACAAATCATGTTTTAAATAGGCTTCAAAAACGACTTTCAGCTACGGCTACCTCCCAAGTTTCGTCTGCCACCAAAACACCCAACAGAAAGGAGTTCTGTAATTTCAAAATGGCTAAGTTTTTCAGTTAATAACTCAGTAATTTCTTTGAAAATTGAAGCAAGTGTAATATATCCATGCAGTTATGTAATGTTTATTTTCTTCTCAATAGAGACACAGAAAATTTTTATTTTTTCTTCTTCTTTTTGCCCTGAGCCTGGTAGTACAGTGCATGCATGGAAAGCCTGTTAGAAAAATCTCTCTCTATTCCAACAAACCTAGAAAAGAATAATAAAAAGAAGAATCATCCACCTTTCTTGTAAAATAATGCCAGAAAAATACCACTTGTGGAGTCTGAAGTCAGGAGAATTTCAAGGACTAGGTTAACAGCAAGAGCTGATAAAGTTGTTCTTTGCTAGATATAAGACAGACCATAAAAAAATTGAATTTTTTATTAAAGTCAAGGATAGCTTTGGAGCAGAGTTTTTCAATGTCAGATAACTGAGTCGAATAGGGAAAAATCTGCATAGGCTGAATGAGACGACCAAAAAGCAAGACAAGCACTAAAACTGAAGAATATTTTCTCATCTTTTTGAAGACATTTTTTTGTCTGCTATGACAGTACATTATTTAGAAAGTCAAGTTAATTACTCGCATCAATATTGTTTACTCTACAGAGTTTGCATTGGGCGGAACAGCATAATAAGATTTACATATGTACAGATTGCTGATAACTAAACCAAGCCCCATTTAGAAACTGTTCCCTCTGTGCCCAAACCGTGTTTCACAGGGGCTGCACACTTTGTGTACTCAGCCTGTGTACTTCCACTGCAGATCAGGCCAGATACAGAGGACAAGAAGCTGAATATTTTTATTACCCTGTTTTGAAAAATAATGGTAAAACGGACTCCCATTAGTCCATCCTTTGTGCAAGAGATAGGCCAGGAAACATCTGCACAGCACAGCAGCAGCATTACAGGAGTCAGAGTTAAGGGANTATTGGAGTGAAATAAGAGACAGCAAATGTCCAGAAGGGTCTCTCATGGACAAGGGCTTGAAAGTGATGCCACTAATGCAGCAAAAATAAAGCTCAAGCTCATGACTTAAAACACCTGCCAGAGGTCAAGAACAAGATACAAAAGAATGGAAAAAACAGGGATTGATGCAAAGATGTAAAAGAATTATTTGTACTGATTTTTATTTCTGTGAACTCTCTTCAGTTTGTCAATATTTTTCTCGTGCTGGTGGGGCANTGCTGGTGCGGCAGTGCTGTGCAAACCTGGCAGTATTTATGTGATGTGTGTAGAGTTAAAGGTGACTGCTGCTTACCTAGTAACCACTAGTAAATTCCTAGTAACTGCCAGTAAGTAGTAGAATTGCAGCTGCAACTTGCCTTTATTACATGAAACAGATGGATCTAGCAAGCATATGATGGTCTATATTCCACAAACAGAAAAGGATCATGGTAGTCAGGTTCTTGCAGAAAATACTTGAATTTTCTGCACACTCAGTGGTAACAATAACCCCTATTTAACTGCCAGTTATTACTGTTGGATATGAAGGAGTATGGAAAGGATCTGGCATACCCTCAACAGAGCCCAGTATGTTGATTTGACACTTGTCAGTACAGCTCTGTATCATTTGCCATCTGAAAGCCTTGGCAGAACAAGGACTTATACCCAAGGTCAGTCTTCTCTGGGAAGTTTTTTTTTAATGTGACTCTTGTTTTTTGTCTCTTACAAAGTAATAAATGGCACCTTTAATTGCAGGAGAGGGGAATCCTGGAGGCAGCAGTATCCCTGTGCAATGTAGAATGCAATAGTTCTTAGGAGTATTTAGGTTTTAATCCCACAATTGTGTTCTGAGGCTCTTGAAAGGTGCTGTCTGCCAATAAAGCCCCTTAAAATGTGTAGTCCTGCATCTCTCCTGAACCCCTGACTTGAGGGGTTGGAGAGCTCTTGGATTATTCCTGGAAAAATCAGAAACCTGGGGCAGGTGTTGGAGAGGCCTGAGACAATTGTTTTGTGACTTTCTCCTTAGTGGCTCCTCTGACTTGCAGTGCCAACTTTGATTGGAACACAGACACACACCCAAGCTCCCACCAGCTGATTTTTTTGTCTCTGCAAGGGTGCAAAGAGGAATTGTGGAACAGCAGCTGCTTTGCCTTTACTTCAACAAGGGAACAGTGACATTTTTTACAAGTGGAGGCTCTTACTGATGGAATTTGGTAGCATAATAAACCATCAACCTTTTCCCTGCCTTCAGTTTCCCTCCCAGTTGTCATCACTTTTCCTACCAATTTTCCCAGAGGTTTATCTCTCCTCTGATTCCATAAGAATGCAGGGGACAGGATAATTTTTAAAATCATATATTCAAAAGTATCATAGTCAAAGCTCATCTGAAAAAGTGCTGTGAACCAATATCCTTGTCAGCAACCTGTCTTCAGCATCTTGACACCATTCCTTTCCTCATGTCACCCATAAATGCACACAGTAACTCATCTTTTACTTTGACAAAAAACCATACAGATCCACATCACAGTAATATTGCTCAGTCTGGCTCTAGCTGCTGTCAGCTACCAAAACACCTTGAGGCCGCACTTTCACTGTGTGATACTGGCCCAGAATACAAGGATACAAAACTATACTTAAAACACTCAAGTCCTATCCTTCTCAGGCAAAAAAAAAAACAAAAAAACAAACAAAAAAAAAAAACCAAACAAAAAAAACCCCAACCAAATAAAAAAACCACACCGGGAAAAAAAAAATAAACACAACCCCTTTGGTTCTTTCATGTTTGCAATTTTTAGAGCAGAGAGACTCAGCATTTCTATTTTGGTGTGTAAGGAATTTTTAGTAAGTGTTTTCATTCTTTCTAGGGGCAAAATAGATGTACATGTAAGTACTGTACTGTAAGATGAAATCCGGGAATTGATAGGAAAAGATATAAGTTTTATCTTCATATCTATTTATTAATAATAAAAACAGGTATTGAACAACACAGTGACTATATTTGCAAGTGATAGCAAATTTCAGGGAGAGAGGGATGGCATGAAACCTCTGGAAAACACAGATTACTGAATCTAACATAAAATATTCTGAGACAAAGCCTATTAATGACAGATTCCCAAAGGACCAGAGATACACAGCCTGCTGAAGAAAAACAGAAGTGCAGAAAACAACACATTAAATCTGACTATTTAGCATAAAATGACTGAAAAGTTCAGTTATGACCTAGGACAGGGGTGTGGTTGAGAATATCACCTCTTTTTCAAGCTAGATTATGCTGTTTTAATTTTTTTTCAGAACTTCACCAATCTTAATTGATGCAGTTCCTTATCTCTTAATCTTGAGCCTGTGTTTTGCTATGATTTGTGCCACCCCAAGGCTCAGTGATGTGAGAGGAATTCCTGGCGGTGTGACAGAGTTTCAGTGCTAAAAGCTGTAGACAAAAACTGTAACCCTCTTCTCAGTTCCCCGGCTCAGTTTGGGGTGTTTGAGTGGGATGCAGGTGGTCAATCCTGCCTGGCTGGAAGGTGGGAACTCTCCAGCCGCGAGCTGATCAGCAGGAATTTCTGGTGCTTGGGTGATAATGTCAAGTGGCACCATTTCCTGCAAGGTCCTCTGGTGAACCACAGAAATCTATGCAGGACAGAAACACCCATCACTGCTGGGTGCTTGTTCTCTGATGAGATCTGGCAATGGAAAGTGGCCCTTTTCTCTTTGATTAAGGAAAATACTTGCAGCTGCACACATTACCTATAGAAACTCTACAGCAAAGACAGCTCTGCTGTAATAAATGATATTGCAAGTACACTACCAGGAAGCTGTTTCTGGAGAAATTAAGGCTAGCAAGCCTCCTGAAATTAGGCTTCAGCTGAAATAAATGGGTAATATCTGACTAATATAGTTCAGCATATGTCACAAACGAGAGAGATGCGCTTGGCTGATTGTGTCAATTTAAAAGTCTATTTCCATCAAATCATTTCAAGGCCTCAGTTTGTGAATCAGGGGCTATAAAGAACTTTACTTTGGAACACATATTAAGTTGTTTGGCACAGTTGGAGTGACAGTGTGTGGCATTAATTTCCTAAACTAAGTTACTGCTCATACGCTGGTTAATGAGTGCCTGATGGCTTTACAGTTCCTTGAACATTTAGGAATATTGGATGCTATCACCATTTTCATGTAAAATTCAATTGTCTTTAAAGAACTAAGTCGGTAAATGTGGTGGTGCTAATGTGGAATTAGTGATAACAGGAAAAATATAACTCCCAAATTCCATTGCTCTAAAATACTCAATTCAGCTAACCATGGAAAAAACATGCAGAAAAGGCTTGGACATGGGATTGCTTTTTAATCACTGCCAGCACTTGATTATATTAGTGCTTTATATCATAATTTTATGTGTCACGTTAATGAAAATGTTATGGGTGAAAGCAATGGGAAAAGAAAAGCTATTTGCCTCTCCTTACTTAATAACTGCTTCTTGCTGCTCCATCGAGGTGGTTTTTCCCTCTGAAATTGCTTTCTGTGTGCTGAAACACAGCTCATTGTTCTTCTGGTTGACAATCTAATCATTCTGGCTTACAGACCTCTCACTCACACACAGCAAGTACACGCCACAGCAAAGGTATTGCTGGATTACCAGGACATCCAGTCCTCTGGAAAATAACACATATTTTACCTTCAAAAGCAAGTAACACTGAAATTGCAAAAATCTGTGGTGTGATTCACATCACTTATATATCAGGATCTTTAATAACCTTCTTTTCACCAACCTGCTCAAGTCCCAGAAGCTTTAATAAACAAGAGAAGATTATTCTGTCTGGCTTTTTTAATACCACTACAGGAATTATATTCTTTCTGACGCAACTTGAAAAATTCCAGTTGCCTTTTCACCTAGCTCAAAAGCAGAGAATTCTTTGACTTAAATATGTCATTTTGGTCAATATTTGGATCAACACTGCACAAAACTTTCTACAGCACTGCCAGCAGGTAGGTGAGCCAATTGTCTGGCTGCACAAATGAGCTTTTCAGGACTGAGGGCTAAAGCACAAAAAGCTGCATCTTTAGCTACACGTGTTGTAAGGTTTAATGTCAGCAGTGTCCTGAAAGCCAAAGTGCAGCCCCCTTGCCTGACTGTGGCTGAAGAGGAAAAAAAAAGTGTGTATTTAGAACAAATACAGTATTTGAATTCTCAGCATGTAGGAGCTAATAGTTTTACTTGGTGGTGCTGTGATTTAAAGAGAAGCTTTGCTTTGTGTCCCCCACTTTCAAGCTATTTGGAGACACTATTCACCTATGCTGCTGATATATGTCAGCAGTATATAAAAGTGAAAGGGGAATGAGGTAAAATAAAAGGTCCTCAGTAGTCTTTACAAATTTTAATAGTGTTCCTCAACTGCTGCTGGTCCTCAGCCCAGCTCAGGTTCTGTGAATCAGCCCATAACACCCATGGAGAGTTTTGCAGTGCAGGGCACATCCCAGCTGAGCCTCTCAGAGGAGGGATGTAGGCTTGAAAGACACAATAAAGACTTTTCAAGCCACTGGACATGGTTTGTGTGGCACCTGNGAAGGCACATTTTCTACCTTTTTAATTTAGCAGTGGGACATGAACACAGCCAGGAGGAAATTCCTGTGTTGCATTAAGTAATCCATAAACGTCCATTGACAACGTATCTAATAGAAATTACGCCATTATGATTTTGGAATTCCCTGAATTGGTTGTTTTTAAAGCAAATAAACATAATTTAAAAACTTTTTTTTTAAAAAAAACCCTTGCTCAGGAAATTATATGATCCACCAGTAGAGTCATTAAGTTTGTTCAATTCTTCAGTCCTGTCAAAAACCTGTTAGGTTCCAGTGGGATCTCCCCAACACATAAATCTTGCCAAGCATCTCTTTCTTAATTACATGGCACAGGCTGTCAGCTTGCAGATGTTGTACTGTAAATTAAATTGTCAGAAATACCCAGTTTCAAGTGATTATTTGTGCTACTAAAGCTGTGCTGCAGAACTGGAAGTGTTTTCTTGGCTACTTTTGGGCACAGCTTTCATTAGTTACAGTTGTGAAAACATTTTTGGGTGGAGAGAAATAAGTTTGTATTTAACACCTATGGACTAAAATTTGCCCTCTTTGATCAGTCATAAAAGTGGAGGTAATGAGATACTTCCTGATATTTTTAAGTACTGGAGATAGATTTCAGTGTCTCACTTGCCTCCTTGTACCAATCAGGTCTGAGAGGGTGAGCAGCTACAGATAAGAAATAACTCAATTCCTAGTAAGCAAAAGCAATTTGCCCCAAATTTGGGATTTTTCTGATAAAAAGGCCAGAATATTGGTCTAGAAGTTATAATGAGACTATGTACTGGCTATTTTTTCATTATCTTTGATCCAAAGCTCTGAGAGCCTCTTCAGAATCTTTAAACGATTTCTTAGAAAAGCAATACTCACTTGTCTTTACTTTGCCTTATATAAATTAACTTTAGGCTCTCTGTGACCCTTCTCTCTTTAAAGCAGAAAGCAGAGAGCTGATTATTATTAATTCAATAATTAATTTGGCCTGGCCATTGTCCGTGTCCTTCTGTGAGTCACCTAGAAGGAAATACACTGGGACGGAAAATGTATTGACTATTCCAGAAGCGTCCATGCTCCCAGCCCAGAACCACAGGCCAAAATCTCCATTCTGTTTCCCAGCCAGGATACACCCCCGAGCAGAATAATTCCTCAAAAGAAAATAATGCAATATTTCAGTCTCATCAGCTCACTCTGATCATGGCAAGGGTGACTTCAGTGGAGACGTTTTAGGGCAGGATATTTAATTTACTGGAAAATAATGCCATGGCCCAGAATAGTTTGGTGCAACAGTTCGGCTACTTGTATTTTCTTCTTAAAATAAGGTACTCAAGGAATTGTGCATCACTTTTCTTTGCCTCATACACTTCTGTATTTCAGAAAATCTTGTTGCCAATTAATTCATCTGGGTAAATATCTCCCCTTACAAAAAAACACACTTTCAGATTTTTTTAATGAAAAGGCAGAATGTTGTGCAGCTTGTCAGGCTGTGGGGGTGCTTTCAGAAATGGCTGATGCCAAAGGAAAACACAGTTCTGTAAACACCCTGATTGAAAGTCAGTCTGACCTCTGAGAAACTCAAGGGTTTTGTGTTTTCATCAACTGCTGAACTAGGTCAGGTAGATAATAACTACATTAAGGATAGACAAGAGGTTCTGTGATGCATTTTTGTTGCCTTAAGATCAAGTCCATCAAAACAAAATGGGCGTATTTTTGTGGTTGTACTAAAAAAAATTAAAAATCTACTTTCTTGTGAAACTTGTAATGCAGAATCTCCAAAGCTGGAAGATTCTTGTTTCCTTTTGGAAATGTGTCTGTCTGCAGCACTTATGCTGTGTATAATTTATGTCCATTTTAAATAGATATACATGTCATTGCTATACATTATCAGTGAGACATTTGCAGCTGATTGCATCAGTCATGGGAGAATTTTCAAAACTGCCACAGTTTTAGTTCTGGTATGGGATAGGGTGGAGAGTGCATCGTAAATCTGAGAATGAAACAGGCAAAATTTCTACTGATCTCTTTTCTAGAATTAATTTCTTAAATTTCACTGTACGCACATTTTGCTTGAACTCCAGATGATTTTCTAGGACTCTTTCATAGAATAATGGAATATCCTAAGTTGGAAGGGACCCACAAGGATCCTCCAGTCCTACTCCTGGCCCTGCACAAACATCCCAACAATTCCTCTTGTCCCCTGTTATCCAGGGGACAGCTCCAGCTCTCCTGGAGCTCTGGCAGGCCCGGGGCTGTGCCCATTCCCTAGGGAGCCTGGGCAGTGTCCAGCACCCTCTGGGGGAAGAACATTTCCCTGATCTGCAGCCTAAATCTCCACAGAGACCAGAAATGAGCCTGTATTTACCGTTACCCAATTTCCTAAAACACTCCAGCCTAAATCCCACTATCTTTGGAAAATTTGGCATAACTTCACCAGGTTTGCTGAATATTTCCAGTCTGCTAAACCAGGACAGAGTCCACTCATGCTTGGGATTATTTTTTTTTTTGGTGAGGTGTGTTTCAATATAAAACTTTTCAAGGATGTAAGAGATGCTGTGAAAGGAGAGGTGGGGATAACTGACTTTGCCCTTCCCAGATTCTGAGCATCTCAGGGCAAAACCAGACACAAACTTCCCCCAAGGTCCTGAAAAGCCACAGATGGGAGAAGGAGGAGAGATGGAGGAAGGACGGAGAAGGGAAGCCACGGGTGGATGAGCCAAATGTCCCAAAGACAATTCTTCCTTATAGTCCCATGCTCAAAAATCAAAATTTACATGCCAGAAACCACTGGAACCTGTGAGTACCACTCTGTCGCTGGGATTTATGGGAGCCTAAAGTTTTTACAGAGGTGTTAAAGACAGGCTCATTTCTTTGAATCACTGCAAACAATGTCTCTTTAAAAGTCCTCTGTTGTGTTCCTTGTGCGTGAGGAACATTATCCTTGAACTTTCCCCCAAGGATCCCGGTGTGTTGCTAAAATCTGCTCACAATAAGCGCATTTGCAGATGTGCAGACACAGAATTATAGGAAGTACAAACAAGACCCCTATGTAATGCAGGGTACACTCAGAACAAGGGAGGTTTATGATTCAAGTAGCTTAAAAGACTTTTTAATAGCCAGTGAAGGAGGTTGTTTGCTTTAGGAAAGTACATAGAATAATAATGCTCGCACTTAGTGCAGAAAGGGATGAAGCAAAGCAATTACTCTGCTCTTAGTTGATATTACTTGTATAATGAACCACCTAGAATGAGGTATTTTGCCAAGATCCTTATTTAAAATACTTTCTCAAGGCAATCTGAATTGGAACTTCTGCATGAATCTGCCAGACCTGATGTGTTTCGCTGTCTTTTTTCCCATTTATGTTGCTGTTGCAGCAAACAGATCTCAGAGACCTCAAACTTCTGGGGAAAGCTTTACACACCCCAGCATGAAACTGCTAGAGGCGACTTCCTCCTATTTCTTAGGAATTCACCATGCAAGTAGTTGCTAAATTGAATCCAGCCATTTCATCCATGTAGCAGCTAAATTGAATTTATAACAACAAGGTGGTACTGTTATGTGCTGGAGGATTTCCTGGGCAGTGCAAAGGTGAGAATCAGGCAGCTCATGGCAGGCAGGGAAAAGTGAGATGTGCAAGTGCAGAGAAGTTCTGCTCTGCTGCTGCCTTGCCAGCTGACATAAGGATTATTGCATTTGCTTGACAGTGAACACTGTGAAAGATCCATAGAAATGTCCATCACTGCGGGGCTTTTGAATATCCTGAGGATATTTCTTATCTGAAGTGTCGGTGATTGGTCAGCTGCATCTCTCATTTTTAGCTGGTTCAAAGGGTGGATGCTTTTTGAGGACTGAATGGAAAGAGACTGACATTCCTTGGAAAAAAACTCTTTACATCCTGTATTTCCTGGTATTCTCTCCCTATGTAATAAGGTGTTTGAGCTGACGCAGATTGTTGGAGGTTTTTTCGTTGTAAAGTGGTTTCAATATATTGAGAACTTAGAGCTGGGAATTGGAAACCCAAAATTCAAAAGCTCTAAGGATTGGAATATAGTGATAAAATTATGCCATCACTGCAGTTTGTGAATGACATTCAAGCTCCATCATAAATTTAACTCCTTTCTGCATTACCTTCTGTATTAATAAAACCTGTTTGATAGCTCTAGGGTTTTTTTCACACTGCTCTAGATTTCATAAAATGAGGGCAACTATTTCTCCTGCTCAGAATTTCCAGGGGGGAAAAAAAGACTGTTCTGTGGAAACTCCTGGTTTGAGCTCTGCTGAGGTTCACAGGAGCACCGGCCAGTGACCAAAGGTGCTTTTGAAAACCCACAGTAACAGAACTGCTTTTAAACTCTGCTGCTTGCCTCAGAAATGGCAATTTTATCTTCTGCATGCTCAACTAGGGGTATATAAATATTGCATGCTTGATTTTAAGCCAGGCAAATTCAATGTAGCATTGGAAATGTAGCATTTTAGCAAAAGAGAAGCCAATACTGGGGTCAGAAGAGCTGGAGTAACAGCTCTGGAAGTAAATGGCAGAGCAAGGACTACTTCCTTTTATGTGGGATGGTTTTGGGGTGTTTTTTTTTTTGTTTGTTGGTTGGTTTTGGCTTTGTTTGGGGGGGGTTGGGGTTTGGGTTTTTTTTGTTTGTTTG
>WBMY01009717.1:7099-38424 GCA_013397315.1 Donacobius atricapilla
TGGGGCACCCCTGGGCCTGTGGGGTCCGAGGGGTGACGGCCCCCCCCGGCAGTCTGGGGCCGAGGGGTGACGGCCCCCCCCGGCAGTCTGGGGCCGTGGGGTCCGAGGGGTGACGGCCCCCCCCGGCAGTCTGAGGCCGTGGGGTCCGAGGGGTGACGCCCCCCCCGGCAGTCTGGGGCCGTGACCTGTTGCGGAGCGCTGTGGGTCCCAGCTGGCTCGGGGGGCGGGCTGGAGGGGCAGCGTGTGCTGAAGTGATGGAGAAAATAGGACTGTGATGTTATCTTTTGTAGTTTATCTCAGCTGAATGGTTACCCCTGACACCTTTTCTCTCTCTTCCATTATTTTTTTTTCCAAGTCCTTCAAAGCCACGTCCGTTCCCAGGAAAAAAACCACCATCTGCAGCGCCAGGCCCCTCAATGTAGCTCTGGTCCTGTCGGTGCAGTGTGTGTTCCCGGTGCTTTCAGCTGGTGCCCACATTCAGACGGTGTATTACAGCCAACTGCCTGCTCTCTGCCTCCTTCCATTTTTTTCAGAAATGAGCGTATTTGTGCCCAAAAGCGGTAGAAGGAGTGCGATGATGTATGCCCACGCTTTTGGGTGTAATGCGTAATTTTGTAAAGCATTTGGTGGGCTTTTTCTGTAGCATTCATTCAAAGCATAGCCAGTTGTAGCGTAGCTGGTATCAGCAGATTTTAAAAAGCAGAGTGTTAAGCTAGCTTTTCTCCCACCCACCTCTCCTGAGTGTGGTTTATCCTGTTGAATGGAATTAACTGAATTTCCAGTGACAAGTACAGCCAGCAAGTTGCTATTCGAATTGTAGTTAGCTTTCCTCAACGCCCACAACCTAAGGAGGATTCCGGGGGTAAAGGGAGGGGAATTTGGGGATATTTAAAGCTAAGGTATGAGCCTGGCAATACATGCACTGTACTTACTACACCAGAGGAAGCAAAGAGGGTATTTTCTTTGGTGCTATGTCTTGCAGGGTAAATTTGGCTGGGGAGCCCTGCCAAGGGAAATACTCCAGGCCAAATTCTGTACTGAGTAATACTCGGTGGAGTTGTGTGCGGGGGTGCAGAGGAGAAGCTGTGTGCTTTGAGAAAACAACCGCCTGCAGCTGTGCTTCAGCTGCTCCGTGGGAGTGCAGCAGTCTCTGCGAAGTGCTCCGAGTTCCTCAGGTGGGAAGATCAGTCAAAACACGGCGGATGGCTGTTACAGTGTGCACTGCTCGCACTGTGAGCAGCCAGGGGGATGAGCACTTCCAGAGCTTTGCAAGTCAAGGACCTGTTAGCTGTAGGAAGGGCAGCGAAAGCCCTTGGCTCTTGTCTCTACCTTCATTCCTGCTCTGTTTTTTTCCAGACCTTGGAGAAGCTGTGTTTGGAGCCTCGGGTGTTCCGTGGCAGTGTGGTGTGTGTGTGCAGACAGCCACGCAGTCCTCAGAGCTGCCTGCAAACACCAGGCACCTTTACTGGGTGCTCATGGCAGGAGCTGAGGATGCTCAGCATGCACCCAGCGAGCACCCTACAGGCTTAGACCCATGAGGAGCTGAAATCCTAGAAAGAAGCTTTGTTAATAGCTTAAGCCTGCGCTCACGCTTTGCTGCCAGCTGACACACACTGTGCCTGGGCTGCTGCAGCTGCAGGAAGGGATTGCTGCCATGCTGTCAGCCCCTGGGCCCTGGGTGCCTTCGTGGGTGCCAGCCCCTCCCTGTGCTGCCTCTCCAGCATGAAGCTGGTGCCCACAGCAGCAATCCTGCCATGGGACACGGGGAGAGGACACGGGGTTGTGTAGGGGTGGTGGGCAGTGCCCTGCTCTTGCTGTGAGGCTGCTCTGAATGACTCGGGCTGGATGTGGAGCCTGGTCTTTATATAAGGCTGAACTATGAGGGGATCAGAGGCCCCCAGAGCCCTGTAAGACCTGCTCATCATGCTGGCACTTAGGTTGTTTTATTCTATTTTCCCCCCTTCTAAACCATCTTGGCTGGAAGAAGAGTGACCCAAAAGTCTGTTGGGATAGCGAGCAAGCCTCTGAGCTGCATTCTGGCAGGATGCTGTGAGAGCTTGAATGAACCCAAGCTCTTGGTGCCTGTGCCTGCTCCAGCAGCCAGGTCTGGCTCTGCTGGGCATCAGCTGGCAGAGCTGGGCTCTTCTCTCCAGGAGCTGCCGGGCTGGGTATTTTTCCTTGCTGCGTACAGGAGCTGCACCGTGACTCACACCTTGTGGGTAGGGCTGATGGATGCCTTCTTCCTCTGCCTCCTCCTCTCTCTGGTCCCTGGTGGCTTCTCCCAAGCTGTGCAGCATCCAGGCAGGGACTGTTCCAGGGTCTGCAGCATGGCCGGGGGCTTTTCCAGCCTGGCTTTGCTTCTCCAGGCTTAGACTTTCCAGCAGCTGCTGGCCCTCATCTTCCTGGGCATTTCCAGAAGTGTGTGAGCACCTGAATTGTGTTTTTGCTGGAATCCAGCAGGCTCCTGCTCTCTAAATGAGGCCCTGGAGATGGCTGAAGCTGAGCCTTAGGCCAAGCTCAGCCTCATCCCATCCTCCCTTTCCCTGTTCCAGGCTGGGAGATGCCAGTGCTGCATTTTTCTTTGGAAAAAATCCCCTCCAGACTGGGTAGAGCCAGCTACATCCCCATCCTCCTCACTCACGACTCATATTTACTTCCTTTAACTGAGGCATCACTCAGTGGAAACAAGCCACTTCCCCTCAGCTTTAATTAAGAAAAAGCAGGAAGTTGTAGGTGGTTAACAATGGATTTTTAAAATTTCTTCTTTTTTTCTGGTCATCCATCAACGTGCAAAGCAAGGTTGGTAGTTGTACACCTAGAAAACAATTGAATGAGCCTTCAGAGGCCAGAGTAGGGATAAGGACTGTGTTGTTACCTTGGAAATCAGAGCAGCCAGGGCTGATCCTTGCAAACAGCAGCAGGCAGTGAGGTGGGCTAGAACCAGGCCAATATGATGGAGAAAGCAGCAGATGTTTAATTATAGCACCAGGAGTGTGCACTCAGCTGGGAACTGGAAATTCCTGCTGTGAAAATTGAACTTTCTTATGTCTGAAGCAAAGATGTCTCTGGGTTGCCGCTGAGGAGGGCTGACCTCCTCAACTTGGCAGCGTTCTGCTGTTGCATTTCTGAGTCTCAGCGCCTGGAGTTTGTTTTTTCTGCGTTGTGGGTGCCCAAAGGGTAAAGCTCAGGCAAACAGGGATGGGACCTGCACCCAGGGTAACTCAGCCAAGCAATCCATCAGCAGTCACCTGCCCCCACTGCTCCTTGCTGTAGGAAAGCATCCATCCTTCTCCAGAACCATGGACACGCTGGCATCAATCGCTGGCCATTCGCCCTCACCTCGGGCTTCCCACAGGCTCCTGAAATCCAGTGGTGGTTTTTCTTGCTTTATGGGAGTTGCAGTTCTGCTTTGCACTCAGTGAACTGAGCCCTGTGACTTTGTGCAATCAGAGGGGGACAGACAGTTTTCCTGTTGTCTCCTCTGTGGTTTTCAGGGTGAGTTCAGCCCCAGGCAGGGATTCCAGCTGATCTGGAGGAAATCTCCATGGGGCTCGTGCCTTGTGGTGGTGTCTCTGTGTATGAGCTCGCCCCGGAGCCTTGGCAGTCCCGCTATTTACCTCTGTGTGCATCCCCACCCATCAGCCAGGCAGGAAGTGGCTTCTGGTTCTGCAGAATTCAAACCAGACAGCTCCTTCCTGGCTGAAAGTGTGACAAAATGTGCTAGAGCCCTTAGCAAAGCAAGGAAGTGTTCCTGCTGTGTCTGGAGCAGCCCTCCCGGCCTCCCTCTGGCAGGCTGGTGCTGATGGCAGCTCCTGGTCGCTGTAATGCTCTGCTCCCGTGGGAGAACAGACAGAGAGAGGCTGAGGTTTGATCAGCAAGGTGGATGGTTTGCAGCCAGAGCTAGGCACCCCCCAGGAGCACCTCCTTGCTTTTTAATATATTTGTTATTTCTCCAGTGACACGAGGGCGTGTGGCAGAGTATGAGGATGGTGAGGGTTAAAGGGAGGGGACGTGCTGTGCTGTGCTGTGGGGGTTCCTGAGCCAAGTCCCTGCTCTCAGCTGGTTGAGGATGTGTCTCTCGAGCCCACCTGGAGAACAGCAGCTGCGTGCTGGAGCAGGATGTGCTGTCCTGCCTGAGCCTGGGGGAGCCTGGTGGGACCTGCTGGGTGAGCGCTGGGACAGGGGGATGAGCTGTGTTTGCCCTCAGTATCTCTGCTCTGTGTGAAGGGGCTGAGCAGTCACAGAGAGTGACTTCCCAAGGTACCTGGGTTTGCTTAGAATCCCAGTTTCCTAAATGAGTGCCCTGCCTGCTGGACCATCCTGCCTCATCCCACGCAGCTGAACTTTCTGAGGCTGAAATTGTGGGTTCTGTTAGAAGACCTAAAAACTGTCTTCATATTCCATCACTTCTTGTCTGGTTTTGCTCTTTTAAAATATTTTGTAAGTGTTTATACAAATATTTTTCTTAAATTTTACCAGGCTTCTCCATTTTAGCATTAATTTGTCACTGCCTTTAAAAGCAGTAGAAAATCCAGTTTTACTGACAAGCCCAGAGTGTATCCTGTCACTACAGCTTAAATCCTCACTGAACTTGGCAAGACTTGGGACCAAAGTCACGGTGGTGCCTGCGAAGACAATACCCTCCATTATGTGTGCGTGTCATCAAGTCACACTCGTTAAATCCTCTGCTCTCAGCTAAAAAGCTACAGCCTCACCCAACAAATGTGTGGAGAGACCAAATTGGTCCTGTTGGACCAGTTTGGATTTAATATCCCTGGATGCAGAAGACACAAAGAAGTGCCTCTTCCCCGAAGCTCTCACGGCACTCAGATAATCAAAAATGAGGAGATGAGGGTGCCCCAACTCCATCCATCTGAGCATAGATCCCAGCTGAAAGCAGAAGCTCTGAGCTTTTGGAATGGTGCTGGTAGGAAGTCAAAGAGGAGGAAAATACCTTTGGAAGTCTTTTATCTTTTAAAAAGAAATAAAGATAATTGGGAATGAGAAATAAAAGTTGGCTGGCCCTGAGTGTGAGACTCATCCTCTGTTGAAAATGAGTCACCAGGATCCCTGAGGAATCCCAGGCAGGAGATGCTGCCAGATAGGAGGATATCCCTGCCCCATCCCTGGAGGGGCTGAGCTTTGCTGGCCAAGGCCTGGGTGGGGCCTGAGACCTGGGTGGGGGAGTGCAGCCCTGCACTGGGATGGTCAGAGAGCCCCTCATGCACCTCCTTGTGCACCTCTGTTATAACAGATGCACAGATTTCATTCCCTCCCCATTTTTCTAAGTGCCCGGCGAGCCAGAGCGGAACCTTTATGAGTAGCAGAGATTTTATTTTATTTTTTTTTTCCTCAGCTCTCATGGAGTGGTTCCATCCTGTCCCTCCCGTGCCAGCCCTGGCTGTGTGTGTGTCCAGTGGCAGTGTGAGCTGCCGTGGGCTGGAGATGCCATCTGGCGCCAAGGGGGGGTTCACAGAGGGCTGTGGCACCCTAGTGCCCACCCCTGAAATCCACCCCACCCCCTGCTTTGCAGATCGAAGCACTGATGATGGAGATGCAGAACCCGGACACGGGGATCAAGACGCAGACGCAGACGGTGATGGTCGTAAACATCCCCCACGCTGTGACAGGTGAGAGCTTCCCTGAGGGAAGGGGCTGGGGCCCGCTCAGCAGAGAAAAGCTGTGTGTGGACCCCATGGGCAAGGCTGCCGGTGCCTGGCTGCGTGCTGGAGCTCTGCTCCCAGTAAATACCGGCTGTACATCATCTGAAATGGACCTGCTGCCTTTATCTCGTTCTCACTCGTGTCTCATTTCATTCCTACTCTTTGTATCAGACACAAAGGTTGATCCCCAGGCACTTTCAGCTGTCTCATGGGGGTTAACTCGAGTGACCTTGCCTTCTCAGCACAGAGGTGAGGACATGCTGCAGCCTCCAAACCTCTCATGCTCCCAGTGAGGCTGGATCACAAATAAATATTCAAATCCAATTAAAACAAGCAGCCTGGAGGCAGACTGAAAGATGGTACTTCAGAAATGAGCAATAAACAATTAGTCTCCCTTTTAATGTTTACTGCTGGTAATAATTTTTCTTGAGTAGGCAGGAAAAGAGCAAAATATTCAACCCACTTCTGTGCCTGCAAATAACAGCTTTGCCTGCCTCAAGGAGGCTGAAGGAGCAGCAGACAGGAGCTGTGCTGTGCCATGTACAGTGTTCCAGGCAGCTCTTATCACAGCCTCCTTGTGCCTGCTACTCCTTTCACCAGGCACCCTCAGTACCTCTGCTTCCCTGTTCTCCAAGCCTCCACAAAAGCTCTTGTGAGGAATCCTCTGCTATAAATATTCACACGTACTCCATACCCAAGTTTCCTCCTCCAGCTTCGATCTTTCTTCAGCACTTTGAAATTCAGAACAAAAACTCCCTCTGAAACCAGTGAGTTTGCTCCAGGCAAGTGAGGAGACTTTCCCCACCGTGTTTGCAAAGCTTGGTAGGCGCAGTGTGTCGTTTGCCCCAATAATTTTTTATAAAAAATGAGGCTGCAGAGGCACTGAAGTCACTTGCCCATGGGAAGAGCCAGTCAGTGGAAGGGTCAGGAGAGCTTGGACGTGTCTGAAGCCTGCTCTCAGCAGCACCCTCCATGCAGTGCAGTGCGAGGCACATCCTGGCTCACACAGCTCTTCTGCAGCTGAGCTGGGTGGAGGCTTTGCCTGGACAAAGGAGCTTCCCAGAGCCTTGCCTCCCAGAGCTGTCACAGGGAACAGTTAAGGCAGCGCAAAGAGGAGATTCCCTGTGCTGATGAAGTGCAGGGGAACGAGAACTTCTCTTGATGTCTGCCCAGCGTAAAATCCCACTTCCTAAAAGTCCACGGGTGTCTGATGTGTTGTCACTCACCCTCACTGTGTGCTGTCTGCTCTACTCTGGTTCCTTAACTAGAATTGCTGCAAGTTCCCTCTTGCACAAGTCGTAGGTTCTGCTCCACCTCTGAGAGGCAAGGGACTGACTGCTGGTCATCCCTCTCCCAATTGATATTTGTAGTGCTGCGTGGATACTGATCGGCATCTGGGTGTTGCAAAAGAGCCTGATTCATGTTTGATGAGGGTGTGGTGAAGGTATTGGGAGCAGGGGATGCAGATTCATTGCAGAGAGCCTGGCTCTGCCTGTGCAGGAAGCGAACTAGTTAAGTTCAGTGAAAGTCAGTAAAATGGCTCACAAATAAACCTCGATGTTAAATGTGCACCTTTGGGGGAAAGTGCTTACAGTGGGAGCTGTCTAGAAATGAGTGATGAGATAATCCTTTAATTTCATCTATTTCAGGAAGCAGGCAGTAGGATAAGAACTCTGAGCCCCTATTAGAAAGTTAAGTCATCGCTGCAATGTCAAGAAAGGTCAACACCTCAGTCTGCAGTCCTAGGGGAGGTTTGGAGGAAAAGGCCAGTAACTGATCAGGGAACAAGTGCATTTTTGCCCTCTTTAAATGCAAGGAGGTTCATGAAATTTGCCCCCCAGAAAGTGAAACTCAGACTGCTGGAGGTTTATGCTGCCTGTGCGTACAACTTCTCACAGTCCAGCAAAAGAACTGGGAGAGATAAAATGGGTGTGAATGCAGAAATCTTGTTTCCCGTTGATAAATCCTGTAGCCACTTCAGCTTGGGTGTGAGATTGGGACATCCCTTCTGCCCATTAAAGGACTCTTAGAGGATCAGTCACAGGTCTTCTACAAAACTAACACAGGACTGTCCTCTCTGAATCTGGAGCTTTGCAGTGAATCTTTCCAGGCAAGGGGGAGCAAAACCTCCCCTTCCCTGGGTGCGAAAGCTGTCGCAGCCCGTTCTAAGCCACAGAGGAGGGTTTGGATGTTGCTCAGGCTGTGTGAGCTGTGCCCACTCTCTCTGTGCCACGTGCCTGCCTCAGGCTCCCTCTCCCAGGGCTGGATGCCTCGGGGGGTGCCAGCATGGCCAGTGGGAGCCCAGCAGTGCATTTTGGCTGTGCCTCCTTGCATTTGAGAGCAGAAAAGGGGGCTGTGCCCTCCGGTGAGATCCAGAGCGCAGTGAGGGCTGAGGACTGGAGAGGTCTCCTTTCCACCCGTGCCTTTGGGTACACTCCTGCTGTCAGTACCTGACCTTGGCTTTGCTTTGCTTTGCAGGTAATGATATAATGCAGTGGATTCTTCAGCGCTTGCAGATCAGCACGGAAGGTGGGTAAAAAGCTGAAAATTGAGGCTTCCTCAGCTTTCAGTTATAAAGCTAGGATCTCAAGAGGCAAAACCTTTTAGCTGAATTCTCCCCTGCATAAGAGCTCGCTTTTAATTCCAGTGAAGTGTTTCTGTGCCATGAAAACATCAGCATTCTCCATTTTCAGAGGCACTCCACCTGGGAGACCTGTTTGTCAAATATGGATATATCTACCCTCTCCAGGAGCCAAAGAACCTCACCCTCAAGGCAGATGGCAGCCTCTACAGGTTTCAAGTGAGTTGCAGCTCCTCTAAGCTGTTGAGAGGGAGTTCAGCACTAGTTTTTATTAAAAACAGGCAGCTGGGGCAGTTCCCAGGAGCTGTGTAGCTGTGCAGGGGGAAGGAGAAGGCTCAGAGAAATCTGCACGGAGAAAACTGAGATTGCAGTTTACAGGGAACCTGTGATAGTTTCTTCAATAGAATTAGTGTACTTGTTCAGCCTAAAAATAGCTGTGCTTTCCTCCAAAGAGTGTTCCCTTCCAGGTCTTAAAGGAGCAAATGGAATGGCTGGTTGGAAGTAGAACGATGTGGGGGCCCTGAATAATGAAAATGCAAGAAGCACAGTAATAACGGGATGGTGTCGAGGTCCGTGGTTGGACTGTTTCCACTGCTCTGGGAAATTAGGATGTTCCTGGTCCTTGGAATGAGGAGTGCATGAGTTCAGGGCCTTTGTGCACTAACAGGAGGCTCCTTGCCTTGCAGACCCCCTATTTCTGGCCGGTGCAGAGCTGGGCTGCTGATGACACAGACTATGGTGAGTGGTGGCACTGCAGGTGACCAGGGCTTTGGGGTGGTCACACAGTCCTGCTCCACACCTGCTCTTCATGTTCTTCTGCTGGGTCTCCACTTGCAATGACCAGCCCTGACTTCTTTATTTTCCATGCTATTTTGTGGATAATTCTCAGTAATGGTGAATTGAAGGTGTGACCATCCTGTGGTGACCTTGACGAGAGAAAGTGCTTAAGCTCTTATGTTCCACTAAGATCCATCACACAGGAACACATCTGAATTACCTCGTTGGGGAGGGAAGACTTTAAACACAAGATTAGATTTCCCTGAGTAGTTAAGTGTGTTCCTGGATCTGAGCCCGAGGCTGTCTTCCTGTAGATTTGGATCAAGCCCTGCATTCAGAGATGGTTCATTCTTTATAGAAAGCACAGTGACTTCCAATATCTCCTGATGCCTCTTTCTGTAGAAATCTCTTGTTGCTTTTCGCCTGCTTTTTTTTTTTTTTTAGAGCTGATCATGAAACTTGTGCTGATCAGCTGGGTTTGCTCCTGTGGGCTGTGCACTTCACAGACTGATTTGTCCATTCCAGGGTTATCCTCTGTTTATCTGCATTATGCTGTAGATCTTCTGAGGAAATAAATAAGCCTGTTTTAGACTGGCATGTTTTTTTTAGAACTTGAGCCAAAAACACTGGCCTGTGCTCAGAAAACTCGGAGGTCAAGCTCTGAGGAACCTCAATACCTGAAAGGTTTGGTCCAGTGTCCCTTGAGCCGTGGAAGCCTGGCTGAGTTCCTGGGGGAAGGGGGGCTGCTGGCACACGCTGCCCGCTCTGCCTGGCTGCTCCCAGCCTGGGCATCAGTGGCACACCAAAAACACAAGTTCTTTTTTCTTCACTGAGCTTTTGTGAGCCTGGAGCTCATGCCTGGGAAGATATTGTAGCAGACAAAGGCTCCTGTGTTTGTAATTTGGGTGAATTTGCAATTATTCTTGGACTTGCTGGTGTAAGTATAACTGACTGCTAATTTGCTTCTACCTCCACAGCAATTTATCTAGCAAAGAAGAACATTAAAAGGAAAGGGATTTTGGAAGAATATGAAAAGGTGAGGAGACACTGTACTTATTCCATTACAAGACCCTCATTTGCTACAACTTTAGCCCTTTGTTGCTAATGAGTGGAGCATGGCAAAAAAATCACCTCTTCAATTGCAAGAGGTGTTACTCCAGCAGTATCAAAAGCCAGCATTTTGCAAGTGAAAAAACGACCAGGACAGAAAACTACTGTGAAGTCAATTATAATTTTAGCAGGGGTAATTGCTCTCCTTGCAATGGTATTTTTGAACTGTTGCAATTTTTGTAATTACGTTCAGAACAATCCAGATTTCTTGGCTCAGTCACCAGCCTGGCCTCGTTGAACTATGGAGAGTCAAGAAAATCCCAGCATGGGAGTGCCCTGGTCAGAATTTTCACACTAACTGTTTTTTTTAATTTTTATTCCAGGAACATTACAACATGCTCAATCAAAAAATAAACTACAAGTGGGATTTTGTTATTATGCAGGCCAAGGAGCAGTATAAGTGAGTTGACTTGCATTCCCTTGTTTGCATCGCTGGGGAGGGTGTGAGGAGCGGAGCTTGGCTCTCTTAGTGCACAGTTAAATCACACATTAAAAACCCCAACTGCAGCTCTAAAATGGCTTGGAGGGGAGGTTTAGGTTTTGCACTTGATGTGGTTCTGTGAAGAAGCTGGATTCTGATGCTGCAAGCCCTCATTAGAAACAATTTCATCTAGCTCAGTGTTCTCCATGTGGATTTGTGGATCAGGCACTGGACTTTGGGCCTGTAGCTGGTCTGGGTCAGGAGTCACTTGCACATCTCTCAGCTGGATGGGGTGAATCAAGAAGCAGTAAATGTTGCCAGCAGGGACTTTGGGAGAAAACTGAAGTGCATACTTAAGCACCCAGCTAAAACAACTTCATTTTAGGAGCTGAAACCTTCAAATTCCCAGGAAAGCTGGTGAACATGAGATGGGATTACTCCTTTAGGGATCTTTCCTACCCCTGTGGACTCCTCTCACCTTCCTTTACCTCCTGGCATGGCAGGCAGTGCCTCTGCTGTTCAGCAGCCTCTGTGTCTTCCCTGGGATGGCAGCCAAGTCCTCGGAGTACAGCTCATCAGATAACTGTCTCATTAAACACGAGACTGTTGTTCTTGTAAATTGAGGTCAGACTTGGGCTAAGAGCTGCCAAATGCAGTCTCAAAGTTCGATACCCAGCCTGTGTTTGAGCCAGTAGATTAAACTCGTCTGAGGCTGTTTGGTGGTGCTGCTGGGGCAGACTGGTGCAGAGCACCCACCCTGCTAACCACAGCGGGAGGCCACATGCAAAGAGCCTGTTGGGAGTGCTCCCTTCCCCACGCTAAGTCCCAAATTGTGCGCAGGACTTTTCTGGGAAAAAATGAGTTGGTCCAAGCCCAAACCATGCTAGTGTCTCTTTTATTTAATTGTGGAGGTGATTTGGGTTTTTGTGCCTGGGAACACTCCTCAGAACCACTTCCAAGTAGTTTCTCTGAGAAATTGCCCCTGCCTTCCTGGAAGACAGGGATGAGACATGTCCAGGATGTATCTCTGGGTGTTTCTCTGAGAAATTGTCCCTGCCTTACTGGGAGACAGGCATGAGACATGTCCAGGATGTATCTCTGGGTGGCAGCCCTTGGATCCTGCCTGGGGACATGGGACAGGGACAAACATGAAGCAGCAGGACTGAGGGCAAAGTCAGCAGAAAGCTACCAGAGGGCCTAATCAAAAGGGGATGTGTCTGCTCCCAGCTCAGCTCGGGGAGAGGATGATGTCTCAAAAGCCAGAGTCATGTCCACGTGAACATGATCTGCAGCCCAGAGTGAGCCAGGGCAGGATGTGGTCAGGAGGTGACAGTGCAGCATCAGTGGCACAGTCAGGCCGGGACCCACGGGGCGCGGGAAGCTGGAGGTGTGCCCTGCTTCTCATCCCACTGATTTGAGGAGGGCAGAATTCATTAATTCCCCCGTTCTTGGCTTTGCAGGGCAGGGAAGGAGCGGAAGAAGGAGGACAGGTACGCCCTGGACTGCCAGGAGAGAGCGTACTGGCTTGTGAACAGAACTCCTGTGAGTAGAGGGGGACTGGGTGACTTCAGTGACTCGGTGGTGCCCTCCCTGCAGCCACCTGGGCCAAGCTGCCATGTGGAAAGGGCACAGCCTCGGGGCTGTGTGCCTGGGAAGGGTCAGCCCTGAGTCCCCACCACCTTCCCTTGGTTGCTCTCAAAGGTGCAAAGGACAGAGGTCCATGCTTGAAATGGGGCATGCCCAGATACGGGGGTTCCCAAGGCACTGCTGGCAGTGGAGGCCTGAGGGTCTCCTCCTGTATTTGTGCGATCCAGAGCCTTTACACCAAAGGAGTTACAAAGCTTTGTTGTTCCTTGTTCACCACAGCCAGGCATGCTGGACGTCCTCGAGTATGGGTTAGACCGTGTCACTGATCCCAATGAAAACAAGGTAAACCAGGTGAGACAGGGTTGTTGGGGTTTTTTTTTACTGAATTTGTCTGGGAGGACCCGGGAAATGTCCCTGGGGTTGTCATTTTTTTGGGCGCTGCAGGCTGAGTGTGTCAGTTCAGCTCTAACAGCAGAACAGGCCAGAGGTTGAAGCTCTCTCACCCAGGAGGTGAGGCCCTCAGAACAGGCTTTGGCAGCTTCTTCTGGCTTGAAAAGACGTGGTCAGCTTTCTTGCCACACCAGTTAGCGTGAGTGCTTGGCTGCAGGACATGTTTTCTTGGCTGGTGAAACTGAGTTAAGGAATCCTCTATCTCCAGGTGCTCCTTGTTACCTTTGTACTAGTGCTGAATGAACTTTGTGGGGTGTAAAGGGTCAGTGCAAAGATCCAGGCTTAAAATAAAATTACAGACTACCTCCCAAAGGGGAATTAATGTGTGGTAAGAAGATGAAAAAGTTGATGTGGTGGATAGGAGACACAAAATGTTGCCCAGAAAATGCATATTGTAGACCATAAAGAAGCAGAATCAATGAACTGAGACCGTGAGGGCTGTAACTGGGTGAACGGGATCAGGGTGTGGAATCACACAGATCCAGTCAGTGGATGAGGAGCTGGGGCTGCTGTTCCCTTTCTCCAACAGCCCTCTGAGATGATCCTGTCTGTTCCCTTAGCAGTGTTCATTTGGAAGCAAAGTCAGAGCATCTCTCAGCAATTCAATGCAGATGTTACTGCCATCGCACTCACAGTATTCCCACAACTTCCCAGTTTTGTAACAGCCTTTAAACAACTCAGCAGCCAGAGGCAGGATAATTGCTTTGGCCAGCTGTGTTCTGTTGCTATAGAGACTGAAAAGGAGCAAAGTGTAGGGTTGGGGTGTATTTTATTTTCTTTTCTTGCTGTAAGTAGCAGCTGCTGAAAGCCTTTTTTTCTTTTTTAAGAGTAAAGAAGTAGTGGAAAGGGAGAGGGATAGAAAGAGGAGTAAGCCAACTTCTTGCCCACAGTTTTACAGCTGACATGGAAGGGATTTTAGGTTTGCAAACGGTCTGAAGAGCTGTATCCATCTGCCAGCGGCCTGTAGCACAGGGTGAGGGAGCTGAGGGATCCCTGCCCAGTTCCACCCTGGCCAGAAGAGACATGGTCAGTTCCCCTCATCAGGGGAGGCTCCAAGGAGGGCAGAAGCCAAAGGACACCAGCTCTGGGGTGACTTCCCTGCCCTTCTCCCAAAGCTGATCTCTGAGCTGTGCCTCCTCTCTGGTGGCTGAGCTGAAGAGGGAAGGTTCTCCGTGCTCCTCCTCTTCCCTTGGAAAGAGTGATTGAGAATACATGAGACAGCCAAGAGCCCTCATGGAGCCACCTTTGGGCCTGCAGCTTCATTTTTGTCCTCTGCAGGCTGCTCCCACCAGCACCTGTGGCTCAGCAGCCTTTGGTGAGCAGAAAGAATGGGCCAAGCTCTGATTTGTGTCCCTGTCCTTCATTTTGTTGCACAAAGGGCAAATGAGGGGATTTTATCTTGGCCATCGAGAAAGGAAAGCAAATAATTAATTCCTGATTTCCTTGGAGCTGACATTAGCATGAGCATCTCTCCTTCTCTTGCTCAGACCCTTTGGTGGGCTGCTCCTTCCCTCACAGATAGAATCCTCTGGGGATAAACAGGTGCTCAGACTCCTTTGAAGGGGACTTTTGTTACTGATCCCTCGTGGTTATAATGACTTAGGGGTTGTGGATGGGCAGGAGGAGTCAGGCAGAAGTAGCCACCCACTGAACAGCTAATTTAGGGATGCTTTAGCCTTTTGTTGCCTGGATTTCAGGCTCACATCAAGCCTCACTGCTTGAGAATGACCACTGAGTGCCTGCAGGCACCTGCACAGCCTGTGCCTCCTGGAACCAGAGTCTTTCTGAAAGGTGCTTTAGCTCCCCCCAAAATCACCCTGCTCGATTCAGGGGCTGCTGGGTGAGATGCCCTGGTTTGTTGTATGCAGCAAATCAGCCACAGATTAATGAGTCATCGCTGGCCTTTAATTTCCTAAGTGCCTGTCAGTTTGCCTGATAAAGTTCTGCTGCATCATCACAAGTTTGGAAAGCACAGGGTCAGGGGCAGACAAACAAGACAGGGAAAAAATGGCCATTTGAGCAAAACGGGGTGCATGGACTGTGGTGGATTGGATTTCCAGCGGCAGGGCTGGATGCACCAGCACAGTGGAGATGAGTGTTGAGATGATCTAATCCCAGGGTGAGGGTTTGCCTCGGCAGGCGCTCAGCTGGCTGAGGGTAGGGAAAGGCTGGCTCTGCGCCGAGCAGGGGTGTTGGGGTGTGCAGAGGCAGCTGGGTGTGTGCTGGGGTGCACTTTGCAGGGTTGGAGAGGCAGATCTTCCTTGCCCTGGGCTCTGGAGGGAGGCTGGGCTGGCTCTGCCCCGTGCCCAGCACACAATTCCCTGCACAGGATTCCCAATATCAGCCTCAGCCTGCCAAGCTCTGTGCAGGGAGCCCCGGGGGCAGAGTGAGAGTGGGATCTGCAGTGTCCTGGTCCCAACAAACTCTGCACAACCTTGTGCACCCTCTTCATTCCCAGCTCCTTCCAGGCATCCACCCAAAGCTATTTCCAGGTGTTTATGAGCTCTGTAAACAGGGAACAGTGGCCAGGCAGGCAAAAACCCCGTGACCGTCATCTCCCCACTGTGGTCAGGAAGTGAGCAGAGGAGCAAACAGGTAGCTGGGAATTAGCAGATATGCCGGCTCTTGTAGGAGCTGGTGGCCTCAGCCATGTGGATCAGCTCCAGACAGGGCTTTGGAGCAGGTCCTGGCTGGCTCCCAGCTGGGCTCTGCAGCCGCGGTGCTCGGGGAGCACAGAGCTGGTGGCAGCGGGGTGTGACCGGGGCAGGCAGGGTGTCCCAGTGCCACGGGGCGTCTCGGGGCTGTCAGAGGATGTGGAACAGCTCGTGGCGCTGGCTTGAGACAGACTGAGGCCTTTCACTAATTGCCATCTTGATCTGAAGGCCGCAGGGCCGGGGAGCTGATCCACAGTAATTGCGATAAGTCACTCATTAAGGGCATTGCAAAATTAATCTCGTTATGAGAAACGACTCTTTTGTTCCAAATGTGATTTCCTGCCAGATGAGGCAGAGTGGGTGGGTGGTGCAGGGCACTTTGGCGCTGCAGTGGGGGTGAGGGTGGGTGCATGGTGGGGACAGCTGGCAGGGCTCGGCCGGACAAGGGGGGCTCAGGGCCACTTGCAGCAGCAGTGAACTGGGAACTGGCTGTGGGGGCACTGTGGGAGAAAGGGAAATGAAATGATGAGCAGCTCTGGGGTAAAATAGCTGATATTCTTCCCAGTTACTGCAGATTTGAGAACTGGAAGGGGCTGAGCACAGCCAGCACCTGCAGCCTCCCAGGGTGTTCAGCAGTGGGCTCCCCTGGGATGTGGCTGCAGTTCAGTTTGTGCCACTGCTCAGAGATGCTCAGCCCCTGCTCTGGGAGAGCCTTGGCAAATCCCCTCCCCACCTGGAGCACCCAGCAAAACCCCCCCTTGTTTTCCCAGGAGCAGCTGCCCTCCACACAGACTGTGGCAGGAGGGCATCCTTGGTGTGGGGAGCATGTAAAAAATAAAAACTTCCCTTGTTTGCTGATTTTTCTTTACCCACATGTAATTTTTCTGTTGTGATGGCATTTTAATTGATGCCTTTCTGTCTCTGGATAACATTTAACTCACTGTGTTGTCTTTCTCTTTCCCACAGCTGTTTGTCTCGTGTGTGTGTGGTATGCTGCCAGCCTCTCAGACCCCTCTAGAAGATAACACCACTTTCCTGCCACGTGAGCTGCCTTCAAGCCACTGTGCCAGCACCCACTTCCCCTTCCCCACTGCACCAGGCCTGTCTGAGGGCCCAGCTGAGAAAAAAAAGTGGAAGAAAATAGGGGTTTTTTAATGATTTTAATGTGTTGAAATCAATGCTCTAGCCACAAGTTCCATCAAATGGAACCCTTCAGCTGGCACTTGAAAATCTGATGAGGTTTATCTGGTTTATATCTCAGATTCCCCACGGAGACAGGGAACTCCTGTTGTGCAGGAGGCAGCTGGCCTGGAGCAGAAACACAGGTCTCTAAACAGGCCACTTTGGGACAGTAAATACAATGAATTTCTCTGTGCAAGCAGGTGATTTTTTCCCGTCCATTTCTGCAGTCTGCCTGAAACAATGGCACTGAAGAAATGAGGGGAAGAAATGGTGTCTATATGGAAGGCGGCCTGGAATCAGGGATGCAGCCAAGAGCAGAGAAGGGTGAAAAGCTGTGTCTCTGTTCCTCCACCATTTATAAGGGTGTCCCAGGAGCTTGTGAATCAGCCGGGGAGGTTGTACAGCCCTGGGAGCCATGATCCTGCTGTCCTAGAGCTGTTTCTCTCCCTTGATGTGTCACTCCTTTCCCCCTCTCACACAGGGGGCCAGCACAGCATCACTGCTGGTTTTTGTGCCCTGTTTGTCCCTGCTGAGATGGTCTGTGCTGCCCACTCCGGGCTGGTCGTGGTATTCCCAGCAGGAAAAGCTTCCTCCCCTCACAGTACCGCTGTGAGGATTTTTTTTGGTGCCCCGCTGGCCAGGCTGGCTCAGGGTCAGGGTCAGGGCTGGCTCTGTGGCGGTGCTGTCGGGGTTGGGCTCATCTGCTGCATGTCTGGCTCCTGCTGCTGAAATGGTGAGTGGGCCAAGTGTCAGCAAAATGTGCACGTGGTTCTGCCAGCGCAGAAGAGTTTCTCCCTCCTGAGCAGGACTGGTGACGATGGTTGAAGTGCAAAAGCAGATCAGTGTCCCGTCTCCTCACAAAGCAGCCCTGGCAGAGCATCCTGCCTTTCCCAAAACGGGGGCAGTTTGGGGTGCAGGGTCTCTGGGGAGGAAAGGAGAGAGCAGAGCTGCCTGTGGCATTCTGTACCACAATCTTCATCCCTCAGAGTGCCTTCACCAAGGCACTCTGCAGACCCCCACCTGCCACAGGGTTCGTTTGATGGAAACATTTTGAGATGCAGGTCTTGACTGAAACGAGAGCTGAGGAACTGAAACGCTGCCTGAGCCTTTAAAGGCTTGCTGGGAGCATTAGCCTGTCTCTCCTTCTCCCTTCTCCAGTTTATTCCACACCAAGTAACTGTGCTTCAAAGGAAGCTGTGTGAATAAACACCCTGCAGTTAATTTCTTGCCTTCGATTGCCTGCTCATTTGTGGATGACATGTAACATAGTCTGAGTTATTCAAATCACAACGTAAACACCCTTTGCACAGCAGATACTGCTTCTGAGGCTTTTAATTGTGGTGTTTATATTTTGCAATGTGTTGGTTCCTGTCTCCTTTAGCTAATACTGAATGATCTAATCTGTGTCGCGTAACTGAATCTATTTTAGCTCCATTAGAATAACCCCTTAATTGAAGGCATACAGGCAGCCTGTGATGGGAGAAGCAATGCTAAACAGTAAATACAGCTAATGGGACAATTTACCGTGTGGGGATGCTCTTAGCTTTGATGATACCCTGATTAGCTCAGCTGCTGGGTTTGATTTTAATTGTAATCAGAATTAATTGGAGAGCGCTGCACAACGGCAGCCCTGCAATGGTGTTTCCATGTCTCCCCCCCCCAAAAAAAAAGCAAGTGTAGGCACCCATCCCAATTTAATGGTTCTTTTATTATATATTTTACAGAAAAACACTATGGAATTCTATAGGAGAGAGGTAAGTGGTGCTTCCCTCACTTCTCAGTGTTCACCCTGTGTGAGTTGCTTACACCAGTGTGGCTCAAAGCCCTCTGTGCAGGGCTGGGCTCTTTGAAAAGCAGAATCCCTGCTTCATGGAGCTTTTATCAATGTAATTTCAGGACATTCCCTTCCACTGCAGGCAGCCAGCAGCTCGCCCAGTGACGGGAAGGCTCAGGCAAGGACAGACACCAGGGCTGAAATCCAGTAGATCAAAATTAGTGGTGGGGAAATCGCAGTGGCGCCAGCACAGAGACAGCCAAGAATCAATGATAATTACATGCTAAATCATCCAGAGCTTTTGTAGGTGCTGAGGATGGTGGCTATTATTCAATTTCTATATAACATGGGGAGTGCTTTTTAATTACTTGCACATTGCAAAGTGCACTTCTGATGTTTGCAGTAAGCTCAGTGAAAACAGACATTTTACTGAGACAATTCAGGGATTCTCTGGTTCCTTGGACATCGAGTAATTGGGGAAGAAGCAGTCCCTGCTGTAATTAACCCCACTACCTGGGAGAGAACCTGTTTGAGGTGTAGATAGGCCTTATCTTCAAGCCTCCGTGCTCCTAACCATGGCCATGTCTGATCCTCTCAGATCATGTACTACCAGCAGGCCATCATGAAGACCAGAGTGAAATCTTCTGTCTCTCTCGGAGGGTAAGTCCTGATTTCCTTCTCTCCACACATTAATTAGTTGTTGGTGCTTATCTCCTAATGAGCTGATGAAGCTGTCTGCTCTGGCAGCTGGTGGCTGAGCCAGGGAATCCGTGTGGTGGCCCAGGGCTGTCTGGGCTGTCTGGGCCAGGAGGCACGAGGCTGAGCAGGGCTCAGAGTCCCAGGTGGGATGAGGAGGCTCTCTGGGAGCTTTGCTGCACAGCAGCACCAGCCTCTGGGCTGAGAATCCTGCTGAAATGGGGAGATGCTGGCACTGCTCTGGGCACAGCCCTGCCGCCAGGGCAGGATCCAGCAGTGTGTCTGTCCTTCAGGAGGGGCGGCCAGCAGGACAGACTGACCCTCCTGTCGCTGCTCCCCACCCTGGGCTGGATTCACCCCCCTGAGTGTCCCTGGCCCTGGTGATGCTCACCTCTGGTTATGTAAGACTGGTTATTCTGTCCTGCAAAGGGAAACAGCCTCTCCATGAACACTCGAGCAATTAATCAGCAATCCCCCTTCCCAGTGGGAGTGTTTCCTGATCGGATTCCTGATGAAGCATCCAGCCCTGGCGTTAGGCACTGGTGTGTTTGCCAGAGGCATTTCTGCCTGGAGCCTCCTGTGCTGACCAGGCACCTTGAGGTGCAGCCCAGAGCGCCTGCCTGGTTTACACTGCCAGTGTCACCAGAGATTCCTGTCACAGCTGAGATAAACAAGGTGCTCAGGCCAGTTCCCTGGAGAAGACAGCCTTGGATGAATGAAATGGGTGGGAGAGAGAATCTTCTGAGAGCCACAGCTTGAAGGGCACTAGCAGCTCTGCTCATTTTGTCTGTCACTGACTCCCAGGTCACTTAAAACTCTCCTGCCTCAATTCTCCAAACTGTGAGCTGGAGCTGGGGACAGCTGGCTACTTCCCAGGAATTTTGTGGTGCTTAACTGTTGGGCAGTGAGACTTTTCTCTCTAGTCCTGGTGGGATATTGCCTATCACCTAGATCAAAAATCTCAGGAACTTTGGAACTCCGTGTCAGCTGCAGGGTTGGGTCCAAATCAAATTATTATTAATGAGGATATCAGCAGCAACTGGGCAGTGTGCATGCTTTAGAGCATTGCAGTGATTTAGGAGAAGCTGCAAAGCACTTCAAGAGCTACCTGAGCTGACAGGTTTCGATTTGCTTGATCAGAATATGGGCTGGAGTGCCTGATGCAGGTGCTGGATGCCTTGGCATTCCCAGTGGGAAGGTCGGATGGAGCAGCTGTGGGCCAGCCCTGTGGTTTGCTCTGTGCAGGGGCATTGTATAATTGCAGGATCTGGGCCAAGGTGCCTGTTAGCCACAGGCCCCTGCACACTGCACTCCCAGCTCTGAGCACATGAAAGCACTTTGGCCTGGAAGGAATTTTAAACGCAGAAACCAGAGGATTTTTTTTTTCAAGAATGAAAAAGGGAGGCGGGTGCTAAAATTCCAGGACATTAGTGAAATCGGTTGGAATTAGGAGTCTGGCCAAGTTAGAAGGTAGGAGAAGTGTTCGTCTGGCTCCTGCTGGGCGAGAGACAGTTCTGCTTTGTGCCAAGCCCTCAGAGCCTCTCGCAGAGGAATGAGCCCTGTGGTAGGTGATGGAGGAAAGGAGAAGCTGAGATGAGCCCTCAGCATTCCCTCACTTTCCCAAAGCTCCTGAGTTCTCCCATGGCTCATGGGAAGGCTGCAGAGAGCCCACCTGAGTGAACACAACCCTTGTGTTCCTTTCCCTGACACTTCCCTCCCAGAACAGTGCAGGGTCAGGCCCTGGCCAGCTGAGAACCGATGGAGACAGGAACTGTCGCATCAGTGGAACTTTTAATTCCCTTAAAATGAAAAGGCAAAAGGAGGTGATGGACGGTCTTGTATCTGCTTGTATTTGAATTGACAAATTCACTGCTTCGAAAGACAACCAGGAGACTTCTGCAGGGAAATGGAAAAGATTAACTGAGCTAATGAATTGATTTTTCTAGGAAGGCAGGGGCCATGTTCCAATCCCTGTGCTGAGAGTCCCACACCTCTGAGGATATCTGTAGTCTGTTATTTGGCTATAGTAGGGCTGGCTGTAATTATGGCTTCCAAATCCATATTTTGATTCTGGATTTGTTGCAGGATTGTGAAGTACTCTGAGCAGTTCCTCTCCAATGATCCCATCCTGTCCGGGTGTCTCCCCAGCAACCCTTGGATATCAGATGACCCTGACTTTTGGGATCTCAATGCAAAGCTGTATGTATTTCTGCTGTTTTGCCAGCCTGTGGTTTACAGTGACCTTTATACTGATAGAAATCAGGAAAGGCAACCACTGATTTTCGTTGTGGTATCTGATCTCTGATCACGAGCAGAGAAGCGTTCCCTTTCAAACCCACACTAAAATTTGGAATGCTCCGTGCTGAGCTTTCAGCACTGCCTTCTTCGAGTGGAGCCTTCCTTAACATCACAGCAATTCCTGAGCTGATGATGGGAGCGTGCACTCAGCCCCTGCTGAGTGGGTCTGATCCTCCCCTTGGATGAGTGAAGCCCACCTTACCTGGCACGGGCATGGAACAGGACCAGTTCAGGGTTCAGCTGCTCCCCTGGGTCTTTGCTCACCCCTCAGGCTGCTTCCTTAGGAGAGCCTTCAGGTTGGAAGCACACACTGGTGCTCCATCCCTTCTCGGAGGGCTCCCTGGGTTTTCCCTTTGGGTAGGATTTGCTCATGACACGGTGGCATCTCGGTGGCATCTCGGGGCTTGGAGCAACCAACATCTCAGTGGTTGTGAGAGCAGCAATCCTGTTATGGACTGATGGTATCCCATTAGACATCCCCAGGGGATGCCTGCACTGAATGCCTTGATGAGAAGCAAAGCTCTGGGAGCAACCAGTGCCTCCTCCAGGATGGGACTGAGTCAAACCTCAGGGCAAGGCTGGGCTGTCACTGTGAGAGCTGCATAAATCCCACTTAAATCCTCACCCCGCTGCGGCCCCAGTTGTTTAATTACAACTTACTTTGTGGGTTGACTTCAGGAGCTCATTACACCACTCGGGAAAACCAGAGAATGCCGAGAAGTCCCTTGGCATTGCAGCAAAGGGCGCTTTGGTTTTAATTAATCTTTTAACTTGAGAAAGCGGCAGTGCTGTTTGTCTTCTCCCCGCGCAGGGTGGAGGTGCCCACCAGGATGCGCGTGGAGCGCTGGGCCTTCAACTTCAGCGAGCTGATCCGGGACCCTAAGGGCCGCCAGAACTTCCAGATCTTCCTCAAGAAGGAGTTCAGCGGTGGGTGGGCAGTGCCCCTGTGCCCTGTCCCCGGGCTGAGGTGGCGCTGGTGGCACAGCGCTGCTGCGGGCCGTGCAGCCAGGGCAGGCGGTACCATCTAGTGGCACGGGGCACACGGTACAGCCCGGGATGTCCTCCCCCGAGCGTTTAGATTACATTTTAGCAAGGAATTCTTCCCTGCCAGGGTGGGCAGGCCCTGGCACAGGGTGCCCAGAGCAGCTGTGGCTGCCCCTGGAGCCCTGGAAGTGCCCAAGGCCGGGTGGGACATTGGGGCTTGGAGCAGCCTGGGACAGTGGGAGGTGTGAGATGGACTTTCAGGTCCCTTCCACCCCAAAACATCCCATGATTCTTTTGACTGCTCCCAGAAAAGCTGGAACTGGCTCAGCTCACAAGTTCTTGGAGGTGTCAGAGGGCAGAGAACAGGGGAAGCTGTTTTCCTCTTTCAGTCACTGAAGAATAGGGAGAGACTTGTTTGGGGCCAACAAATTGTGCCAAACAAATCTGGAAGTTTATAAATGGGATTGTGTTTTCCTCAATCTCACTCTCTGCCGACTGTGTCCTTGTCATGCAGGAGAGAATCTGGGTTTCTGGGAAGCCTGTGAGGATCTCAAGTACGGAGACCAATCCAAGGTCAAAGAAAAAGCAGAAGAAATCTACAAGTGAGTGTGAAAATTTTCCATGCTTAAACCCTTTGTGCATGAGTCCCATTACCTTCCACAGGTTCTCATTCCCCAAATTATTTATTCCTAACGTTTTTACTGTTATGAGATGTGGCTGTCTTTTGTCCCCACATAGGAAAGGAGCTTTTGGAGATGGAAGTAGAAGTGGGTTTTTTAATGTACATATTTTTACTTTTCCTCTCTGTTCTCTGTTACATTTCAGTCTTAGGACGTAGTTTAAATATCGACGTGGAATAGCAAAGTTCTTGAGATGCATTTTGCTTCCAGTGAGCTAAAATTTGGCTTATATTATGTGCAAGAGGAAGTGAGTGCAAGTCTCTGTTGAAGAGAACATTGATTGCCCAAGATCAGGACAGCAAATTGCAGCAGGAAGCTGAAGGGACTTTTCCTTTCATGCATAGACAGGAATCTGTGAATTCTCCAGCTGCTAATGGCACTGTTGATTCCTCCTCCTGGCAGGCTCTTCCTGGCTCCAGGAGCAAGGCGCTGGATTAACATCGACGGCAAAACAATGGGCATCACAGTCAAAGGCCTGGAGCACCCTCATCGTTACGTTCTAGATGCTGCTCAGACCCACATTTACATGCTGATGAAAAAGGTTTGTTATTTGTTGCCAGAGCCTGAGGGGGATTCCAGCCCTCCGGGCCTTTCAGCGCCTTTGTGTGCTATCAGCTGTCCCTTTCAAGGGGCCTTTGTTTGGAAATCCCTCCAATTTGCTGAGTTAAGCAAGTGCTGCTTCAGGCATTTGTATTTTGCTGCTGCTTCTTCCCTCTTAGGCAGCGTGTCCCCAAGGTGGTGGGGGTCAGGTGGCTGCTGCAAGTCCTGCTTTTCAGTTCCAGCCTGGGCACCAGCTCATGCACTGAAAGCAGCAGAACTGGACTGGTTTTCACCCGTTGATGAAAAGTTTGGCTCCTGCAATACAAGCTCCTCACCTTGCAGTGACTCTGAGACCCTCCTGGCCCAGGCTAAGCTTCATTCCAATCTTTTGATCTGGGTCTTACCTGTGAAGCCTTATTGTGAGATGGAAAATCCTGGGAATTTTACAGCAAGATGAAAGGGCATTTGTTTAAATAGCTACATTTGCCTGGAAGATGCAAAGTCCCTTGGGCTGCTGGGGGAGATTATCCAGTTCCCAGCCTCCCTGGCTCCTGAGCAGCTGTATTTGGTGGTGATTTTAATAAGGATGTTTGCAGCCCATAACTACCAGTTTTTCTTTTTTCTCCTAGTAGGACTCCTATGGCCGCTATTTAAAGTCTCCAATATACAAGGAAATGCTGGCCAAGGCTGTTGTGCCACAAGAGGGTGTCAAAAAAAGGCAAGTGAAACTGGCTGTAATTGTGGGGTTTGTTTTTCCTGTTGTAGCAAGGGTAGAAAAAGCCCAAGTGGCAGCAAAATCACTATGATTTAGATGCGCTCTTAATTAAATAAAATTTTTGCACTGAGAAGCTGCTTTGCTTTGAGACTGTTTATTCATGAGCCCTTTGGAAGTGGCTTGTGAACAGTCGAAATGGAGCTGCTGATTGCTCAGCTGCCTGCTCTGGTGGGTCTGCTGAGAAGGGCTGTGATTGTTCAATTAATTCATGGCTCCTTTCGTGGAAGGAGAGAGCACTGGTGTCCTGGGCATGGGAAAACTCCTGGCCACGAAACGCTGGCTGCCAGAGCAGAGCCAGACCCAAGGTTTGGGATAATTCACGGGATCTGCTTCGCTCTGCCTGGGCCAAGCTGCTCACCCCTGGTGTAAGGGAAGGTGGCAGACGTGTGGGAACAAGCAGCACCCTGTGAGTGAGGGCTGGCACAAGGTGGATGGCCTTGGGAATGGCTTTTTCCCAGCCAGATGAAGGTCATTCAGCAAATTCCGGCCATTTGAACTGCAGTTGCTCCTAAAGCTGAGCGTGCAGTGCCAGACTGGGTGGTGTTTCTTTCTCTGTTCCTCTTCCACTCATCAACCTAGCAGGCTCGGGAAGAAAAAGGAAGAGGAATCGTGGACTTTCACTCTGTTGTTTCATCTAAAGCCTGTTTCGAGTCAGTGGAAAAAGCCCTGCTGCTGACTGGCCTGGGGTTGGGTCAGTTTTTCCCTGAGCCACACATCACAAGGTCACTGATCTTGGTGATCCTGCCTTAATGTTTGTCAGTGCTCGTTCTGGACCCCCCCAAACCTCAGCATCCCATTAACCTGGAGCTGGTACCTCATCCAGAGGTGGGCTAGCCCCTATTCCCGCTGCGGGGAAGTGGCTTTGCTGAGGCAGGTGGTGAGTGTGTTTTGGGGCATCACCGACACCAGAAACACCCATCCTGGTCCCTGCCGTGATCTTCCTGAGGGCACTAGAGAAAATCCCACGGATGGGAGTTGTTTGGCTTCACCCTGAGTGTGAGTTACGTGCAGACACAACACAGGAGTGATGTGGGTGGGCCCTGGAGCCCCTCAGAAGCAGGGCTTTTACACTTCTAGCAGTTCTGTAGCTCGTGTGCCACGCTGAGCCACCCAGTGCTGTTTAAAGTGTTTTGCCGCTCCTTTGGCCATCTCTGTCTCCGAGCTTGTCCTCCGGGGTAACTTTGCTTGCCAAGGGGGAGGTTTTGGTGCCCTTCTCCTCACTAACCCCCCCTCCTTCCCCTCTCTCTGCCCAGCACGGGTTTGTTCGGCCGCCGCCACCTCCGCTCCAGCCCCAGCCCCATCATCCTGAGGCAGCAGGAGGAAGAGGCCAAAGCCAGAGAAGCCGCCAACACCGTGGACATCACGCAGGTCATGAGCAAGCTGGATCGCAGGAACCAGCTCCAGAAGGAAGCTCCTCCCAAGTAGGCTCTGAGCCCCGCAGGGAAAAGACAAGGCGAGGCTGGTGTTGAGCTTCGTCTCCCCTTCCTGAAGGTGTCAGTGCTGCTTTAGGTTTCCCCGGCCGGCTCTGCCCTCCGCCAGCTCCCCCGCACGCTGTTGCCATGGCTTCTGGAGAGCGGATGTCGCCTGGCAGGCTGGGGGTGCCGGGCTGCGCTGTGCCCGGCCCGGGGTGCCCACCTCGGAGGGGACACGCTGCCCACATCCCCTGGGATGCTGCTGTGCCCGGCCCGGGGTGCCCACCTTGGAGAGGACACACTGCCCACATCCCCTGGGATGCTGCAGACCCTGGCTCGGGGTGCCCACCTCAGCGGGGACACGCTGCCCGCTGCCCCTACATCCCCCGGGGTCCTGCAGAGCCCGGCCCGGGGTGCCCACCTCGGAGGGGACACGCTGCCCGCTGCCCCTGGGATGCTGCTGTGCCCGGCCCGGGGTGCCCACCTCGGAGGGGACATGCTGCCCCCGCATCCCCCGGGGTCCTGCAGAGCCCAGCTGCCTCTCCCTGCTGCCGCGGGTGGTGGGGTGGCACAAGGCAGGGTAAAGCTATGCCCCAGGACCAGACGAGCCTTCCTTGGCGCAGAGAGGGGTGACCCCGCGGGGAGCAGGGCCAGGTGACCCAGCCCGGGGTGTCCCTGCTGGCCTCCATCCCCTCGGGGGGCTCTGCACCCCCTGAGAGCAGCACCCCCCCCACCCTGAGAGCCCTGCGCCCCCAGCCAGCGCAGCAGGGCCACAGGCAGAGGAGCTGCTCGTGGCAACAGGAGCACCAGCACTTGGGGAGGTTTAGCTGCCCTTCTGGACTTGAATGGCGCTGCCACATCCCCTGGCGTGCTGGAGATGACCAGCAGGAAGCTCCGCTCTGCTCTCCCCATGACTCCTGTGCCGTGAGCTGGGTGTGAGCTGCCCCTTGCCAGAGCCTGCATGAGGCAGGAGAGATTTTATCCAGTCCTCCCCACCTCTCGTCTTGTCTTTTTCCTGCTCTTCTATTTTCTGTTAAAAATCCAGCAGGAGGTAGCTGCAGTTGTCACTGGCTTGTAGCCCAGAGGCAAGGGAGAACAGGGTAGAGGTGTTAAGAGCTGATTTCAACTTAAGGTAGTATTTTCTTTTTCATTTACTCTGTCTCTTTTGCTCTGTAGAATGAGGCAAACTAAAATACTTTTAGTGCTAAAGAGCTCAGGGAGATTCCAGGCCTTGCTGGAAAAGCCCAGCATGCCTGGACCAGGCCAGTGATTACCAGAAGTGTGAAGATTCCTGCAAAGCCCAGTAAAGGGAATTGAAGGGGCAGAAAAGCTTCCTTGTTTGTTAAAATTTTGGGGAAGCAGAGGAACTGGGTGGAAGCACTGAAGTCTGGGAAGCTGCCTCTCTCCAGTTCACATTGTTCATCCCTTTTTAATACTGGTAGGGTTTTACAGAAAATGGGGGATCACAGAATCCCAGAATGGTTCGGATTGGAAAGGACCTTAAAGCTCATCTCATCCCACCCCCTTCCACTATCCCAGGGTGCTCAGAGCCACATCCAGCCTGGCCTTGGACACTTCCAGGGATGAGGCAGCTTCTGGAGAAAGCTGGCAGGGAGTGGGAGCCCTCGGCTGGCAGGGTGCATGCGGGCCCTTGGAGTCCTGGGGTCCTTGCAGGGCAACTCCCTGTGACCAGGGGACAGTCATGATGGCACTGTGTCCCCAACAGCGCCTCTGGCCCTCCCCGTGTGTGACACTGGAGGCAGGATCAGGGCTGGACACTGATCTGGTGTCTCTCCTCTCCTCACTTGTGGCTGAGCCAGGAGATTGTCCTGCCCTTCCTTACCCCACTGGTGATAAATGGCCTTAGAGTAATTCAAATGGGGTTACCCCAGACTTCCCCTCTGATGTCTGTGCTGAGTTTCTGTTCTCACTCCTGCTGGAAGCACAGGCACATTCTGCACTGCTGTGCAGGGCAGCAGGCTCAGGCTGCCTTTTTAAAAAATTCTGCTTAAAACCCCAAGGCTTTGTTACATCAGGTGCTGAGCACCCTCAGCCTGCTTTGACATCAGAGCACTGGAAGACATTCCAGAACCTGGCAGGGTTGGCCCAAAGCTCCTTGGCTGTGATGAACTCCACAGTCACTCCAGAGTTTGTGTAACATGGAGCACTGAGCATGTTGGGATTGCCAGTATGTAATAACATGTGGAAGATCAAGTCAGGGTATAAATAATAAATAACAAATCTGTGTGTTCCCATCAGTCCCTCTGATTCTACTTCTATTTTGTCTGCTGCTTTGCTTTTTATGTTCTCTGTATCCATTCCTTTCTCTGAATTTTCATCATCTCTGCTTGGCATCACTGCTCCCCTGCCATGGGTTTGTGCTGCAGGCTCGAGAGTCACTGTGCTTGTGGAACTGTTTGTGGAACACCAGGCAGTGCTTGTGGAACACCAGTTACTGCACGGGGAACACCAGTTCCTGCATGTGGTACACCAGTTATTGCATGTGGAACATCAGTTACTGCATGTGGTACACCAGTTATTGCATGTGGAACATCAGTTCCTGCATGTGGGACACCGGTTATTGCATGTGGAACACTAGTCAGTGCTTTTGGAACACCAGTTACTGCACGGGGAACACCAGTTCCTGCATGTGGGACACCAGTTATTGCATGTGGATTGCCAGTTCCTGCATGTGGGACACCGGTTATTGCATGTGGAACACCAGTTACTGCACGGAGAACACCAGTCAGTGCTTGTGGAACGCCCGTCAGTGCTTGTGGGACAAACAGCCATCTTTCACACGTAGGCAGGAGCTGTCTTTGCCCTGCCACAGGCAGCTGGAGCTGTCACAGCCCAGCCCTCTGCTTCTCATCCTCTGCTGCTCAGTCGCTGAAGAGGAAAGCTGCCTGGTACAAGCTGAACTTCGCTTTATGCCAGCCAAGAAATTGTTTGTTTCCATGTGTTTCAATTTTTGGCCATGGCTTCCATGCATTCATCTGTCTAATAAAAATAAATGTAGAAGATGGAAAAAGAACCAAGTTCATCCTTCTGTGTGCCGTCTCTGCATGTGTGTGTACATGTCCTGTGTGTGCCTCTGCTCTCAGCCCCTCTCCTTGCACACTTGAGCTGCATTTCATTTCTGCTGGGAGTAAGTCCTTGAGAAATGGGAGGGGACCTGGCATGCAGCATGTGCTGTCCTTGTCCTGTCCAGTCTGTGCTTGGGCTTGTCCTGAGGGCTGACTGAACTCTGCTGGAGCCTTCCCAGCCCCAGCCAGGGACACTGGGGGCTCCAGCAGGAGATGTGATTGGTACTTCGAGCCATCAGGGCTGGGGCTCGGGGTCTATTCCCGTTCCCGGCTGGTGCTGTGGGTGTGACACGGATGTGCTGTTCATAACCACGATCACATTCCCGGGATGACAGCCTCCTCCGTGCCTGGAGCTAATGGTTGTGAGGAATGAGACGAGCTGGTGTCTCCTCCAGCATCCCGGCGGCTGTGGGGCTGGATCTGTCAGCACCCGCTGGGGCTGGGGCAGCAATGACCCCGCAGGGAAGTTGTGACACCTCAGTGCTCTGGCACGGGGAGGGCAGGGAAGGGGACACAGCCGCACCAGAGGGGGACACTGGCACAGGCTTGGCTGGGCTGGCTGTAGCTGCCTCCCAGCTGAGCCCTTGTCATGGTAGGACATGAAATAGATGGGCTCCATAGAGTTGTCAGGAGAGAAAGAAGGCTTTATTTGCAATCCCAACAGTTTCTTTTAGAACACGCTGTGTAAAAAGGTCTATTACTGGTCCATGGCACTGACACTGCTCTCCACTGGTTCAGGAATAGAGAACAACCCCTAGGACAGTTGTTCTGGCAAAGTGAACACTGTTTGCTGAGCCTGTGCTGAGAAACAGAGAGAGATGTTTTGAAAAGAGAAAACTGTTGACAACTTTCCTTGGGGGAAGGAGCTAGCAATAGTTAGCAAGCTAAAAATTCAGACTCAAAATGTTGAGCCCACAAGCCCTTCTCTCCTGGCAGCACCGAAGGAGAGAGATTCTTCTCCTGAAGAAGCCTGGGGAGCCCTGGTGTTGGAAAGACCCAGCTCTACAGAGACGGGGCAACTGAGAGGCATTTTTAAAGATTTTATTCCATTATCAATCTTGTAGAANCAGCAGGTGAGCAGCGCACGGACACCACAACACTCAGCCCTGGGCAGCGCTCAGCTCCAGGACTGGCTCGGTGTGGGATGAGCCAGAGCGAGAGGTCCCTGAGAACTTGTCACCTTTGCCTCAGGTGCCCCAAACCCCAGGCTCGGGAAGTGTCTCTTCCCTGTCTCCGTTCCCGCAGTTTTCCACGGGAACAGGCTGGGAGCCCACCCTGGCAGTGCCTCTGCTATTCTCACACCTCCTGTTCAGGGTGCAAAACCCCAGGTTTTACTTTTAATCCCTGAATTCGGAAAACCTCAGTGTTCTTGAGCACTGACTCAGGTTTGGTTTAGTGAGTTCAAGTCAGAGGAGAACCAGAAATGACAAGGGAGGGGAAATCTTGAGAGAGAGTGGCTAAGTGTTTGTCATTCCAGGGCAGAGATGGGGAATTTTTTCCTGGAAAGGCTGCTCCTGCAGGAACCCAACCCTGGCCATGTCCCTCGGCAGGAACAGCATGTCCCTGATGTCGTTTAACCCACCTCTGCTGCTGGCCGAGTGGATGAGTCCACATTATAAATTCCAAAGCGCAAACCTGGGGGCTCCTGCCCTACCTGGCTCTGTGCTCCGCAGCTCTGTCTCACGGCGTTGCAGCTTCATTCCCTTCGTCCTCCCTCTCCGTGGGCTCCTGCCCGGGAGTTTTGCCTTGGGATTTGGGGCTGGAACAGTGGAAATCTCAAAGCTGAGCTCGTTCGCCGCCTCGCAGTGCGGCAGAAAGCGCCGTGTGTGTGATGAGTTTCTGTTTCCCAACGCAGCTTCTTCCAAGTCAAAACGCCCTCGGAGAGCCGAGCCTGCCCTGGGCGCTCTGGCCAGGGGGAGGACAGGCGCCACCGAGCTCGGGAGGACTCTGCAAAGGAGCTGATCTGCCCCTGGGAGACCCCCACGGAGCGGGGGAGAGTGGGGTAAGGCCGACACGGACGCTCCTCCCAGGCCTGAGACTGCAGTGTCTGCCATGCATCCGTGCAATGGACTCAGCACGTGGACTGTGCTCTTGGAAAAGTGTGTTCGGGCCATCCTCCAGCACAGGGACCACCACAGCTACAGAGAGCAGCCCCTGGTGTGCCCAGCTGTTCGTGATCCAAGAGCTCCAAGCCTTTCTGGACTGGTTTTCTTTCCTATCTTTGGTCTGTTCTGTTTTGCTCATGACAAAGTTGTTGATAAACGAGCCTGGTTTCATGCCTTGGAGCAGATGGAGGATGTGTGGGTGATGTCCTGGGAAACGGTGTCTTATCGGAGTTTCTGGCTTGGCCATGAGGTGTCAGCACACTGAACACAGCACAGCTGGAGCAGGGCTGGCAGGGGGCTGGCAGAGCAGGACTCGGGCCTCAGTGCCAAAACTGGGGCGTGTTTGTGTCCCCAGCCTGGGCCCACCTCCCACTAATTACGATTTCTAAATTTTAAAGCGCACTGATTAAGAGACTGGGGAAAATGGAGTGCCCCTCATGAGCAGCTGTGTGCAGAGTGGCAAAGCAGCATTCTTCACCCAAACCACACGTGATCCCAGGGGCATCAAGGAGTGCAGAGCCCTCCTGCATTAGCTCCAGCTTCCCAGTGC